>SJYA01000413.1:0-182889 GCA_006410615.1 Neotragus moschatus | reverse complement strand
CTGACTCGATGGATGTGAGTCTGAGTGAACTCTGGGAGTTGGTGATGGACAGGGAGGCCTGGCGTGCTTTGATTCACGGGATTGCAGAGAGTCAGATACGACTGAGCGACTGAACTTACTTAATTACTTAGACTCAACATTTTCCTGATGTTAGATGACTGCCAATTTTTGTTTGTCAATCTCTGCATCTCCATGCTGAGATCTTTTTTTATGAAAATACTGAAGATCACTTTATCCCACAAGCATGAAGACCTAGAAGTACTCAAAAATAACACCCTGGAAAGCAGCTCTCAACAATAACTGATAGAAATTAATAAACAAATACACAGTCTATTATTATTTTTTTTTTAAGAACAACACATTTTATACTGTTTCCTGGGCCATTGAGTTTCAGCCACTAGAGGCAGCTAGCTTAGTGGCATCCTCTCTTCTTTGTATCAGTTTCTCATTCTAGTCATGCTTTCAGAACTTTCAAAATTAACTTGTTAAATGTGACTCCTTTTCTCAGGATCTACAGCTTAAGGAACCAAACTTCAAACAGTTTCAACCAAAAGTAGTTTTAGAAAATGATACATAAAATAAGTTTCTGGAACTGGATCACTAGTCAGAAAAATGAGAATAAAGACCTTGTAGTAAGTAGAGTGGTACAATGGACGTATGCACATTTGCATCTCTCTCAGAGATTCATATGCTGCAGTCCTAACTTCAATGCACTGGTATTTGGAGATGGAGCCCTTGGGTAGAATTAGGTCATGAGGGAGAAGCTCCCATGAATGGAATTAGTGACTCTATAAGAAGAGACATAGAGAGAATCTCTCTCGGCCATGTGAGGATACAGCTCACCAGAAATGACAATACCTTGATCACAGATTTCCCAGATCTGAGAAATAAATATTTGTAGGTTAAGTCACCCAGTCTCTAGTGTATTTTTACAGCATCCACACTCACTAAGACAAGTAGTACTTATCCCTGGCCGACTATAGCATCACAGTTACTAAGAGTTTCACCTGCGAAATAAGATCCACAAAATAGGAAATTCCAAGGAAATGTCCCTTAAACCATAATTCCACAGTTTCTGAATATGATAAGTCAGAATCCATAATGGAGAGACTAGGCCACTTTCTAAAACAAAGAATGCAGAATTGGTCATCATCTTTATACCCATATTTAATTTACCAATCAGGACTTTTCAAAAACTGGCTGACTCATGGCCTTTGTTAGGGGACTACTACAGACTTAAATGGCCACCTCATGAGAAGAGTTGATTCATTGGAAGAGACCCTGATGCTGGGAGGTATTTAGGGCAGAAGGAGAAGGGGACGACAGAGGATGAGATGGCTGGATGACATCACTGACTCGATGGACATGAGTTTGAGTGAACTCCAGGAGTTGGTGATAGACAGGGAGGCCTGGTGTGCTGTAATTCATGAGGTTGCAAAGTTGGACACAACTGAGTGACTGAACTGAACTGAACAGACTTAATTGAAAGCTTCAGTTGTAATTTCTGTTCTGGGCATCTTTAATGTACAATAATAGATCTATATAATAGATAAGAATAGACAACTCCAATTTATGGCATAAATTGATGAGAATACACCCATCAAATCAATAATCTCCTAGAAAGCATCAGAAACTATTGATCTGGAAAATGTAGCCTTTTCAATTTCTGTTATGGAAAACAATCTGTAGTAATTCACATGGAAGAGACAGTGGGATACAATCATAAGACAGAGTAAAATGTATTAATGGTCTTGAGACTGGCCTATACAATGCTTATTTTATTTGTCACAAAGGGCTTTATAATAATTGAATACTAAACTATCTCTATCTTTTGATAATCTTTTAATTGAACATGAGATCAAGAAGTAGCTCATACTCTAGATGCCCTGCTAGGTTCATATGCATAACTGGATGAGAGATAAAACCTTGAAAGCTTCGGGTGCCTGACAAATGAATGACACTTTTAGGGATTCAGTAGAGTGGAATATTTAGAAATACTTCTTCAAGATAAAGAACACATATTTTAGCACTAAGTAAAAGACACAGATGCTACATAGATCATTTTATGTACAAAGACAGCACAACAATTGGTGATAATGTTTCAGCTAATTTATCAGTTGATTAACAAGACTTCCAATTTTGATAAGTACCTTCCACATTTCTCTAGGATACCAGCTGGGTATCCCTATGATTAAACTTGATTCTGACACTGTCCATCTGGAGACAAGATCAGATCACAAAGGTTAAGGGTTCTGTTCAAGGAGATGTCCTCCATTTTAAATGCCAGTCATGAGTAGTAGGTCCTCATGTTACCTACAACTTCTGTCTGATTTGACTACAATTCAGATATTCCCAAATCTTCTTCCTCCTTTGAATTAGATTAATTTACTAGAGCAGCACACAGAACTCAGGGAAACATTTACTTAAGTTTGTTTTTGATGTTCAGTCACTCAGTCATGTCCATTCTGAGACACATGGACTGCAGCATCAGGCTTCCCTGTCCTTCACCATTTCCCACAGCTTGCTCAGACTCATGTCCATTGAGTCAGTGATGCCATCCAGCCATCTTGTCCTATTTTGTTACCTTCTCCTCCTGCCTACAACCTTTCCCACCATCAGGATCTTTTCTAATGAGTCGTCCTTTGCATCAGGTGGCCAAAGTATTGGAGCTTCAGCTTCAGCATCAGTTCTTCCAATGAATATTTAGGGTTGATATCCTTTAGGATTGACTGGTTTGATCTCCTTGCAGTCCAGTGACTCTTAGAGTCTTCTCCAACACAACAGTTCAAAATGGTTAATTCTTTGGCACTCAACTTTCTTTATTGTCCAACACTCACATACATACATGACAACTAGAAAAACCATAGCTTTAACTATATGGACGTTTGTTGGCAAAGTAATGTCTCACATACTGTCTAGGACTGTCATAGCTTTTCTTTTAAGGAACAAGCAGCTTTTAATTTTGTGGCTGCTCTCACCATCTGCAGTGATTTTGGAGCCAAAGAATATAAAGTCCGTCACTGTTTCCATTGTTTCCCCATCGATTTCCATGAAGTGATGGGACCAGATGTCATGATCTTAGTTTTTTGTATGCTGAGTTTTAAGCTAGCTTTTTCACTCTCTTCTTTCCCTTTCATCAATAGGCTCTTTAGTTCCTCTTTGCTTTCTGCTCTAAGGGTGGTGTCATCTGCATATCTGAGATTATTGACATTTCTCCCTGCAATCTTAATCCCACCTTCATCCAGCCCATCATTTCTCCTGATCTACTCTGCATATAAGTTAATAAGCTGGGTGACAATATACAGCCTTGAATATCCCTTTCCTAATTTTGAACTAGTCCGTTGTTCCATATTTGGTTCTGTTTCTTCTTAACCTGCATGTAGTTTTCTTAGGAGGCAGGTAAGGTGATCTGGTACTCCTATCTCTTTAAGAATTTTCCACAGATTGTTGTGATCCACATAGTCAAAGGCTTTAGCATAATGAAGCAGATGTTATTTCTGGAATTCTCTTGCTTTTTCTATGATCCAATGGATGTTTCAATTTGATTTCTGGTTTCTCATGCTTTTCTAAATCATCTTGAACATCTGGAAGTTCTTGGTTCAGATACTGCTGAAGCCTGGCTTGAAGAATTTTGAGCATTACTTTGCCCTTGTGTGAAATGAGTAACTGTGCAGCACTTTTGGCATTGCCTTTCTTTGGGATTGGAATGAAAACTGACCTTTTCCAGTCCTGTGGCCACTGCTGAGTTTTCCAGATTTCCTGGCATATTGAGTGCAGCACTTTCACAGAATCATCTTTTAGGATTTGAAATAGCTCAGTTGGAATTTCATCACCTCCATTAGCTTTGTTCATAGTAATGCTTCCTAAGACCCACTTGACTTCACACTCCAAGATGTCTAGCTCTAGGTGAATGATCACAGCATCATGGTTATCTGGGTCATTAAGATCTTTTTCATATAGTTCTTCTGTGTATTCTTGCCACATCTTCTTAATATCTTCTCCTTCTATTAGGTGCATATCATTTCTGTCCTTTATTGTGCCCATCTTTGCATGAATTTTTCCCTTGGCATCTCTAATTTTCTTGAAGAGATTGGTAGTCTTTCCCAGTCTATTGTTGTCATACTAAAGAATTTGGTTAAGTATACACATGAGTAGCTGGATGAAAGGATACACTGGTTGAAGCCTGGTAAGTTCCCAGGAGCAGGAACTTCTGTCTCTGTGAAGTTGGGGTATATCATACTCATGGTAACTGGATGTTTCTCACAGACCAGAAAACTCTTTGAATCCCTTACCAAGGAGATTTGTATGGAGGTTTCATCACACTGGCATAATTGATCATTAACTCTATTTTTAGCCTGTGCCTGTTTTTAAGGGTTTGGGAGATGGTGTTGAAATTTTCAGGAATCTAATCATGGCTTGATCTTTCCAATAACTGTCCCTCATTCAGGAGCCTACCACAGTCACCTTATAAGAACAAAGGACTCTCCAATCACCCAAGAAATTACAAGAGTTTCAGAAGAAACCCTATGTCTGGAACCAGGGTCAAAGACTGAGTTTTAGAACTACCTAACCAAAGAACCTGTTTTCCCAGGTTCCTATCACTTAGGAAATTCTGTGCCCGGAAAGAGGATGAAGACCAAATATCTGCTTCTTACTATAAATCACAGTATAACAGGCATTATATTTTGCTGCATATTGGTAGATATTTGTTCAATTCTTAGAATAACAACCAAGAGGTGAAAGAATAATGCTTCTTAACATTATTTCTGTGATCCACCCAAGAATATTTTGCTTCCCCCCCACCCGCCACCACCCAAAATTTCAGCTCTGTTAGAACAGAGACCTGGTGAAAGATTGAAATCATAATGGAGTAATTATAGTTCAGGTACACAAAATGGAGCCAGAGGCCACTGAGGATCTAGTGCCTGCAGGTGCCTGCAGCACTGAGAACTGAACTGTCTGTGAACTGTACAAAACCCAAGGGAACCAACTGTTTTTGCAATAGTATCTGCTATCTGCAACCTTGTGGTCTCAAGGTTTTTCCCCTTTAAATCTATGCAGTCATTTCAGACCTCAACCAATCCTTGTTTAGTGAACACCCTTCTTGCCAGCTCCAATTATAATTCTTAACATATAATTCATGTAACTAACTATAACCTTGTGTTTTTTGCCTTTATAAACTTTTTTTCACTTTATTACCCAGCATAGCACAATTCAAGTGCTTCTTCAATCTGCCTCCCAAGCTGCAGTTATGCAGCTGCTGCTAAGTCACTTCAGTCGTGTCCGACTCCGTGCGACCCCATGGATGGCAGCCCACCAGGCTCCCCCGTCCCTGGGATTCTCCAGGCAAGAACACTGGAGTGGGTTGCCATTTCCTTCTCCAATGCATGAAAGTGAAAAGTGAAAGTGAAGTCGCTCAGTCGTGTCTGACCCTCAGTGACCCCATGGACTGCAGCCTTCCAGGCTCCTCTGTCCATGCGATTTTCCAGGCAAGAGTACTGGAGTGGGGTGCCATTGCCTTCTCCATAATAAACCACAAATAAACACATTTTTATTTAAACTACATATTAATATATGAAATTTTGCTTAACCGGTCCTTAATCCCAGGGGCGGCACACTTTTACCTTAGACAAGAAAGAGTTTCATCACATATTAGTTTAGAACATTTGGTTGCTTATGTTTGGCTTATTATGAAAGTACATTAGCAGGCAAAGAAAGGAGTAACTATGCTGACAAATAATTTACTGAGGTTATCATTAGCTCTTGAGATTGTGTGTGTGTGCATGCTCACTTGTATCTGACTCTTTGTTTTCCTATTGACTGCAGCAGCCAGGCTCCTCTGTCCATGGAGTTTCCCAAGCAAGAATATTGGAGTGCATTCCATTTGCTACTCCAGGGGATCTTCCTGACCCAGGGATTGAACCTGTGTCTCTTGCATATCCTACATTGACAGGTGGATTCTTTACCGTTGGGCCACCTGGGAAGCCCAGTCTTGAGATTGCTACTATAAAATGAGGTGGTGGGAATATATCTGCACCCAGGTTATTCACTGTGGCATTGCTTGTTGCTGTCATACCCAGTAATAACTGTAAACAGACAATTGTAGTAACTGTGATTTGACTAAAGCATACTAACATGGGGTTCAGAACTTTAAAAACAAACCTGATGTGAAAGGATACTAGAATGGATGAACAGAATGAGGCAATGAATAACAGCTGTGTTCTTGAGGCCACCTGCAACAGCCTGTCCCATTAACTTGACTTGTCTCCTGGTAGGGTATACTGAGTTTTAAATGGGGAATGAATGAATCTGAGCATTACAAAGAATGAACATGACAGTCACTGAGATTTCCTGCATATATACCTTAGACTTTACCATTTTGGTATAATCAAAACTATTTCCAATTGTCAATATCTGTAACTCAGTTTCTGAGTTTTTTTTTTTTTTTTTTTGAACCATGGAAGTCAATTTTCATCCACATGTCGGAAGTATCAAGAAATAAACATCCTTCAGGAATAGCCTTTAAGTAACGGCTTACAGTAATTGATATATAAATATCCCAGTTTTGTGTCCTTTCAACACTTTTGTTCTTCCTGCTCCATACCATTTCACAGCAGATTAAGGTCTGTTTCTTCTCTGTGATACCTGGTTTAGTATTCATCTTTTACTTGCTGACTTCCTTTCAATGAATACCTTCTTCTTTGTGTTCACTGCACCTTCCAAATATGCTATTTGCCCTGATTTGTTTGTTTGGATGTTTCTAAACCTGCTTCTTGGAGACTCAAAAAGGGATTTATGTGCTTTTCACAAGGGTAGATGGAAGATGAAGTCATTTCATTAGGAAACCAGGAAAAAGATAAAGATTATAGAGGAAAATCCTCAATTCCATGTTATACCAAGAGTTTTTAGTTACTTTCACAGACTGAAGAATAGTCATATTCATACATGTATATGTGTGTGCTCAGTTGCTCAGCCATGTCTGACTCTGAGAAATCATAACTGTAGCCCACCAGGCTTCTCTGTCCATGGGATTATCCCAGTATTATACTGAAGTGGACTGCCATTTCCTCCTCCAGGGGATCTTCCCAGCCTAGGGATACCAACTTTCATGGTAAATAAAAATTTGAATGAATCTTTTACAAAGTATATGGCAGCAAGAGAGAATCTAGTATTGACTTATAGGAACTTTGATATTCAAACAATCCTGCAGAGGACAGAGCTAAAACCTGGACACAGAGTAGTTATAATGTGGGGAGAAAATCAAAGATAAGAGAGTGTTTATGAAATGCTACTAATTTTCAAATGCTGTTGAGATATTTAATAAAATAAGGGCTGGAAAAAATTAATTGCTGTTTAGAAATAAGGAGATAGCTAGTAACCTTATTTAAGTTTTTTAGCAACATTTTATCACTAACAACCTTCTAGACACTTTGGGATGACAATATCATTATTGATTTACCTTTATTAGCTATTCTCATATGTAAGAATAAATGTAATTTCAACTCTTGGTAATTTTACTTGTAGATAGACAGATATAGTTGAATCTATGTTTACCTTTCCTATCACCTTTATATAATTGCCTCTCATAGGATGCTTCATCATTTTCTGTCCTTGTCAGCGCTGTCAGAATATAAATACTGAACTGCACACATGATCGTCAGTTGACTAAAATCTTTCCAGGATTACTCAAATTATTCAGAATGTATTTAATGACTCCTGTTCAAATGGCACATTCTCATACTATCTATGTCATAAATGCTGTTCTATTTGTCACTTCCATACATTTCTAAGCTGTAATCCTCATTACAGTATAATTTTACATTACCCATATGTAGAGATTCAGGCTTTGTGTGGCCTGAAGCTTATATAACTTGAGGTTTGTTTAAAACTAAATATTACAAAATTTTAAATATAAAGTTAGTGATTAATATAGGTGTTTATTAAGACTGAAAAAAAAGCAATACATTAAAAATTTTAAAACTGACACATACTATAAATATCATGAACGCCTAAATGATAAAATGTTAATTTTGATTAACTGTTTGACATATAATCTTTTGAATTTATGTTTCTTGGACATGTACTTATCATTTATTCATATTTCACATGACCAGTTCAGTTCAGTTCAGTTCAGTCGCTCAGTCGTGTCCGACTCTTTCTGACCCCATGAACTGCAGCACGCCAGGCCTCCCTGTCCATCACGAACTCCTGAAGTTCACTCATACTCACGCCCATCGAGTCAGTGATATCATCCAGCCATCTCATCCTTTGTTGTCCCCTTCTCCTCCTGCCCCCAATCCCTCCCAGCATCAGTCTTTTCCAATGAGTCAACTCTTCGCATGAGGTGGCCAAAGTATTGGAGCTTCAGCTTTAGCATCATTCCTTCCAAAGAAATCCCAGGGCTGATCTCCTTCAGAATGGACTGGTTGGATCTCCTTGCAGTCCGAGGGACTCTCAAGAGTCTTCTCCAACACCACAGTTCAAAAGCATTAATTCTTTGGCTCTCAGCCTTCCTCATAGTCCAACTCTCACATCCATACATGACCACTGGAAAAACCATTGCCTTGACTAGATGGACCTTAGCTGGCAAAGTAATGTCTCTGCTTTTGGATAGGCTATCTAGGTTGGTCATAACTTTCCTTCCAAGGAGTAAGCGTCTTTTAATTTCATGGTTGCAATCACCATCTGCAGTGATTTTGCAGCCCAGAAAAATAAACTCTGACACTGTTTCCACTGTTTCCCCATCTATTTCCAATGGCAATGATTTCATAAAACTGTTTTTGGAGAGATTACAATATTCCTTTAATAGTTTTGTTAGCATGAGTGAAGCTATGAGCAAGGGAAGCTATGAGGGAAGAAATAGAAGATAACAATAGAATGGGAAAGACTAGATATCACCTCAAGAAAATTAGAGATACCGAGGGAACATTTCATGAAAATATGGGCTCAATGAAGGAGAGAAATTGACCTAACAGAAACAGAAGATATTAAGAGGTGGCAAGAATACACAGAAGAACTGTACAAAGAAGATCTTCACAACCCAGATAATCACAATGGGGTGATCACTCACCTAGTTCCAGACAACCTGGAATGTGAAGTTAAGTGGGCCTTAGGAAGCATCACTACAAAAAAAGCTAGTGGATGTGATGGAATTTCAGTTGAGCCATTTCAAATCCTAAAAGATGGTGATGTGAAAGTGCTATACCCAATATGCTATATTCAAAAGTGTGAAAGTGCTATACTCAATTTTCCAGCAAATCTGGAAAACTCAGCAGTGGCCACAGGACTGGAAAAGGTCAGTTTTCATTCCAATCTCTGAGAAAGGCAATGCCAAAGAATGCTTAAACTACTGCACAATTGCACTCATCAAACATGCTAGTAAAGTAATGCTCAAAATGCTCCAAGACAGGCTTCAACAATATGTGAACCATGAACTTCCAGAAGTTCAAGTTGGCTTTAGAAAAGGCAGAGGAACCAGAGATAAAATTGGCAACATCCACTGGACCATCAAAAAAGCAAGAGAGATCCAGAAAAATATCTATCTCTGCTTTATTGACTATGCCAAAGCCTTTGACTGTGTAGATCACAACAAACTGTGGAAAATTCTGAAAGTGATGGGAGTAACAGAACATCTGACCTGCCTCTCGAGAATTCTGTATGCAGGTTAGGAAGCAACAGTTAGAACTGGACATGGAACAACAGATTGGTTCCAAATAGGAAAAGGAATATGTCAAGGCTGTATATTGTCACCCTGCTTATTTAATTTCTATGCAGAGTACATCATGAGAAATGCTGAGCTGGATGAAACACAAACTGGAATCAAGATTGCTGGGAGAAATATCTATAACCTCAGACATGCAGATGACCCCACCCTTATGCCAGAAAGAAGAACTAAAGAGACTCTTGAAAGTGAAAGAGGAGAGTGAAAAAGTTGGCTTAAAGCTCAACATTCAGAAAACAGAGATCATGGCATCTGATCCCATCAATTCATGTCAAATAGAAGGAAAAACAGTGGAAATAGTGGCAGACTTTATATTTGGGGGTTCCAGAATCACTGCAGATGGTGACTCCAGCCATGAAATTAAAAGACACTTGCTTCTTGGAAGAAAACTTATAGCCAACCTAGACAGCATATTAAAAAGCAGAGACATTACTTTGCCAGCAAAGGTCTGTCTAGTCAAGGCTATGGTTTTTCCAATAGTCATGTATTGATGTGAGAGTTGGACTATAAAGAAAGCTGAACGCTGAAGGATTGATGCTTTTGAACTGTGGTGTTGGAGAAGACTGTTTAGAATTCCTTAGGCTCAAGATCCAACCAGTCCATTCTGGGGGAAATTAGTCCTGAATATTCATTGGAAGGACTGATGTTGAAGCTGAAACTCTAATACTTTGTCCACCTGATGTGAAGAACTGACTCATTTGAAAAGACTCTGATGCTGGGAAAGATTGAAGGCAGAAGGAGAAAGGGACAAAAGAGGGTGAGATGGTTGGATGGCATCAACCGACTCAAGGGACATGAGTTTGAGTAAACTCTGGGAGTTGGTGATGGACAGGGAGACCTGGTGTGCTGCAGTCCATGAGGTCACAAAGTGTTGGACACGATGAGCAACTGAACTGAACTGAGCATGAGTGATTATAATTTTATTAAAAGTTGAATTGTGTAAAATATGCAATACCACAAGTTGATATGTTATTGTTTACTGCTAAAAGTTTTCTCTTCAGACAAAGAGTCTGAAAAAAAAATTGTGTGAGTCCTACAAAAACAGATAATATCTATTTTTTAAAAAAAAATCATTGTACATACCATATTATCAACTAGACTCCTGACAGGGTAACACCTATTCTAGACTATTATCTTCCATTATGATTTTCCTAGCCTAACAATACAAGGAATTTCCACAGACTATTTTCCGGCTCCATATCCTATTTCTCTCACGTTACCACCTACTTGTAGTGCTTCATGTTTAGGAAATGTAAATAGAGACACAATTATCAATACTTTCATGTCATAGTGCCAACTAAGTAATCTGCACATTAGGGCCAGGAAAGTGTATTCCTGGAATACGTTTCTACATCAGTTTAGTTGCTAATAAATTTTCATAGAAGTGACTGTGAACCACACAATTATATCCTTGTATCTAAAATAAATATATTCCCAATGCAACATATTCTAGCCAGAGTCTAAAAATGTTTGTGTTCACTCCAGCACTACACTAACAAGAAAAATTGTGGCAAAGGGAAATCAGAGTGAGAAGAGAAAACAGTCTTCACAGCAGTTCAAAATTGCATTGCAGACACATTTTATCAGGTGAGCTTATTGTCTTGCAAAACCCTTTCCATTCAGGCCTTTGGCATTTTCAGTGCAAGCAAGAGGACTGATGCTTAAGCTTACAGTTCATTCATTTCATAGTCATATAATATTGATACATACCTGCTACACATGCATAGTCTGAATTTTACACATCCTGTAAATTACAGTTTACCACATTTTCTTTGAAGACATAATCTCTTCCTGCCTTGAACTACCATGGCAATTTATACTCTTTCTTTAAGATACTTCACTTTCTTCTCTTCCAGGCTTGTTTTATCCCCTCTACTCTCTCTTTTCTCTTCTCTGTCTCCATATATATGATTAGGGTATTGGCTAGGATTAGGCCTATATATTAATATGCATACCTATACACCATAGTCTGTATAGGGGCATGATTTCTGTTTAACAGACATTTTAATTGCACATATTGTACACAGAATTTAATGCTATCTTGCTTATCCAGGGGAATATTTACAACAGTATTGAAAATATAATTATTACATATGAACCTGATACCAGAAAAGGTCCAAATAAGTAAATCAAAGAAATACTTTCAACTATGAGTAGTAAGTAAATGTATTACTACCAGAAATAAAAACTCTTTGGTTTGCCTCAAGAAGAAAAAAGAAAAAAAAAACATAGCTTGGCTGAGGCATGAGGTTAACAGAGAGTAATTCCCTTAGCTTTTCTATGGTCTTAAATCACAACTCCCGAGTGAGTTCAGTTTCCACTTGAAAGTGAAGAAAAGCTAGTGAGGTATTTCTACCCTAAAATTACAAGGCACAGCTAGAGCAGGTATAAACTCCTTTGGATATATGTACCCTGAACTTTGTAAATATGTTGGGAAACCAACTATATCAATTAAGATAAGCTAAGTTATGCTACAATAACCACTATCAAAAAAATCTCAGTGACTTATAACAGCAAAGGTTTATTTCTCTTTAACATTATATGTCCATCTTTGATTGGCTATGGCTTTGCTTCATTTCATTATTTCTTTAGGGCCTGGGCTGATAGAGCAGCCTTTCCCCAGTATGTAAGTACCCACTATAACAGAGTAGAAAGAGACAAGCCAGTTCCTGAACTTCTGTCCCAAAGAAACACATATCCCTACCTATATTTCCTCACTCAGAGCAAGTCTCAAGGTCACAAAGTCCAACAGGGCCTTATCTTCTCACACGAAGAAGCACAGTATGCTTGCATGTTAAGTCACTTTAGTCATGTCTGACTCTTTGTGACTCATAGACTGCCACCCACCAGGCTCCTCTGTCCAGGGGATTTTTCCAGGCAAGAATACTGGAGCCAGCTGCCATTTCCTTCTCCAGGGGATCTTCCCAACCCATGGATCAAACCTGGGTACCCTATACACTATACCCTATATAGTGTTGGCAGGTAGATTCTTTACCATTAGCACCACCTGGGAAACCCTGAAAAGGTGCTGCAGGGACAGAAACTAGAACATTTAGTAAAGAGTAATATAATCCACCATGCTAATTAACTGTGTTTTCCCCATGTCGTATTTTTGCCAGAATCCTTGATTCCTCTTTCAAAAACATGCAGTTAGAAAAATTCAAGCAATTTTCTGTTTAGGAAAAAGTCTATTAAGATTCCAATTCATTGATCCTCCCAAAAGGTCAAAGGCATTTAAAGTTTCCAAAGTACTTTCAAATAAATTTATTCTTCTTAAGTATTCTATGAAAATTTGTATTTATGAGCTTTGATCCTAAATTCATCTGTTCTATTGATTAACCCCTGCTGCTTTTATTTCCAAAGGAAAAAAAAGTATGTTACAAGCCTGTGTATTTTATCCATATATCTGTCATGCTTTGAATTAGATGATATTAAATTGGGTTTATTTGAAGAATTCATTAATTCATCTGAATATTCTTTGTGTTTTCTGCTGCATTCTTCTATTTTCATATCATCCCTTGTGCCAACTTTTGCTCTGTTAATAATCCATTGTTACTAACAAACCCTACATATGACCTTTCCTCCTGTTCTCTTAATTTTCTTTAAGCAGATCATTGCTACCTGATAATTATCCTTCTGTCTTAAATAATTCTGAACCTCATTTCCCAAAGTAATTCTCTTCATATACTCCATATAGGAAATTTAGATGTGTATAATTATGGATTGTTAAAGCTCAAAGAAACCCTTGAGTTCATGAAAGTCTTTTAACAAAAGATAAAACAGGCCCAGAGACATAGAGTGACTTACTTGAAATATCAGACTACTTAGGGATGTTAATAGCACTGTAACTCAGGTCTTTGAATTTCTGATACAGTAGTTTCTCTAGTGTTCTGTCTTTATTTCATGAATTGGCATGTCATTGTTGGCTTTGGGCTTTAATATTTTCAGAGATTCTCCATTTGCCAGCCAGATCCACTCTTTACCTGCCCCTGCCTGTTCTGTGTGTAGGGGCTGTCCTCTGTCTGATTCTTTGGCTTCTAATTGTGTTCAGCCATTGAGAAGCACCAGTAATAGCTGGGAACCTGGGAGGGCTGTGTTTGAGTTCCTTTAGCTCTCACCACTTAGGCCATGGCTGGTGCATGGCTGCACTTTTCCACTGTCTATGAGGGAGACCTTATGCCTCAGCTAAGCCCTGTGTTTCGTTGGGCTCTTGTAGCTATTCCTTATCCTTATTGCTTCAGGCCTAGGCATTGTGACGACTTTCCACATTGCCAGATATAGATAGACTTTTTTAGTCTCTATGTCAACTTTAGCTCTTGGTAACAAATTTCTATTGACAGTCTTCTTGGTTCCCTTTATCCCTATCCCCATTTCCAGAAACAGTGTCTTTATTAAACTCTTTTCATTTTCACTTTTGAATGTGCATCTGGTTCTCTCTTAGAATGTTTATAAAGATAATTTGTAATTCTTAGTCCATCTGTTCTAACATTTTGCTTCTGATATAAATGGTAATCTAATATTTGTTTTTCTTTTGAAATAGCGATGCTCCTCAAGGGTACTGCTATTCTGGCTCAGACCTCATATCCTCCACACTTATCAGTTACTTTGTGAATGCTTCCACCTTCCCAAGACTGCCTACACTTTATGATTCACTAGAAGGGCCCAAGGGGCTAAGCATACGATTGTACTCAGTGCTAAGATTTACTACAGAGACACAGTAAGGATAGACTAGGGAGAATAAACAGGCAGAATCTAGAGGAATCTATTTGCAGGTTTCCCAAGCTCTTTCTTAACCCTACGTCCCATTAAGTGATCACAGAGTACATCCATTCTCCAGCAGCAAAAATGTAGTGACAGCAAAGTGATGTTTCCACCCAGGCAAGTCTGTTTGAGATTCAGAAATGAGGGGTTTTAGTAGGGACTGGTCACATTGGCATTCTTCTTCTAGCAACAATGAAAATTTCCAACTTTCAAAAGAAAAGCAGATTTTCACCATAAATCACGTTGCTGATATGAACAGTGTAGTTCAGGGACACAATCTTATTATTCAGGGATTGTTTCAGAAGCCAAGTACTTGGATACCATCCAAGAGTGAAACTCAAAAAAATAGCAACCTCCAGTTTCTTATGTTAATTTTCTCTGTGTGATTGGTATGTGAGCAAAGGCCAGTCAAACCCCAGACTCTTGTGAGTTCAAGGGTTGGGGGTGGACTGAGCCTGAAGTGAAGGGAGCCTTATGGTGTCAGAGTACTCTTCTTTCCATAAACCAATTCTTTGGATCATAACTTCATCTATTATGCCCCAAGGATAAGGTGAAGACACATCCTAAAAGGTCAAGGAAGAAACTTCTCTAAGTTATTTACCTCCCATATTGTTTATCTCAAGTCCTGTGAACACAGATCTTCTCTACTGACTTAATTTTACTTTGAGGGCACTTGGTCCAGAGGCAGAATTGTCACAAGACGGGAGGCAGACCCTTCATCCCAACCCAATGGTGATGAAAGAACCAAGGAAGAATGCTACAGTTTTCCCTCTCATAGTAGGACTTGCAGCCCTCATTCCTCTCACACAGCAGTTTCAAAACAGCCACACATCACCCAGGGATTTTTTTTCCCCCCTTCTCTTGTTGTTTCCCTTCTGTGGTTTCCCTGGGCTGTAAACCAGAACTCTTGCTACTTTAGCATCCTGGCAGGAAATAGATAAAGCATATTTTAAAACTAATTTTTTCCTCTTATCTAATTTTAAAACCTCCTACTTCCTAATTATAACTCTCTTGGAAAATATAGATAAAGGCAAAGGAAAGAGAGGAACTTAAAACTTTTGCCCAGTTCTGTAGTAGAGGAGTAATCACTGTCCACAGCTTGTGGCAGATCTTGTCTGTATGTTTTTTTGTTTTTTCTTTCCTCCAGTGTGCTTGTCACTTGAAGTATAACTCTACGCTCAGCCTACACTTGGTCTACTGCTAAGTTTTGGGATATTTAAGAACATCTGGTGAATTACATAACAAATCCTAATTAAAATCTATTTGTCTATGGGGATGAAGGAAGCTTCTGAGGAATATTAACTGGGTCCATTTGGGAGATTCAGAAACTTGGTTATATGTGGAACATGGGTGGGACTATTTAAGAGAAGCCCAGTAACAGTGGGCTTCCCTGGTGGCGCTAGTGGTAAAGAACCTGCCTGCCAATGAAGAAAATGTAAGAGATGCAGATTCACTCCCTGGGTGGGGAAGAGCCCCTGGAGGAGGGCATAGCAACCAATATTCTTGCCTGGAAAATCTCATAAACAGAGGAACCTGGAGGACTATAGTCCATAGCGTCACAAAGAGTGAGACATGACTGAAACTACTTAGCATGCACAGTTGCAGTAGAAAGATTTAGCTACCTGGGGTGGGGGAAATAGAATTAAAGAGACCTAGATGTAAAAATCTTAACTTGATGCTACTATCTAAATCATAGAGTGGTGGTTTTAGGCATAATATGGAATTATTCCATAGGATTTATATTTCTATTGAATCTCCTTTTACTCATTTCTGAGACCTTTACAAGGCAGCAGGTGTGTGCTCAGTCATGTCTGACTCTTTGAGACTCCATGGGCTAGAGCCTGCCAGACTCTTCCATCCATGGAATTTGCTAGGCAAGAATACTGGAGTGGATCACCATTTCCTATATCTGGGGAGTCTTCCTGACCCAGGGAATCAAACCTGTGTCTCTTGCATCTCTTTCATTGGGAAGTGGATTCTTTACCACTGCACCACTTGGGAAGCCTGTAAAAGGTAGAATAAACTGTAAGAAATATTTCTATAAAATTCTGAACCAGCTGTTTCACTGAACTATGAAACACCTTACTGAATAATCAACATTGCCTGAGAACACTCTAGAAAACGGTTTCATTCTTTTGTTTTTGCTTCCCCAGTTTCCTGACCAGAGACTGAACCCAGGCCATGGTGGTCAAAGTGCCAAATTCTAACCACTAGAGCACCAGTGAACTCCCATTGATTCTAGCCATCAGATCCTTTCAGCCAGAAGGCCACTTTAGACCTTTGTCATCAAGAGGCTCAAGAGCTAAGTACCAGTAGGAAAATGATTTTTCTGTTGTGCACCAGTAGCCATCAGTGGAGAGATGTTCGTGCTGATACAGCAGGAGACAGACTGCCTGGTTTGGCAACCATAGAGTGAAGTCCATCTATGTTGGGGATTGCCACACCAGACAGCCTGCTAGCAGTTTTCCTTGGCTTGGCTTACCAGCAATAACCACAAACACAAAACTGCTGTATTCAGAATGTACTGGAAAAAGACTAAATTGCCCATTGAAAGAGTAGGAGAAAGAAAGAAAATATGGCTGACATAGGCTCATTTGTGAATCCAGCCTATAATAAGTGCTGGACTTGTATTGTTATGAAGGTAAGCTATTTTTAAGGATTGTATCCATGGGTTTCTTGAATACATGCTGCCAAAACAATAAGTTTAGCAATCTTTATTTTCAGATGAGACTTCTGAAATTTAGGAGAGTTTGCTCCACAGTCATGGTTGGATTGTGACCACAGCTCAGGTCTCCTGACTCTTAACTCACCAGAAACTTGTTCATAGCTCTCCCTATAAGATGCCTTCCTCTTCTATGCCAGAGCAGCAATGTCCTCATTCATTCTCAAGTAATGTGAAGTGTTATGCCTATCAGTAATTTGTACTTGGGCAAGCAATATAATCTTCAATTGAAAAATGTTGTTTACACAGTTTATATTTTGTTTAAAGACTATTTCCAACACATTTTTTCTTTCCTTCCTTTCTTTTTTTCCTGTTTATTGCTTTTTCCCTAATTTACCATCATACTTTTAAAACTTATGGAATGATTTATTTGAAGCAAACATGTAGAATTTCAAAAATGGAAAAAAAAATATAAAGGTTGGAGGTAATATCTAAGTAAGTGAAAAATAAATAAGAGCAGCAGAAAATAATAACAAAAGATGTCTTAATTTATAGTGTTGTAGCCATGTGTTCCAGGAAACAAACTCATTCAGAAGGACAATGCAGATAGTGGAGTGCAGTTTATTACACCAGCGGGCTCAAGGCAGAGTCTCCTCTTAGTCAAGGGCCCCAACCAGCATTTGTGAAAATCTTTTATACCCCATGTGTATGTCTCTGAACCCACACCCCCAAATTCCTCAAGACTTACATAAACCAAGGAAAATACGATCCCAATAACCCCATCATTCACGTGCTATGTGCTCATATGCTCAGACAGTCAAACAATTAGCCAATAATCAATAAACCCGAGGTTACACTCCGACAGATACAGAAAAATTTATGGCCTGTCTGGAGGAAGGGGTGATTAGTGTATGTTTTCTCTTAGGCAATGAGTAACCTAAATACAATCATCAAGGTTCCCATGTCTGGAGGGGTCTTATCCTTCTGTTGTTGTTTTCATAGGCACTAAACACAGAGTTCAGAGTCCATTGGAAAAGTGGCTGAGTATGATCACCATGAACAAGCCTAAGATGGAGTCCAGGCCCTATGAATTCCTTCTTCAACAGAAATTCTAATCTAGAGAAATGCTTTCATTGTGAGCAGTTCTATCTAATAATGTATTCTAGTATAATAGAATTTACTAAATAAAAATAAGCNCAGAGTCCATTGGAAAAGTGGCTGAGTATGATCACCATGAACAAGCCTAAGATGGAGTCCAGGCCCTATGAATTCCTTCTTCAACAGAAATTCTAATCTAGAGAAATGCTTTCATTGTGAGCAGTTCTATCTAATAATGTATTCTAGTATAATAGAATTTACTAAATAAAAATAAGCATTTTTTTTAACCCATTTAGTTTGTGTTATAAGCTTACCTAAATTTTTTGATAAAGGAGTTAGATAATTTTTTATGGATAAATTATATGCAGAAAAGAATTACATCCATTTTTTTCAAGTTGTCCGTATAGTCACCTAGTAAATTTTCCCTTTCAGCTCATTGTTTCCCTTTGACTTTCACCTTCTATACAAAACAGGCTTATTGTCACACCTCTACTTGTTAGATATCTGATTTGAAATCTCTAAGATCTGCTTTTAAGACAGTGAAAATTCCTTAAGTTAGAAGCTTTATATTTTATCATTAAACAAAGTAATGACTTGCTTTTTATTCTACTAATGACTCCAAGTTATTAATATTTTATATTATATGAGAAGATAATTTTATCCTCTTGGTATTAATTATTGGCTAAAATACATTTAACTCAGGAAGAAGCAGGTACAAGAAAATTTTCATATATTTGAAGATATGTCTGTGTATGGAATTTTAAAAATTTTATGAAATTATTTATAAATTTTAATAAAAATGTAAAGAAATAAATAATAAAGGATAAGATAGAAAGCAAATTTGTGATGGGGATCAAAAATTAGCATTCTATTAACGAAAGTATTTTTTTTCTCTAAATTCTTAATAAAATGATTAAATTTCTTATAGGAAGAGAAACAGAAAGATATACAGTAAACAGGGAAAAATAAGAGATTTCTGCACTGTTTGGGTTCCTGCAAAGGGAGAATCTGTGGGGACAGTCCATTTTTATGATCACTTTTTCTGGAGCAAATATGAGCACTGTAAACAAAAGGCCCTGCTAATGTAAATGAAGCATTGCAGACAGGTGATGACAGACACTCAACTCCATTGTAAGCAGAAAAGTGCTTTGTTCACCTCTTGTTATCATTTCCTGTTAAAGGAGACTTAGACTCTCTTGTGAGCCTTCGTGGCAAAGTGCTACAAAGAGTATTATTATAATCAGAAATCTGGAGGTGTTAAGGACTGAATACATACAGACCAGGGAAAGCACAAAAAGAACTTGGAAGCAACAAAGACATTAGAAGAAAGCAGAATAGGGTGGATAGCATCTTTCAAAAAGAGCAACTTTCTCTGTTCCTAGTCTATGCTTTGTACTTCTGAGTAAATGACTATAGACTATCATTTACTTTAAACATATTTTTTTCATTTCCTAAGATTGACCTCTTTGGAGACTTTAATGTTAAGTTATTGGAAGTTATTTCAAATATTATAATTCAACTTGAAGAAACATAAAGGCAACAGGAAAAGCAGCAAAGGTTAGATTAGCAGCTGTTAGATTAAGCAGGTGGGACAATTTAAGTTTGAAAGCTAGTTACTAAATTTTAAGGAAGATTATTCTTCTTTTCCAAGGAAGTCAAATAATGACTATCTTTTAGTAAGAAACCCAGTCTCATTTGGTTAACAATAACATAATTTATAAGCATTTTATTTTTGGTGTATCACTGAATTTCAGGAGCCAGCATTACTGCCAACTTCAGAAACCCAATGCAGTAGATATACATGTATGTCACTCCTGTCTCCCATTTACCAGCTGCACCCTGGAAAATATAAAATGCACTTAAATGTAATCTTGAGAATAGCAGGCATGAGTTTCTTTCAACGTTGTACCCATTGAGACCACAAATATTACTTGAAGCAAATAAAACTCATAATGAATATTTTGGTATATAGTATCTCTACTTCCTCCATTTCCAACTTAATAATCCCAAGAACACATTCCTTAGTCTGAATTGTTCCTGGCATGAGCAATCAAATGTTTTGTACTAATATCTTCTTGCTCTCTTTTTAAGATCATAGCACTGCAGTCTCCATTTCCTTCATGGGCCACTAAGCTGCTATTTCACCCTCATTTCAATTCTCTCATACACAGACTATTTGATCTTTTAGAAAGTCCTATTTCTTATTGCCTAGTCAATCTACCTGTTCACTCAGCTCACTTTTCTTCTTCCACATGATCTTACCTAATTTATTTACGTATACTTATGATTCTATGTTTTTAAATTGAGTTACATGTATGATTGATCAATATACCTGATTTTGAATATACATCCATATGTCACTTTTGTTTATAAGTTTCTCTTGCAACTTCATGATTATTTGTGCATGAACTAAATAGTTAACTGAATACAGGCTTTCTTTCTTTGTGTGTACATGTACATGTATTTATTTATTAATGGTTGTGGGTGAGTGAATAAAAGAACGTAGACATGAAAATATGTGTGAAAGTGGAGAGCTGGAAAGTTACCATGTTTACAATGATTCTATAAATCATGAATGCAAAGTGGATAAACAAGATAGATTATAAAAAATGAATTTGATCAGCTGTATGCAACTGCTGACATCCATAGGAGCTAGCTAAATACAGGGCTTTGCTCATGAACTCAAATAAATATTTAACTGTAATCTCAATTTTTTCCTATGATTATTATTAAACTTGTATTTATATTTTGATATTCATGCAATGAATACTTCAGCTTCTCTCCTAAGTTTGTTCTCAAACATTTTTGCAAAAATTAGTAAAATAATGATTAGAAACCTTCTATAATAGAGGTTTGGTCTATTCTACTACCAAGAACATAGGCACACACACACATACACACAAACATATATATACATATACATACATATATACCTTAATGTTTGATTAACAATATAAACACAAAATTACATTGTTTGGTTTTTACTTTATCATTTTACCCCAGCAATTATGTACCTTTTTCTTTCCTTACAGTAATCTGAGCTGTTGGAACCTGTCTACCTATTTATCATATATTCTTATTGAATTAAGCAATCCTTAGGACAACTGTAATAAATGCATCTAGTTAAGAAAACAAATGAAGTAAATAAAAATAATGCCACAAAAATGATACTTAGAATCTGGATTTTAGATCCTAAAATGTCATTGCTCAGTTTCCCATTGTATCACAGGGGTCTCCAACCAGTGGGCAATGCTCCATACCATATGTGCACAAAAATAAGGCCCAAAGACAAAATGCAGATTAATTCTCATGAAACAGCAAACAAAGCATGAATCTCATAACTCTGTTTTTTCCAACTAGAATCCAGTTCATTTGTATTTTTGAACAATTGATTTTTTAAAATTTATTTTACTTTACAATATTGTATTGGTTTTGCCATATATCAACATGAATCCACCACAGGTGTACATGAGTTCCCAATCCTGAACCCCTCTTCCCCACCTCTCTCCTCATACTATCTCTCTGGGTCATCCCAGTGCACCAGCCCCAAGCATCCTGTATCCTGCATAGAACCTAGACTGGCGANTGTGATCCAAAAGTCTACAAGCAATAAATGCTGGAGAGGGTGTGGAGAAAAGGGAACCCTCTTACACTGTTGGTGGGAATGCAAACTAGTACAGCCAGTATGGAGAACAGTGTGGAGATTCCTTAAAAAACTGGAAATAGAATTGCCTTATGATCCAGCAATCCCACTGCTAGCCATACACACCAAGGAAACCATAATTGAAAGAGACATGTGTACCCCAATGTTCATCACAGCACTGTTTCTAATAGCCAGGACATGAAATAGCAATGGATTTTAAAGCCACTTAATCTGAAACAATGTTAAAAGAGTTAAGTAAAAGAAACCTCGGCTATAAATTTTAGAATCCTATTGTGTTAAGAAGAAATATAAACATTTGTAAAAATATCCACATTCATCCAGATTATAGAAGAGAAATATGTATTCTACCCCATCAGGCAAGCTTTGCAAAAGTCAAAATAAATTTTGTTACTTTGAAGCACTGTGAGTTAAGTCTCTGGAAGACTACATTCGTGTCCTGATACTCCATGTTATTGTTCAGTCACTTAGTCATATCCAACTCTTTGTGACCCCACGGACTGTAGCACACCAGGCTTCCTTGTACTTCACCTTCTTCTGGGGTTTGCTCAGGCTCATGTCAATTGAGTCAGTGATGCATCCAACCATCTCATCCTCTGTCTCCCCCTTCTCCTCCCACCTTCAATCTTTCCTAGCATCAGGATTCTTTCCAATGAGTAGACACTTTGCATCAGTTGGCCAAAGTATTGGAGCCTCAGCTTCAGCCTCAGTCCTCCCAAAGAATATTCAGGGTTGATTTCCTTTAGGATTTGATTGGTTTGATCTCCTTGCTGTCCAAGGGACTTTCAAGAATCTTTTCTAGCACCACTGTTCAAAGGCATCAATTCTTCGGTTCTCAACCTTTTTTATTGTCCAGGTTTCACATCCATACATGACTACTGGAAAAACCATAGCTTTGACTATATGGACCTTTGTCGGAAAAGTAATGTCTCTGCTTTTTAANTCCTTGCTGTCCAAGGGACTTTCAAGAATCTTTTCTAGCACCACTGTTCAAAGGCATCAATTCTTCGGTTCTCAACCTTTTTTATTGTCCAGGTTTCACATCCATACATGACTACTGGAAAAACCATAGCTTTGACTATATGGACCTTTGTCGGAAAAGTAATGTCTCTGCTTTTTAATACACTATCTAGGTTTGTCACAGCTTTTCTTCCAAGGAGCAAACATCTTTTAATTTCATAGCTGCATTCACCATCCACAGTGATTTGGGATCCCAAGAAAATAGAATCTGTCAGTTTCCATTGTTTCCACATCAATTTGCCATAAAGTGATGGCACCAGATGCCGTGATTTTAGTTTTCTGAATGTTGAGCTTTAAGCCAACTTTTTCACTCTCCTCTTTCACCTTCATCAAGAGGCTCTTTAATTCCTCTTTGCTTTCTCTCATAAGGATGGTGTCATCTGCATATCTGAGGTTACTGATATTTCTACCAGCAACCTTGATTCCAGCTTGTGCTTCATCCATCCTGGCACTTCACATGATGTACTCTGGATATCAGTTAAATAAGCCGGGTGACAATGTATAGCCTTTATGTTCTTCTCTCCCAATTTTGAATCAGTGTATTTTTCTATGTTGAGTTCTGACTATTGCTTCTTAACCTGCATTCAGGTTTCACAAGAGGCAGGTAAGGTGGTCTGGTATTCCCATCTCCTTAAGAATTTTCCAGTTTGTTGTGATCTATGCAGTCAAAGGCTTTAGCACGGTCAATGAAGCAGAAGTAGATGGATTCCATAGTTATTCATTTCCAACAATGGAGTCATTAGAGTCTTCTCTTTGCCCACATATATGAAGGATGATTCAGGTAGAGTCTTGTTGAAACATCTTTCAAATTATTAATATATAACATTAATGCTATTCCTTTTGGGGTTAACATCTATCTAGAGAAGAGAGACGAGAAGAACCACAATGTTAGTCCTCTGTGCCACAAAAGACAATTTGATATTTGTACAAGCACGTAGACACCTTGCTGAACTTAAATGCAAACTGAACTTGTCAATGTTAGTTCTTAACAGAAGTTCATCATTTTCATCCTGGTGTTATGACTTCGTGTTAAAGGACTATATTTTCACATCTGTCTCACCAGGGAATCATCATCTTATAAAAAACTTGAAACTTTTATTCATCAAATATTGTCACAATATAAATCTTATTAATTCAGATAGGTTTCGCATTTATTTCATGTCACTGTGATGTTTTTCTGGTCAGGGTAAGAATTGTTTGACTTTGGCAGAATTCTCTGTGACATCAATTGTGCTGCAAGAGCAATAATCTGTCTGTGAAATGTCAGGCTGATTCAAATATCATGGTAGATGTTTTCTGGGTGTGGAGATGAGTTCCATCTTTATGGAGGTTGCATTTTGACTTATAGGGTTGCACAGGCAAGCAAGTGGACATAAGCTTTAAACTAGAAATATGACTTAAAGGTGATTTACCGGATTTTGATGTTTGAGCAGCCATGATAAGCATGAAATATGAAGAAAGGATATGCAGTTTGTAGATCCTAATTTTTTTGATCTCATAATTTCAGTTCATTCTACTCATTGCAATCTAATTAGGAGGGACATATATTTACAAAAGCAACTTCATTGTAGAGTGGGAAGTGCTCCAACAGAGATATTTGTGAGGTGCTAAAGGAGCAGAAAAGATGTGTAATTTGTACTCTTAATAGGAAAGGAGCTATTTAGTATTTGAGCCGAGTGTTGAAGGATTCCCCAGTATGATTCAATGAGGCTTTACAATCAACCACTTCACAGTTGTGTGTGTATCCACACACACACACACAAACATACATATATTGCAAGACTCAAGTGAGGCACAATATATTGAAACCTCTTCTTAGTAGCAAATTATCAGAATATACAGTCACCAAATATGAACAATCATTAGAAATGACAAACAGAAAAGTAAAAATATATGGAAGAAATAGACTTTGAAACTTTCTAGTGAAACTGGGAAGATAATCCAACATGAAAATGTACTTTTTGCCACCAAAGGAAGATGTATCTATTCTATTATGTGGCTGTGAAATTTCCAGGCTGATTCAAAGCACTATGGTAGGAATAATTTTGCTAGTAATATGTAGTTGTCACTGAGTGTCAAATATTTTAAAATTTACAGTTTAAAATGTTTCATACGTCTATGTTTCATTTATCTGATCATCAGCTTGTAACCACCATGGACTTATGGAAAGAATAGTAAAAGAACCAAGAAACTTTAGGTATATTATTGTGACACTTGGGCAGCCAGATAATCTGCTTTTAGTATTAATTTTCTCATCAATTAATTGTGAATAACTTTTGCAAGTTAAATGATGCTGCTGCTGCTGCTAAGTTGCTTCAGTAATGTCTGACTCTGTGCAACCCCATAGACGGCAGCCCACCAGGCTCCCTCGTCCCTGGGATTCTCCAGGCAAGAACACTGGAGTAGGTTGCCATTTCCTTCTCCAATGCATGAAAGTGAAAAGTGAAAGTGAAGTCGCTCAGTCATGTCAGACTCTTAGCAACCCCATGGACTGCAGCCTACCAGGCTCCTCCATCCATGGGATTTTCCAGGCAAGAGTACTGGAGTGGGGTGCCATTGCCTTTTCCAAGTTAAATGATAGGGATGTGTTACAGTGCAATGAGATAATTATTAATGTAAACTTTAGAATATGCAAATACAAGGCATAGTACTCTATAGATCAGAGATTGGGAACTCCTCATGGAAAGGTGATATATGGAAATCCACATGATTTAAATATGCATTATTATAGACATTTGAATAAGGTAAAATAATTAATCTTATATTAAAAACTCTGAATAAAAATAGCTTTTATATTCTGAGAAATAGAATAATGTGTATGTTTCAGGAATTCTACATGCTTACTTTAATTCATCCTCATAAACCAGCAAGATAGAGGTGTGTACTTCTGAGGAAGATACTATAGGACTGAGAATTTAAGTAACTGGCTTAAAGCCTCATAAGGACTTATAGAGTGAGATATCCATAATCTTTACCCTAGTATTTTCCAATAAAGAATAGAGAAAACAAGATTAGAATCACCTAAGAACATTTTTCAATCTTAGGCTTCTTATTTGATACAGGAAGTAAGGTGGGTTTAGATCAATAATTTTCCCCAGTTGTTTGTAATATAGTCACTATCATTCTTCTATAACTGCAATGTAACTTTAAAAGGACAGTACCAATACATATAGCTTCATTATTACTAAAAAATTAAAAAGCAATGCTTCAGAAAGTGATAAATCAAAGTCAAAATGTTATTTAATGGATACTTCTTATATGTTTTTGCACACTGTGTGTTAAATGCAGCAGTCATACAGGGTTTACTTGGTCTTAAATGTGGATTTGAGAAATACAGGAAGACACACAAAATATAATAAAAATCACATAATCTCTCCACATTAAAAATTCTATTAGGTAAAAAGTACAAATTTCCACTTTCCACACATCCAGTGCCAGTTTCCTGGGGGGAATTATGGGGAATTATTTGACATGCACTGTTTGGAAGCGTGCTTTAACTCAAGGATTTATACATTTAAATCAGCGATTTACTGACCCTATATCATAGAATAAGAACTATGAACCCATCACTTTTTTGAATTTAGGTACATGCATTTTATTAGCAAAAATAAGATATGTTGGCTTAGGTAATAATAAACACACAAAAAGCCCATAGCTTAACACGATTTTTTTTTTTTTTTTTTTTTTTTTTTACTGAGGATTCTTGTTCTGCACATACAGGCCAGTCTCCAAGGTTACTGGATTGCATATGTTAGTCCAAATTTCTCATGGCACAGCCATGTCAACACATTGTTATATAGTCGCTGCAACAGAAAAAGAAATACAATTCTCCATTTAAGTCTTTCCACATGGACTCAGTGAACATGAATTTTAGCAAACTCTGGGAGACAGTGGAAGAGCACTGGCAGATAGACAGAGAAGCCTGGAGTGCTACAGTCTATGGGGTCATAAACAGTCAAACATAACTTAGCAATTTAACAACATGGCTGTTACACATGTCACTTCTGTTAACTTTTTTTTTTGGCCTAAGAATGATTTGTAGCCACAATTAACCTCAAGATACCTTAGAAGTAGCACTTTTTTTGATGCATACTTTGATTAAATAAAAAGATATTTGTGAATGGTTATAACGTTCATATTGTTCTTGTTGCTGTTCAGTTGCTCAGTTGTGTCTGGCTTTTTGCGATACCATGGACTGCAGCATGCCAGCTTCCTTGCCAGTCACCAACTCTAGGAGCTTGCTCAAACTCATGTCCATTGAGTCAGTGATGCCATCCAACCATCTCATCCTCTGCTGTCCCCTCTCCTCTTGCCTTCTATCTTTCCCAGCATCAGGTTTTTTTTTTTTTCGAATTGTCATATTAAATGTTCCATATGTTAATAAAATTTTACATGACAGAGAGGAATAATTTCAGTCTAGTTAAATCAGAACAGTTTTTGATGTATTTGATTCTGAATCCTACTATTTCTACATTGCCTAGGAATGACTGTTTTTTATTTGCTTGTTTTGATGTCTTAACTTTGTTTTTTTTTTCTTACAGCAGGAGATTTCTTTTTAATTTTTACTACCACGTGTCACAAATTCTTAGTTTTCATTTGTGTACTTGACACTTATGCCAATACTTATGGATCTTATCAAAATTGTATTATAAAGGAAATATTCAGTGGTGTGTTAGAGTCAGATTTTTCTGCTTTCTAAATTGAGAACTTCTCATTACTGTTCAGTAATATCACTCTGATGGTTTGATATCAGCTGCAGTGAGAGTTTCATAGCATGGAAATTGACTATTTATGTCTTTGTCTTATTTTCCTAGAGGGTTGGATGTTAATATACCAACATATCCTTAAGAGTATTGACCCCCCCCCCCCCGCAACTATGAAATTAAAAGACGCTTACTCCTTGGAAGAAAAGTTATGACCAAACTAGATGGCATATTCAAAAGCAGAGACATGACTTTGCCGACTAAGGTCCTTCTAGTCAAGGCTATGGTTTTTCCTGTGGTCATGTATGGATGTGAGAGTTGGACTGTGAAGAAGGCTGAGCGCCGAAGAATGGATGCTTTTGAATTGTGGTGTTGGAGAAGACTCTTGAGAGTCCCTTGGACTGCAAGGAGATCCAACCAGTCCATTCTGAAGGAGATCAGCCCTGGGATTTCTTTGGAAGGAATGATGCTAAAGCTGAAGCTCCAGTACTTTGGCCACCTCATGCAAGAGTTGACTCATTGGAAAAGACTCTGATGCTGGGAAAGATTGGGGGCAGGAAGAGAAGGGGATGACAGAGGATGAGATGGCTGNGCCGAAGAATGGATGCTTTTGAATTGTGGTGTTGGAGAAGACTCTTGAGAGTCCCTTGGACTGCAAGGAGATCCAACCAGTCCATTCTGAAGGAGATCAGCCCTGGGATTTCTTTGGAAGGAATGATGCTAAAGCTGAAGCTCCAGTACTTTGGCCACCTCATGCAAGAGTTGACTCATTGGAAAAGACTCTGATGCTGGGAAAGATTGGGGGCAGGAAGAGAAGGGGATGACAGAGGATGAGATGGCTGGATGACATCACTGACTCGATGAACATGAGTCTGAGTGAACTCTGGGAGATGGTGATGGACAGGGAGGCCTGGCATGCTGCGATTCACGGGGTGGCAAAGAGTCGGAAACGACTGAGCGACTGAACTGAACTGAACTGATGGACTCAATAATATCCATGCAGAAGGAAAGGAAGAGTTTTAATCTTCAGCTATAATACAGAGAAGAAAGAACAGCAACAACAAAAATGTTCATAAGACTACAGGCCAAGAGGCAAGTCAGAAATGCATGTCCAATTATTGAAAAGGACAGATAGAGCTATTGGTGAAAGATATAGAAGAAATGGGAAGAGGCTCAGGGAATTTCTATGACTCTTGCTAGCATGCTTGCCTTGGCTAGGTAAATATTTTAAAGGAGTTTCGTGTTAAGTAAAATAATATGCTTACTAACAGCATCAGTGTTTTGCTCACCCTATAATGGGTGAGTGCTGAACATTAAATAAGGTATCTTCTAATTCAATTTGAAGTTGAATAGTCCAAGTGAAAGTCGTTCAGTCATATCTGACTCTTTGCCACCCTATGAACTATACAGTTCGAGGAACTCTCCAGTACTGGAATGGGTGGCTATTCCCTTCTCCAGGAGATCTTTTAAACTCAGAAAACAAACTCAGGTCTCCTGCATTACAGGTAGATTCTTTACCAGGTGAGCCACCAGAGAAGCCCAAGAATAGTGGAGTGAGTAGCTTATCCCTTCTTCAGGGGATCTTCCCAACCCAGGAATCAAACCAGGGTCTCCTATATTGCAGGCAGATTCTTTACCATCTGAGCTACCAGAGAAGGCACTCTAATTCAATTTATTAAGTAAATTCTACACTTAATAACACCAGGTCAAATTAAATAAAAAAAGATTCCATGACACATTTAGTATTACTGTCATAATCTCTGTGATATAAGCTACTTACGTATCTACCCTGCCAGACTCTGTTGGGGAGTGTGAGGATTATATGCTAGACAGCCATTTAAACACTGCTCCTGAAATGGAAACTGAAGCACCAGTTCAGTTCAGTTGCTCAGTCGTGTCTGACTGTGCAAACCCATGAACTGCACCATGCCAGGCTTCCCTCTCTATCACCAACTCTCCTGGAGTTCACTCAAACTCACGTCCGCTGAGTCAGTGGTACCATCCAGACATTTCAGCCTCAGTTGTCCCCTTCTCCTCCTGCCCCCAATCCCTCCCTGCATCAGAGTCTTTTCCAATGAGTCTACTCTTTGCTAGGTGGCCAAAGTACTGGAGTTTCAGCTTTAGCATCATTCCTTCCAAAGAAATCCCAGGGCTGATCTNCCTGGGTGTTCTTTGGAAGGAAAGATGCTAAAGCTGAAACTAAAGTACTTTGGCCACCTCACATGAAGTGTTGACTCATTGGAAAAGACCCTGATGCTGGGAGGGATTTGGGGCAGGAGGAGAAGGGGATGACAGAGGATGAGATGGCTGGATGGCATCACCAACTCAACGGACGTAAGTTTGAGTGAACTCCGGGAGATGGTGATCGACAGGGTGGCCTGGCATGCTGAAATTCATGGGGTTACAAAGAGTCAGACATGACTGAGTAACTGAACTGAAGTGAACTTACTAGACAGACATTTTTTGGCAAAGTAATGTCTCAGCTTTTGAATATGCTCTCTAGGTTGAAGAGTAAGCGTCTTTTAATTCCATGGCTGTAATCACCAACTGAAGTGTAGAAGGCACTTAATAAAACTGTTAAATCGACCTAAATTTAAAATTTTTTTACAGTTGCAGCATGTCAAAACGTATTCCAGTTTACCTATAGTTATTGCTGGATGAAACCTGCAGAAGTTTTAGAAAGATAAATACTTGTATGAAAGGCTGTTGAGAGTCTTGGTTAAACCTCAATCTGAGACTTCTATTTGGAAAACAATCTTAACTCTCATTGGGATTTTATTGTATTTAGATTACAATATCCAGTAGAAGATATCAATTTGCAGAGTAATTTATGTTCTTAGGAAAGATCACAAGGTTTAATATTAATACGGATGGCAGAATTTCCACAAGATTGTTGAATGAAGAGATATAGTCTCTGTCATCAAACTGATGAACTAAGATTTCTTGTCTATTTTAGCTTTGTTGCTTAAAAAAATAGTATTTAGTGACACAAAATGCCATTCTAGCAGATAGGAAGAACAGTTCATATCATTTATAGTAGCTTTTGTTCAGATTAACTTGTAGGTCAAATTCTATTTACTATGAAAATGCCATTGATCTCCCCTAGGTGAATTCCAGTTTCCTTGTGGAGTAGGAGATGATGGGTTATAGGAATTCTTATTGTGTTTGTCTGTTATGACTGTTATTAGGGAAATTGTGGTCCTTCTGGAACAAATAGATCATCAAGAGTTTGGGTACTAGATTTTCAGAGAAGCCTAGAAGTCAAAATTTGTATATAAGAACTCTACTATTGCATTAAGGATGCAGAAATCAGTCTTGTTGGGGTTATGAGCCATTGTAGGTAGAGAAGCAGGAATTCATAGGAGGGAAACAAAAGATCTGTTCTCCATTTTCCTTAATTTTATGGTACAAATATTCTCAGTTTTGTTTGAAAAATAAGCTAGACTGAAATATATGTGTAAATAAGACAGAGCAGGTAGCCATGGGGACCTGCTCAAGTACATATTCCCAAACTTACACATTTTAACCAGTGCCATGGTAGGAAGTATTCTGTACTTACATTCTCCCTGCATGACTTCTTTGTATACAATAAGCAAGTTTCTGATGATTGCAGAGACACACATAGATTATAAGAAATTTTCTTAGAGAAACATGTTTACTTAAAGGAGATATAGGACATTTTTGTCCTTCTTTCCTTTGAGCCCATAAAATTGTGTTTAATTGTCTTTGAAAATGGGGAGAAATAGTCCCATTACTAATGTACATATTTATATAATAAATCAGTAAGCATCCCAGTTATACAGAAACTCAAATAAATGGTCAAAGCTTATTTTCAGAATCAGCAATTTGAATATTTCCATTGTAATCAGACTTTCTTTAATGCTCATAATAGTTTGTTTTAGGAGTATTATTACTTTAATGCAAACAATATTATCTAATAGGAAATGGCTATATTTTAATGTTTGTATATTTTTTGAATAATATAAAAGAAAGAAGATGAATTAAACAGCTCTTGCAGAGGAGCCCAAAAAGCAGAGATACCCCAAGGTCTTGCAAACCTTTTGCTAAAGGAACACAGACTCTCAAAGAAATGAATTAAAGTAATTTGTATTGATATGTTCAGGATCCTTTTATCTAGGGGAAGGAATATAAGAGAGAAAGGAATTTTAAAAATTGAAGTCAACTAAAAAAAGTCACCTTAAACACAAAGCTTAAAATTTCTCTTTCTTTATTAATATTTCAGTAGGTAATATGTTAAATGGGTCAGACAGTAGCTTCAAGGACAAGTTCAAATTAAGCTGAGTTTTTATCTTGAATTCAATTTCACTAATTATTTTAATAATTGAAGATGTTATCTAAAGCAAGTTGTAAATCAGCTAATTATTTACACTGTTTCTGTTTTCTATCAAATTATGCATTTCAATTGCTGTAATAAATATTATCTTTAGGGAGATGCAGGTGTAATGTCTATGTAAAATTAACTAGAACAAAGTCAATATCAGTATCAAATAAAACAGGTGTACAATTATAATGGTTAATTTGGAAACACAGTTTAGGAAGGATAGGTAACACATATATTTTCATGATCTTCAGAAATAAAAGTATGGAAAATTTAAACTATAGCTAAATTCAGCTTTTCTAGACACATGGCTATTTTTTATTTTTTATTTTTCTCTGCCCCTTGGCTCTTCTTCCTGAAGGAGAAACACCTTTCTTTCTCTTATACCCACCAATTCTTATATTCAAGATTTCAAGCCCAGATAATCCAGTTTGTCTTGTGTAAGTTTTTACCATTGTAGACATGGGCACACTCACTAGGGGAATAAACAAAGAAAGTTGTGTGTGTGTGTGTGTTTCTGTAAGAGGCAGAAGGGAAGTAGGAGAGAGAGGGAAAGAGAGGAGGAAAGAGGCCGAGGAGCCGAGTTTTATTTTTTGGTAGGAGACGGGAAGCTAAACAGCAGAAGGGAATGTAAGAAAAATATATCTATGGGTATGGCATTGCTGAAAGCTTCAGGAAAAATTATGACAGAGGATGTGAACACTATCTTAACATACTGATAAGAGTAAGCTTTTGAAAACTCCTTCTCTTTAAACATGAGGCCTAGGAATATATTGGAACTTCAGAGACAAATTGAATAGAATATCATCTTGGTATTAGAAAAGAAAAAAATAAAGATCCATTTCATTTCACAGGTTTGGTATTAAGTCTTTGGGGTCCATTATTGCTGAGAGACATTTAGTTCCCTGAAATTGGAGAAGTGGGCTTGTGGTTGAGGGTCTTGCATCATTAAAATTAATTTCACCTTCTAAAAATGCTTCTGAACACTTAACATTCTTTGCAATATTAAGAAGCAGACAGTTTCTGCTCCCCAAAATCTTACAACCAATGGACAAAGACTGGCAGACACACAGGTCATAGTCTGTTGTACACAGGGAAAGCACAGAGCAAGGACAGCTCAACTGGTCTAAATTGACAGGAAACTTGGGAACAGTCATAGTGGTGTTTTAATTACCAATTTAAAAGCTCTCTGATTTTTTTTTCCTGGATATTTTCTTTAGATAATTCCCCACAGGAGAGACTATTTCCATCTTAAATAGAGAAGGCTAAACATAGAGAAATTTACAGGAATGAACTAGACACAGTTATTATTAGAGAAATTTGTTTGCCAATATTATGACTGTGCTGCTTTCCTTTAGAATTTTGCATCTTGGACACTGTAGGTCACTTTTAAAAATTGAATTAATTGACAGCCTTTCTCAGATTTAAAACTCAAACTGCTAGTTACTTTCTAGATGATCTTAAATCTGTCTCTTAATCTCACCATGTCTCAGTTTCCTTCCCTTGAAAATGGAAATGGTAGTGTCTAACTACTGGACTGATTAAAAGAATTAGAAAAAAAATTAGTCCATAGCACATAGTGGGAACTCACTGTACATAAGTATTGTTGAATAAATTATTACAAAAAATGATAACAAATCCAAAATCATAATTTTCTAGGTCAGACTTGATTGACATTATAAGCCACTGGGTTGGCTCATAATTATCCCCTTAACAAATGGAGGATTCCCTTGATAAATTTGCCATCATTAATGCATTTGTAGATTCAATGGCATTTGGAGGGGTAATTGCAGTGAACCAAATGAAATTCTATTTTATTTAGTATATTTTTAAATGGAGACTGTGTGTGCTTAGTCTCTCAGTTGTGTCTGACTCTGTGCAACTCCTTTGACTGTAGCCTGCCAGGCTGCTTTTTCCATGGAGATTCTCCAGGCAAGAATATTGGAGTGGATTGCCATGTCCTCCTCCAGGGGATCTTCCCAACCCGAGGATCAAACTCAGGTCTCCCGCATTGCAGGCAAATTCTTTACCAACTAAGCTACCAGGAAACTAGAAATACTAAAGAGTCTTCGGGAAGTCTACTGAACTTCTAGGCATAAATAACAGTCCTCTGAAGACAAATACCATCAACTTCTTCTCACCTTTCCTTTCAGGTAACTAGAACTAGGACCTTTTGAAAAGGCATAGTCCACTAAAGGGACTCTTTCTAATGCAGAACTTCATGTCCTAAACAACTGGAAAAATGTCACCATGTCTGACAGGTTTCCTTTATACTCATATTTTCATTCTAGCAGAAGTTTTGCCTATAGTAATGAAATCACTTAACATAAGATTATATTAAGGTCAAAACATAAATTGCTTTTTTTTGTTATTAGAAAACAGTACTTGCTCTAAGATAAGCAGTATAAAATAAATCAGGATGTAATATTAAGATGTATGATTTGGTTGTTTTCTTATTAAATGCTAACAAAAGCTCTCAGTAAATACTAGAATGTCAGTAAATACTAGAAATAAATCTCTGTTTATGCTCTGTTCTATGACTCTATAGAAGGTCCCTTATTTCTGAAATAGCCATATTACATTTAGAACATTGAGCTGATAATTAATCATTGAGTGGTAATTAACCAACTTGTCAAATTTACACAGAGGATCAGATGGTAGGCTAGGAGGAATTGTACTGTGAAACAAACACGGGATCAGGTAATCCAGAGAAACCCATGTACCAATCTCTCAGAAATTAAGATAAGGATCAGGGATCCAAGGCATATACAAAATCTACATCAGACAAGATGACCACAGAGTTTCACAGCTAAGTTGAAAACACATGAAAAAAAATCAAATTCAGATGGAAAAAAAAATAGTCTTTTATTAGTAGCAATAAATTTCAGTATTAAGTTTGGCCCCCAAACCGCAAGCAGAGAACTTTGGTAGCTAGGCATGTCATTTCCAAATGTTATACAATAAAGCCTAAATAATTCTAGGTCTCAAAAACAAGGGAACATGAGGCCGCACCCCTCTCACTATCCATCCAAGGGAAATCCAGCATCATACACATCTCAGTACCAAAAATAGAGAAGACAGAGTTTATTTGTCCTCACAAGTGCACTTTCCCTCAGGGTGCAGCTATATGTGCAATAGTCCCAGACCCAACTAATTGGGAAAGAGAGCAAAACAGCCACAGGATCTTGTGCTATACCTCCTATTCCTCACCAACACCCACTCCCTGCTGCAAGCATAGAGAGAATGAGAAAGACAGCCTGTTTTAAGATGATAAGGCAATGGATCCATCCATTTTCAGTTTTTGTCTAATTGGTACTCTGGAATCAGATTAAAAATCTGATTCCCATTGTGGTTGTATTAGTTTTGTATTGACATAGCAACTTACCACAAATTTAGCAGCTTAAACAACAAAATTGTATTATTTTATAGTTCTGCAGGTAAAAAGTCCAACCCAGGTCTCATGATGACAAAACTAACAGATTAGCAGATCTCTGTTCCTTTCTAGGGGTTCTCAGGGAGAATTAATTTTCTAATCTTTTGGGCTATTGGCAGGATTCAGTTCCTTGAGAGTGCAAGACCAAAATCTTTGTTTCTCTCTGGCAACTGCTTCCCACATCTAGAGGTCACACACATTCCTTGTCTTATGGTGTCTCCCTCCATCTTCACCACCAGCAAGTGCAAGTCTGGTTCCTTTCAAACTGGATCTCTCTTTCTTTTTCTGTCTCATCTCTCTGACCCAGAAGGAAGGGTTCTCCATTTGTTAAGGACTCTTACAACTTAATTCGATCCACTTGAATAACACAGGATCCTCTCCCTATTTTAACATCAACTGTTTAGCAACTTAATCCTATCTACAACCTGAATTCCTTCTGCCAAAGGAACATGTTCACTGTTCTAGGGATAAGGATGCAGACATTTTGGAGGGTCATTGATATTTCTTACACCGTGGAAGTTAAGATGAAAATATAGGGGAAAATAAGCTGAATGTAGAGAGTCTTTGAATTTTTTCCGGGATTTCTTTTATGCCAGGTACTAGCTGTTTAAATTTGAGACAGCTGCTTTAATTCTCTGAGCCTCAGTTCCTGTTCCTTTTACATCAAAGTACTAATACTTACCACAATGAAGGTCTTTGGGGGCCAAAAGATTAGAGCCAAAGATGTTAAAGGGGGTTGTCTGTAATAAAACTGAAGAGCAAATGGCTCACCAAAAGGGATTTAAATTCCAAAATTTTGTTAAAATATTCCTCTTGACAAAACACATCAGTGGGACATATTAGGCAAATCTACAATATTCAAATATTCAACTAAACTCATATGATTGCTATGAGGCCAAAGTGAAATGGATTTATGTAAGATGCATAACATATAATAAATATTTCACAATTTGAGTTTTCTTTTTTTCTAAATGTTTTATCCTAACTATATTTACCAAGTTTTTGAATATGAAAATATTCATTTTTTCATTCATTTATTTCTTATTTAACTATCCATATCATACTATCTCTGACCACCTGGGTTCCTTTTTATATGTTTTTAAACACATCCAGCCAAATATTTGGTTTTTAAAATCTCTATTTTCTAAGTCCCATCTATCACGTTGAATCATATCTATTGGGTTGTCCAAAAAGTTCATTTAAGATTCACCATATCTTATGGAAAATAACCTGAACAAATGTTTTGGTCAACCCAAGTATATTCACCCATGGAATGCAGGCATTAAAAAATGTCCAGTATTCAAATAGTTTTTTATAGAAGTCTTTTCATTATTCTCTTTGTTAGTTTTCTAAGGCCTTTCTAATAATCTTATTTTTATCACTGTAGATGCTAATGTCATATCATTTCGACAGCATTTCTTATTCATTTCACCCTTATAATCTAATGATTTCTAAAAGGATTTTAAGTTGCATATAGGCATTTTTAATAGGCACTATTTTTCTCATCCAGTTTTATAGGCTATAGCTTACATATAATCTCTGATACATTGTGTTGCTACATGTGTTTTATCAGTCTATTTATATAATCTTATAAATATATTACTAGTGCAGATATGTTAATAAATGAACTTTATATAACATCTCTTAATAAACATTAACTTAGGCCAAAAGATCAGATATAAACAAGACTTATCTTTCATGGGAACATGTAGCAGCTTTTTCATTCTTGAATTTTCTCTAAACTGAAGTTTCTCTCAAGAAACAATTCTCTCCAGCTTTAGTCATAATAAGACAGAAAGAGCTAAGAATCTAAGGGAGAACTTGAACTTTTCGAGATCCTTTGCTCCTTCATTAGAGATGTAGAAATAAAAGATGAACTAGCTCTTCAGTAACCAGGCATATAGTAAACTATTATAGCAGGTTATCTTCCTTGGTTTCTCTCTTCTCTTATTCCTTCCTGCCTCCCTCTTTCTTTCTCACTTTCTTTCTTTTCTCTTTTTTTGGCAGTGAGTTGGAAATATTATAAAAAGTTATTTTAATAAGATTTATAGCGACCATGTTAGGGAAGAGCTTTTTTAAATGAAAGACATGTGAAAGGAGCACAGGAAAACACTAATACTAAAAGAGGTGAGTTGTTCATTCTGAAGAAATATTATTTACGGTTAAGAGAAGCTTGTTGGGCATGAATTTTATTTGCAATCATGGCTCTCACTTGACCAGAACATTTTTTTATTTGCTTTATTCTAGGATTGAAAAAATAACAAATAGTAAGGCTTAAGAAGGAAATTATGTCTAAGATTAAATACACACCAAGCTACTTGATGTTTCAGTTCAGCTGACCTGGGTAATTATATACATTTTTTGTGAGATCCAGACACAATTGAGCTTTCCTGGTGGTTAGCAATAAAGAAAATGACTGCAATGCAGGTGATGCAGGTTCGATCCCTGGGTGGGGAAGATCCCCTGGAGATGGACATGACAACCCACTCCAGTATTCTTATCAGGAGAATACCATGGACAGAGAAGCCTGGTGGGATACAGTCCATAGGGTCACAAAGAGTCAGACAAGACTGAGGAAATTTAGCATGCATGCACACAAGACACACTTATGTGGGCATAATTAACAATCACATTAGTACAATAGCTGGGAATCTAGCTTGTCTTAAATCTGGACATATGGATAATCAATACCCTTTTTGGCCTCAAGGTATTTGTAAACCTCATTCCTCCTTTTGGAATAGTCTATCCCACCACTCCTAGCTTTTCACCTACACATTTTCTTTCTTTCTTTTTTAAAGTTAAATTTTTAATTTAAAATTTATATTTTATTTATTTTTTGCCTAAAGGAAAGAACTTCATTATTTTTTTTGCCTTTTTAAAAAAGTATTTATTTTTAAAATTCAGTTCAGTTCAATTCAGTAGCTCAGTAGTGTCTGACTCTTCATGACCCCATACACTCCAGCACACCAGGCCTCCCTGTCCATCACCAACTCCCAGAGTTTACTCAAACTCATGTCCATTGAGTCGGTGATGCCATCCAACCATCTCATCTTCTGTCATTCCCTTTTCCTCCTGCCTTCAATCTTTCCCAGCATTGGGGTCTTTTTAAATGAGTCAGCTCTTTGCATCAGGTGGCCAAACAAAGTATTGGAGTTTCAGCTTCAACATCCGTCTTTCCAATGAACATTCAGGACTGATTTCCTTTAGGATGGACTGGTTGGATCTCCTTGCAGGCTAAAGAACTCTCAGGAGTCTTCCCAACACCACAGTTCAAAAGCATCAATTCTTCAGTGCTCACCTTTCTTTATAGTACAATTCTCGTATCCATACATGACTATTGGAAAAACCATAGCCTTGACTAGATGGACCTTTGTTCACAAAGCAATGTCTCTGCTTTTTAATATGCTGTCTAGATTGGTCATAGCTTTTCTTCCAAGGAGCAAGCATCTTTTAATTTCATGGTTGCAGTCACCATCTGCAGTGATTTTGGAGCCCCCCAAAATAAAGTCTGACACTGTCTCCACTGTTTCTCCATTTTTTTAATTTGAAATGATGGGACTGTATGCCATAATCTTTGTTTTCTGAATGTTGAGCTTTAAGCCAACATTTTCACTCTCTTCTTTCACTTTCATCAAGAGGTTCTTTAGTTTTTCTTCACTTTCTGCCATAAGGGTGGTATCATCTGCATGTCTGAGGTTATTGATCTTTCTTCCAGCAATCTTGATTCCAGCTTGTGATTCATCCAGCCCAGAATTTCTCATGATGTACTCTCCATATTAGTTAAATAATCAGAGAGACAATATACAACCTTGATGTACTCCTTTTCCTATCTGGAACCAGTCTGTTATTCCATGTCCAGTTCAAACTGCCGCTTCCTAACCTGCATATAGATTTCTCAAGAGTAGGTCAGGTGATCTGGTATTCTGTCTCTATCAAAATTTTCCAGTTTATTGTGATCTACACAGTCAAAGGCTTTGGCATAGTCAATAAAGCTGAAATAGATGTTTTTCTGGAACTCTCTTATTTTCTCAAAGAGCCAGTGGATGTTGGCAATTTGATCTCTGATTCCTATGCCTTTTCTAAAACCATCTTGAATATCTGAAAGTTCACTGTTCACATATTGCTGAAGCCTGGTCTGGAGAATTTTGAGCATTACTTTACTAGCGTGTGAGTTGAGTACAATTGTGCGGTAGTTTGCGCATTCTTTGATATTGCCTTTCTTTGGGATTGGAATAAAAACTGACCTTTTCTAGTCCTGTGGCCACTGCTGAGTTTCCAAATTTGCTGGCATATTGAGTGCAACACTTTCTCAGCATCACCTTTTAGATTTTGAAATAGATCAACTGGAATTCCATCACCCCCACTAGCTTTGTTTTTAGTGATGCTTCCTAAGTAGCCCACTTGACTTCACATTCCAGGATGTCTGGCTCTTGGTGAGTGATCACACCATCATGGTCTGGGTCATGAAGATATTTTTTCTTCAGTTTTGTTTTTTTTTCCTGTATATTCTTGCCATATCTTCTTATTTTATGCTTCTGTTAGGTCCATACCATTTCTGTCTTTTATTGATCCCTCCTTTGCATGGAAGGGGCTTCCCTGGTGGCTCAGAGGTTAAAGCATCTGCATCCAATGTGGGATACCTGGGTTCAATCCCTGGGTCCAGAAGATCTCCTGGAGAAGGAAATGGTAACCCACTCCAGTATTCATGCCTGGAGAATCCCATGGACAGAGGAGCTTGGCGAGATACAGTCCATGGTGTCCCAAAGAGTTAGACACGACTGAGGGACTTCACTTCACTTCACTTTGCATGAAATGTTCCCTTGGTATCTCTGATTTTCTTGAAGAGATCTCCAGTCTTTCCCATTCCGTTGTTTTCCTCTATTTCTTTGCATTGATCTCTGAGGAAGGCTTTCTTATCTCTCCTTGCTATTCTTTGGAACTCTGCATTCAAATGCTTATAACTTTCCTTTTCTTTTTTGCTTTTGGCTTCCCTTCTTTTCACAGCTATTTGTAAGGCCTCCTCAGATAGCCATTTTGCTTTTTTGTATTTCTTTCTCTTCAGGATGCTCTTGATCCCTGTCTTTTGTACAATGTCACGAACCTCCATCCATAGTTCATCAGGCACGCTATCAGATCAAATCCCTTAAATCCATTTCTCACTTCCACTGTATAATCATTAAGGATTTGATTTAGGTCATACCTGAATGGTCTAGTGGTTTTCCCTACTTTCTTCAGTTTCAGTCTGAATTTGGCAATAAGGAGTTCATGATCTGAGCCACAGTCAGCTCCAGTCTTGTTTTGCTAACTGTATAGAGCTTCTCCATCTTTGGCTGCAAAGAATATAATTGATCTGATTTCAGTGTTGACCACCTGGTAATGTCCATGTGTAGAGTCTTCTCTTGTGTTGTTGGAAGAGGGTGTTCACTATGACCAGTCCATTCTTTTGGCAAAACTCTATTAGCCTTTGCCCTGCTTCATTCTGTACTCCAAGGCCAAATTTGCCTGTTACTCCAGGTGTTTCTTGACTTCCTACTTTTGCATTCCAGTCCCCTTTAAGGAAAAGGACATAGTTTTGTGGTGTTAATTCTAGAAAATCTTGTAGGTCTTCATAGAACCATTCAATTTCAGCTTCTTCAGCATTACTGGTTGGGGCATAGACTTGGATTACCATGATGTTGAATGGTTAGCCTTGGAGATGAACAGAGATCATTCTGTCATTTTTGAGACTTCATCCAAGTGCTGCATTTTGGATTCTTTTGTTGACTATGAGGGCTGCTCCATTCCTTCTAAGGGATTCTTCTAAAAGATTCTTTTTAAAATTAATTAATTTTAATTGGAGGATAATTACTTTACAATATTGTGATGATTTTTGCCATACATCAACATGAATCAGCCATAGGTATATATGTGTCCTCTGCATCCTGAACCTCTCTCCTTACCCTATCTTTCTAGCTTTTCCAAGAGCTCAACTTTGGGTGCCCTGCTTCATGCATGGAACTCGCACTGGTCATCTGTTTTAGTATACAATTCAATGCAATTCTCTCAGATCATGCTGCCCTCTCCTTCTCTACTGAGTCTTTTTCTTAATCTCTTCAGTATTTCCAGGCTATGTGAGATGCCCCAATATGATTTCTTTAAGTACACTATAATAACCCTGCTGCTCCTGCTGCTAAGTCGCTTCAGTCGTTTCCGACTCTGTGTGACCCCAGAGACGGCAGCCCACCAGGCTCCCCTGTCTCTGGGATTCTCCAGGCAAGAACACTGGAGTGGGTTGCCATTTCCTTCTCCAATGCGTGGAAGTGAAAAGTGAAAGTGAAGTCGCTCAGTCATGTCCGACTCCTAGTGACCCCATGGATTGCAGCCCACCAGGCTCCTCAGTTCATGGGATTTTCCAGGCAAGAGTGCTGGAGTCGGGTGCCATCGCCTTCTCCAATAAATATAGCATATATGGTACCTTGTTTTAACCATTTATTATTCTATCTACCTTATTAGGCCATATGGAACATATAAATATAGAGTCTTAATCTTGCTCACCATTATTATCTTCATGATAAGCATATTTAGCCTAGCATAATTATTAATTTAGTGTAACATAACTGGTTCCCACTTTGAATCATCAATATGTAGGCACCACCAAAATCGTATTAAGAGGGGAATAAGATTTGAAAATCTTGCTGTCTCTACATGTTAAGCAATTTACTCCACATTTCCCCAAACTCTTAGGCAGTGCTATGGAGAACCAGGTACACTGCTGGCCACACAGAGCACATGTTTTATTTGGGTATCTCATCCTGTATGTTGGGCAACCACTTAACCTCTGTGCCCTTATTCCCACCCCAGTAACTTATGTGGATACTGGGGTGAAAGACACATAGATGCAAATAGGTATGAAAGAAAGCTTATTATTCATACAGTAAGATTTTCAAGCAAAAGATCTCAAGTTTGGTCTGGAGTAAAACAAGAAACATCACTGGGGAAGGTTGACTCTGGATTTATTTATTGTTATGAGATGGGGAAAGAGTAAAGGTTCCCTGTCCAGACTGGACACATTATTTGAACTTTCCACCAGCACCAAGAGAGGGAGCAGGCAGCTTTCTTACAACTTTACTCAGTTTTGAGTAGAAGGGGAAGGGGAAGGAAGGAGCCTGAAAGTTGGGAGTGGTCAAACATCAGAAATGAAGCCTTTGTCTTTACTACTGTAAGCAAGACTGATTCTGTTTTTAAGGTTTTTAAAGAATGAGATGAATAATATCAGTGATAGGTATTTTAATAGAAATTAAGAATTAAATGTGCAAGAATTTATCTATACAGTGTTAACAGCATATGTGAATAGCTTCACATACATTGACTTATTTAATCCCTGTTATATTCTGTCATGACCATATTAGACAACTTAGAACTTCAAAGTTCAGAAACATGTAGTAACATATACAAGGTCATACACATGTAAGACAGCAGAAGAACAAAGGTGTAATTACTCACTGAGCCATTGTGAGTTCAAGACATATATTTACCCATTCAGTTTGGAACATCTGAAGTCTCTTAATGTCTTATACATCTTAGAGGAAAAGAAATAAGTTCAATATTGAACTTGTCCAGTCTGGACAGGGAACCTTTACTCTTTCCCCATCTCATAACATTAAATAAAACCAGAGTCAACCTTCCCCAGTGATGTTTCTTGTTTTATTCCAGACCAAACTTGAGATCTTTTGCTTGAAAATATTGAAATATTGAAGAAATTCAATATTTCTTCTTAGTCCTTAATGTCATACTCTGACGACTGTGCTAAAGAAGCTAAGGACTCTTACATGAGACAAGTTGCCTATACCTCTGTTTCCAAAAAGGAAAATACTTTCAAGGCCTACCTAATTCAAGTACCACTGATTCTTAAATGTTATGTAACCAGCTATTTGAGCCACAGTCTTGGTAAGTAAGAGCACACTATTCTCTGCACCTACATTGTAAATCAGATTTCCTCTCATGCTATGAAATGTACATATTTGATTTCATAATTCAAATTTAGCAACACATTTCTTACCTTTCTTTCCATACCTGAGAGTTTTCTTAATGTGTAGTTCCACTGAGAAAATACACACTGACTCTATGTGTTTTTTTAGTGTCATGCAGTGTACACAAACTTTTCAACTCCTCTCTGAACTGTACTAAAAATAAATGCAGAACAGTTATTGTAATTATAGAGTAAATGTAACAAATTGACATAATTATAATTAAAACCAGTAAAAGTGGTGAGCACTTTGAAATGTACAAAAATTAATCCAAGACCCTTACTTGTGATTAAAAATTCTCTCCTTGAAGAAGCAAAATATTAACCAATAACTTAGAGGCAAAAAATAAAAGTATGAAGCAATTTTCCATTCTAGGGCAGGAAGAATATCGTCTAAGCCAAATTTTTGCTCTAACAGTGTTCACTCAGTTTACTTGAAAGTGAACTTTAAATGACTCTTTCATGTTGAGGTTTTGTCTACTGTTATACTGTGAAAAGAAGATTCAAAAGAAATGTTCAGATAAGGAAAGCAAGTTTAAAATCACACATTCACATATAATTTTGCCTCATTCTCATCCAGTTTCTAGTGAAATATTTGTTGGGACTAGTTATTTGGACAATTGTCTAAATTCTCTCAATTCTCAACTTTGCATGTAAAGAAAAATATTACACACAGCTTCATTTTTCCAAGGTTTTTTTCCTGAGTAGTATTACATTAAAGATTTCACATAGTTAGGACATTAAAAAAAAACTCTCTGGCATTTTCCTTCTCTTCTGGGAAACTGTTTTTTGGTGTCCAATATTTCTGTGTTTGCCTTGGTTTTTCTGGAGTGAGAGAGACAGGTAAAAATGCATTAGTATGGAGAAGATGCTTGTAGCATATTTTCAAAAGACCGTGTGTGTGTGTGTGTGTGTGTGTGTGTGTGTATACATATATATATATATATATATATATATATAGAAAGTGAGTGTCATTGATTAAAGGATAGCTTGTCAAAATACCTCCATATGGGTATCTTAAGACAAAGGGTAAGAAAGGAAAGAATGACCAAAGAAAGAAAGAGGATGAAGGCAAAACAATAATAAATAATAAAAATAAATGTACATAAATATGGAGAGACTTGACACATGAGTTTCTAATAGATAATGAGTTGGACATAGACAAATGGTGGCTATGATGAGTTTTGTTGCACGTTTTTTTGTGCATCATTAAATATGATGAGTGAGAGATAAGTGCAAAGTCTAAAGACAAATCTGAGTGTATCCAGAATGACAGATAAGCATTAGAAGCACAGAGACAAAATTCACAAAATTGATGAGATCTGATTTTGTGAAGTCATTGTACTTCATACGACACAGGGAATTAAGGGAATTAACATAATTTTGAATAAATGTTTGAAGGAACATTATTGGTCATTTTATGATGATAAGGACATTAAAAATTGTTTTTGTTTGTTTTTAAACTAATGGAAACTGATCAATCAGTAATGTCAAAAACAAATAAAGGAATGACATAAAACAATAGTAAGAAAAATAACTCATCTGTATATTTCTAATACTCTTTTTTATTGATGTTCTTTTGTAATATGAGAAACAATGTGCATGTAAGCAACAATGGCAACAATAAAATTTCAATGAAGAAACTTCCTGAGTCTTAATCTCAAGGAATTTTCACTAGTTTAAATTGTTAAGCTACATACTTCCCACTATATAGTGTCTTTCCAGTGTATTTTCTCAGATGTTTTAGAAATCCTCAAAACTCATAATGTGCTCTCAGCATTCTCCAAACCATTTAATGAAGTTTGGTGGTTCAGAGAATACAGTCAGCTCTGACAATATAACCACTAAAATATAATCACATTATTTCCTTTTTGTCCTCATGGTTTCCCTTTGTCTTATGTAGAAGCTCGGAGAAGGCAGTGGCACCCCACTCCAGTACTCCTGCCTGGAAAATCCCATGGACAGAGGAGCCTGGAAGGCTGCAGTCCATGGGGTCGCTAAGAGTCGGACACAACTAAGCGACTTCACTTTCACTTTTCACTTTCATGCATTGGAGAAGGAAATGACAATCCACTCCAGTGTTCTTGCCTGGAGAATCCCAGGGACGGGGGAGCCTATGGGGTCACACAGAGTCGGACACGACTGAAGTGATTTAGCAGCAGTAGCAGTATGTAGAAGCTGAAACATGGTGATCCATTAAAAAAAAAAAAATCTTTCTCATTAACAAACAGTGAAGATTTCCATGAGCCTTGTAATCCTGATTTATCATGATCGCTACAGACTGTCTTTGGGGTACATACCTAAGAAACACAACTTTTTAAAAAATATTTTGATAATGTGCTATTACAGCAAGTTCCATAGCAGGCATCTACGTCCATAATGAATTGAGTTGGGAAGAGTGGGCTAAGGACTTTCTTTTCACAAGATATTACTCCTACTTTTATTAATGCTTTCTCCTAGTGTATGATGCTTGGTTTTATACATTTATATGTTTTATTCATTCTTTCTACCAGAGGATATGTGAAAAGGTTAGTTAAATATATAAGAATATCATTATACTTTGCCAGCGAGGAAACTTGTACGTACGTGTGAAAGCAGATGAAAACTCATCTCATGTAAACCTTTTTTTCATTCCTTGAAGGTGTAAAAAACTCAGGTACTATATTTAAGATTCTGCAATAACCTTTCATTTTTGCATAGGGTTTAGTGATGCTTGTGGTTGTTAGCGGTACTCATTTCACTGAGTTATCCATTCATTCCTAAGAAAGCTAAAAGAAGAGATGCAGAACAATAAGAAAAGAAGATAAGGTGAACGAGGAATAACGAGAAGACAGTAAGGAAGAAGCAAACAAATGAAAAGGAAAATATCCAGCCAGATGAGTATTTTAGCATTGAATCAAATTTTGATCCCTTTTTGCCACAATCATAGGAGGTAAGAATTATTATTTTTATACTACAGATGAGAAAGACAGCAGTAACTCATCTTAAAGGATGCTTGGTTGTCTTTGCCCTTGAAGCTAATATACCAACATATTTTCTCCATGTATTACATAATGTTCAGATTTGAAATTAATCAAAAATATAAGAAAATATATTTTAATATACCTATTTAAACACATGTATGTACATATATATGTACATTTATAGTACATATGCATATATATGTATCTTACATGGAAGTAATATTTTGAAGGAATATTTCTAAAATTAATTTTTAATTAATATTACTAGGAAATTCTCTCAGTCTCACCTTTCTGATGACTTCCAATTATGCTTAAAATTCCAAATACTCACAAAGATCTACCAGGTCTCCTAAATGTTCCTGAAGACTACCTCTCTGACATCAGTCCCTGTCCCCTTCCCCTTACTTCCTGTGCTGCCGCATTGTCCTCCTTGTCTTCCACAAATGCTTGAGTCACACTAACTGTGACACTATTTAGATGTCTTTTCATCAAATATAATAAGAATTTTTTTCTCATCTCATATAATTCATACAGGTTTTATTAATGCTGTAGAACCATGGTATACATGATGTGTTTGTTGTCAATTAAAAAAATGGTAATTAAAATTTCCTTTGTAGAATTTTAAAACTTGTTTTTAATATTAAAATGCAAGGCCAGAAAATTGAGTATCTCATGTTACATAATTATTTATTGCTCAGAAAGGAACCTATAATGACCTTAGCTAAAAAGCTCTTCTTAAATATTACAGGCTTCTCCCATTTTCTCATCCATAAAGTATATTAAATGATCTGATATATAGTAATGGGGGAAAAGAACCCAAGTCTAATTATTTTTCTTTGTTATTATTATTATTCTTGTCTTTTCAAATACAAACTGCATTAAGCAGTTCGGAATTGTATGTTAGATTTGGAGTCTGCCCTCCAATCTGTTTTCAGGTCCTTTTATCTGAAGCCAAGAAGTTTAGAGAGAAAGGCAGACAGAATAAGAAATATAATTATAACAGAACAGGGATAAGTAGGAGAATCAGTCAAATAGAGAAGTAATATTTAAATCCCTATCAAAAAGAATCATGAGGACACTGTAGACTACAATAGGTGGCCCAATTGTCCAGGAAGTCACATTACCAAAGATTTTCCAAATTCAGAAAAAAATACATTTATGGGAATTCCCCAGTGATCCAATGTTTAGGACTCCACTCTCCCTGCAGAGGCCACAAGTTCAAACCCTGGTAGAGGAACTAAGATCCCACAAGCCATGGATGTAACCCCCCAAAAATACATTTCTATATCTGTTTATATTCTTATATACTATTATATTAATATTATTATATATTAATATACTTATATTACTATATGTGTAGTTTCTCTTAATAATACATTTGTAGTGTGTATATGTATAATAAAGTATGCATATAATACTATATAGATAATACTATAATAATAGTATATAATAAAGTATACATATAAACTATGTAATATAGTTTGGGAATGACATTCTTAGTTTAAACAACACTGTCAGTTCTACATATCTTTTATATGACTATGAAAAACAAACATTAGCATAAATATGTAAATGCTACACTAATGGCATCAAAAGTGCATTTATTATGCTTTCTTTAGAAATCAGAGCTCTCACAGCACAGAATCAAAATGGCTAACAGACTCATTTCTCTGTTTTGCCAGTGTAAAGGTCACCTGAAGTACAAGTCAGATTTGCTGGAAATTTTGAATTTATTTGAGACTGATCTCCTAATTATCTTAAATACACATATTCTTATCCTGACTGCTTCTGTAAAAGCACTTGCTTCATAAACTCTCCTGTAAACTTATCATACACAGATTTTTAAAATAAGATGTAATTTTCAAAATTATATGTGAGCTCATATGTGCACATGTATATGTTTAATTACTCTCAAATTATTGTTTTTCTGTGAATTTGGGTGGGGGGGACATCGTCTTTTCCTGTGAAATATCTTTTCCAAAATCTTCATCCTATTGTGCCTTACCTATGACTTATATATGTCCAATTTGGTGCTTAAAAACTGAAGTCTCACTCTTTCTTAGTTGGGATGTTCTAATGGGTCCATTTGAAACAGGCAGTTAAGAGGGCTAGACTATCCGTTAGAACTTCTGTTTAGTTTGTCAGATTCCAACGGCAATGGTGTAAAGCCACAACTTCAAAATAAATATTATTAACCATTTTTCTAGCACAGATGGTCATGGAAATTGATATTTTAATATTGTAATAAGTTCACTACCAGATGTATTGCCAGTTTCTGCATTTTTTTTTCCAAAGTGTATGATTCTATGTAATGGAAGGCTGCTTAAAACATGAATAATTCAAAACTAATTAAAATTATATCATATCCATTCTCTCTTTTCTCCTAAAGTTCAACATGGATGGCCACAGGAACATCCTGTATACTGTAGGCATTGTGTTAAGTGTTGAGGAGATAAGTAAAAAATAATCCACTTTTGTGACCCATAGAATACACGGGTCCTAAGTTATAATAAAACATAGAAGGTTATAAGCAATAAAAGCAATTAAGTATTACATGTCAGGAAACAGCATAGATGAAAGACAGCCCTGTTGTGGCCAAGAGGGGAAGTACTATACATTTATTAAATTAGAAAAGATTCCTTAATATTGATTCAATTTAATTTCACATAAAATATCATTGCCCTTCCAGCAATAAGCTCTAATATTTTGCACAGGCTTGAAACTATAATGTATCTGTCACTTCCCCACCACCACCCAACACACACACACATACTATGAATCTCTTTTATCCTCTCTTTCTCTCCCTTTTCTTCTCTCTCCAAGATATTTCGTCTAGTTCTTGAAGTGAGTTTCTGCCATAGGTTACCTATTTCACACTCTAGATCTTGCTACTTCTAAATAGAACTCACCAGAGTTAAACAAGGCATGATCTTTAAATTCAAAGAGTTCTTGTCTAAAGAAAAAAAAGCATACACATGGAAATAGAAATACAGTAAATGTGAGGAAAGTATCACACATTATTTTGGAAATAGGCAAAGAGATATAGTCTAAAGGACAGATTGAGTGGCTCTATGAGGACAGTGTAGGCTGGAGGAGTAGACATTTGAGATGAATGTTGAATTGGTAGGACACATGGCAATTTGTTCTTCATCCGTATGCTATGTACTAACACAATGGAATAACTGAGCATTGAACATTGTTTGATTCACAGAACAAGTCACTACATTGTACACTGCCCTACCTCTTACCCCTTATACTGGTTGACCTCTAGGTGCAGGTTCAAACATCCAATTCCTCAACTCCTGTCCTTTACAGTATATTAGCTGAAGTTCCAACCTCATGTCAAAACTGCTAAAATTATGATTGGTACCAATCTTATTTCATTTTTTTATCCCCATCTCTCTCTAGTTAAGTATAGCTACAACATTAAAGAGAGAACAATCATTTCAGTTCAGTTCAGTCACTCAGTCGTGTCGGACTCTTTGCAACCCCATGAACCACAGTAAGCCAGGCCTCCCCGTCTATCACCAACTCCCATTGTTTACCCACTCCTGTTGGTGATGATTGAGTTGGTGATGCCAGCTAACCGTCTCATCCTTTGTTGTCCACTTCTCCTCCTGCCTTAAATCTTTCCCAACATCAGGGTTTTTTAAATGAGTCAACTCTTCGCATCAGCTGGCCAAAATATTGGACTTTCAGCTTCAACATCAGTCCTTCCAAAGAACATTCAGGACTTATTTCCTTTAGGATGGATTGGTTGGAGCTCCTTGCAGTCCAAGGGACTCTCAAGAGTCTTCTCCAACATCACAGTTTAAAAGCATCGATTCTTCGGCACTCAGCTTTCTTTATAGCCCAACTCTCACTTCCATACGTGACCACTGGAAAACCATAGCCTTGACTATACAGATCTTTGCTGACAAAGTAATGTCTCTGCTTTTTAATATGCTATCTAGGTTAGTCATAACTTTCCTTCCAAAGAGTAAGCGTCTTTTAATTTCACGGCTGCAATCACCATCTGTAGTGATTTTGGAGTCCCCCAAAAATGAAGTCTCAAACTGTTTCCACTGTTTCCTTATCTATTTCCCATGAAGTGATGGGACCGGATGCCAAGATCTTAGGTTTCTGAATGTTAAGCTTTAAGCCAACATTTTCACTCTCCTCTTTTACTTTCATCAAGAGAGTTTTTAGTTCCTCTTCACTTTCTGCCATAAGGGTGGTGTCATCTGCATATCTGAGGTGACTGATATTTCTCCTGGCTGTGTTGATTCCACCTTGCACTTCCTCCAGCCCAGTGTTTCTCATGATGTACTCTGTATAGAAGTGAAATAAGCAGGGTGATAATATACAGCTTTGATGTCCTCCTTTTCTTATTTGGAACCACTCTCTTGTTCCATGTCCAGTTCTAACTGTTGCTTCCTGACCTGCATACAGGTTTCTCAAGAGGCAGGTCAGGTGGTCTGGTATTCCCATCTCTTTTAGAATTTTCCACAGTTTATTGTGATCCACACAGTCAAAGGCTTTCTTCTGGAACTCTCTTGCTTTTTCAATGATCCAGCAGATGTTTTGCAATTTGATCTCTAGTTTCTCTGACCTTTCTAAAACCAGCTTGAACATGGAAGTTCACAGTTCATGTATTGCTGAAGCCTGGCTTGGAGAATTTTGAGCATTCTTTACTAGCGCGTGAGATGAGTGCAATTGTGCAGTAGTTTGAGCATTCTTTGGCATTGCTTTTCATAGGGACTGGAATGAAAGCTGACATTTTCCAGCCCCATGGCAACTGTTGAGTTTTCCAAATTTGCTGACTTAAATTGAAGAAAGTGTGGAAAACCACTAGACCATTCAGGTATGACCTAAGTGAAATCCCTTATGTTTATACAGTGAAAGTGAGAAATAGATTTAAGGGACTAGATCTGATAGACAGAATGCCTGATGAACTATGGACGGAGGTTTGTAACATTGTATAGGAGACAGGGATCAAGAGCATCCCCAAGAAAAAGAAATTCAAAAAACCAAAATCGCTGTCTGAGGAGGCCTTACAAATAGCTGTGAAAAGATGACAAGTGAAAAGCAAAAGAGAAAAGGAAAGATATACCCATTTGAATGCAGAGTTCCAAAGAATAGCAAGGAGAGATAAAAAAGCCTTCCTCGGAGATCAATGCAAAGAAATAGAGGAAAACAATAGAATAGGAAAGACTAGAGACCTCTTCAAGAAAATTAGAGATTCCAAGGGAACACTTCATGCTAAGACGGGCTCAATAAAGGACAGAAATAGTATGGACCTAACAGAAGCAGAAGATATTAAAAAGAGGTGGCAAGAATACACAGAAGAATAATCATTTAGGAAGAAGATATTAAGATGTGCTCATAACCTCAGTGTAAATTAAAATCTTGAGAGAACAGATTCTTTTAATGTAGCCATAAAGGTTATTTGAACTCAGAGTTTATGTTTACTTTCTGCGGTGTTCTCCCTTTTATCACCGGGTCTAAAAGACCACTATGTTTGCCAGAATGCTTTGTCTTCAGATATTGAGATGTGATAGCCACTTTTTTCAGTGGGCTCCCTTTACACACGTTCTAAAGGGCCAAAGGGAAACAGAAATCATCCATCTTTCTCCAGTAGTGATAAACAGCCACATGGGCTTCCAAGAATATTTTAACAACTAGGAATTCCTTTGCAAATTATTTGTCTTGGTGCTACAGACCACTGCATAGATGGGATTTCTTGAAGTTCTCAATCTAGGCAGTGACAGTAAATAACATGGCAAAAGTAACTTACTGGTGTCCTTAAAACTAGTGATGAGTGGCAAACTGACAACTCACAGCACCTTTCTTCCTCTTTTGACTTTAATTCCTCCACCTTTTTTTGTAAGCATATATTTTTCTGATCAAATTATCCTGTTTGAAATGCCTAGAAGGGATTATATTTTCCTTATTGAACCTCAAGTAGATTATTATAATACTTATCTAAGAGTGAATTCCCTCTGTTTTACTTAAATATACACATTGACTGAAATAAAAATATTGATTTCAGAATTTCATTAAAGCAACTTCACAGATGTAGGGAATGTAGCATATGAAATGTTTATATGTGGGATAATTGATAAATAGCTTAAATGAGTTGTATTTATTATCATATACACATTAATCCAATCATTTCTACTATATATTTATATTTTTCAATTATTATCTGGTAACTCCACTGTGATATAATAAAAACCCTGCAAATACATATGGCTCAAACTGAACACAATGTTGGTACCCCATGTAAAGATCTGTGTAAGCCAAAGCTCTAGGTTTGATTATTATCTTTGCTAAGAGCCAAGCATTTAGACTCTCAATATCTGTTTAGGATTAAAATACAATGCACATAATATGCATACATTCAGAAACATGCAGAGTTACATATTTAAAAGAGAGTTACCTCTTTCAAAACCATGCTTGACATAGACACAAATTACTGTTGTGTTTCCATCATTCATGGAAAGTAAATATATAAAATGCTAAGAAGAAAAAGATAAATGGTCAGCATTGCCTTTCTTTTCTGGTTACCTCTGGAGAAGAGAATAAAAGTTCCATGATTTTTTTTTTTTTTTTTACAATGGCTTAGATCTAGTCAGGGGCCATAGGGGGGAAGACCTTTTACTCAGGACACAATCTCAGCCATAATGAAATTCACTGGGTCCATCACTACTTTCAATAAACTTCATTATGTTATTTCTTAATTCACCAGCCTTATTCCTCCTTTCTTGAACTCTACTGTGTTGAATGCTACTGACTTTTTAGGTTATAACTTATTCTCTCTTATTCCTCATTCTGGAGTCTTCCCATCCCTTTCTCTTAGGTTTTTTGGTAAGGGATATTGGAGTAACTGATAAGTGTCCATGCTTTGGAGTGAAACAACTAGCTTCAAATTCCAGCTCTTTCAATTCCTGATTTTGCAGAATTTGCGTAAGCATACAATTATTCAGTTACCTCCTCTGTCAAAGGAGAAAACACTTACGAATGTAGCTGCTATAAAAACTAAATAATATAAAGAATTATTATTTACTTGCTAAGTTGTGTAGAACTTTTTGCAATCCTATGGACCATAGCCCACCAGACTCCTGTCCATGGGATTTTCCAGGCAAGAATATTGGAGTGGGTTGCCATTTCCTTCTCCAGGGGATCTTCCTGACTCAGGGCTCACACCCACATTTCCCGCATTGGCAGGCAAATTCTTTATCAGTGAGCCACCTGGGAAGCTCAGTATAAAACATACAAAATAGTTATCTATTGGTAATATAACTGTATAACATGAAAATTTAATTTATTTTCTCTTTTCAAAGGAAAACTATTTCAGTTATCTATTGCTACATAAAATGCATGTCATTTAAATTTTAAAATTTAAAGCAGCAAATATTTTGTTATTTTCACAGATTCAGTAGGTTATGAATTAGGCAAGGTTATAACACAGATGAGTTTTCTCTCCCTCAAGATATCTGCAGGCTCAACTGGAAATACTCAAAAGCTGGGGTAGTCTCAGTTGCTAAAAAATGGACTCCTCTGAAAGGAGTCATTCACTCTCATGTTTGGCAGTTGATGCTGGCTGTTGACTATCAACTAGAAAATGTTGGCTGTGATTGTCAACCAAAAAATTTGCATGTGACTGCTTGGGCTTTCTCGGAAAATAGTGACTGGCTTACAGACATGAGAACTGCAAGAAAACAAAATAGAAGTACATGACATTTTAAAGTATCTTTCCTTGAAAGTGCTTACTATCTTTTAGCTGATGATGTAGTTATAAAGCTCTGCCCTTATTCAAGGGAAGACAATATAAATCCTATCAGTCAGTAGGAGGAACATCAGGTTACACTGTAGGAAGAGTATGTAATATTGCTGCAACCATTTTAAAAAGTAAAATATGCCACATTTACTTTTCCCCTTTTGATTATGTTTTCTCTTACCTACAAACTATTGGATAATAGTGGAGATAGCAGGCAACTCTTTCTTGATAATCGCTTTTATAAGTTTATTATTTCACCTTTTTATGATGTCAATAATTCTGTTATGATGAAGAGTATTTAGCAATGTTAATTCTAATTTCTTCCTTATGTCAATGAATACAATTAATTCCCTTTCTATATCTGGGCACATAGAGTGGTGAATTCTTCCCTTCAATCTTATCTTCTCCTGTAACTGCTCACCTAATAAAATGTGGCAGAAATAGCATGAGCCTAGGCTGTATGCCAACTGGTAGCTTCCTCTCCCTTCTTCTTAAAATTATATGCAATAATGGGAAATACTCCATTTCCCTGGATTTTAGCCCTGGGCTGATATTATATAGAGCAGACAAACCACTAACCTGATCTCCTTTAGTCACCTGGCAGAACAATGAGATGTGGAAAAATGGTTCTTGTTTTAAACCACTAAAAATTCGAAGTTGTTGGGGCTGGTAAGCATGATATTGATAGGACAGCTTAGCAGGCTGGAGATTGAGATTCAAGTTAGAGTTGATGTTGTATGCAGTCTTGAGTCTGATATCTGCAGAGCAGTTCAGCAGGCTAGAATTTCAGGCAGGATTTATAGGCAGAATTCATTTTCTTTGCTGCTGCTGCTAAGTCGCTTCAGTCATGTCCGACTCTGTGTGACCCCAGAGACGGCAGCCCACCAGGCTCCCCCATCCCTGGGATTCTCCAGGCAAGAACACTGGAGTGTGCTGCCATTTCCTTCTCCAATGCATGATGAAAAGTGAAAGTGAAGTCGCTCAGCGATCACATGGACTGCAGCTTTCCAGGCTCCTCCGTCCATGGGATTTTCTAGGCAAGAGTACTGGAGTGGGTTGCCATTGCCTTCTCCAAGCAGCCTCTTTTCACTTAAGACCTTCACTTGACTGGGAGGCCTTCCTGCATTGTGGAGGATAACATGCTTTATTCAAGATCTACTGACTTGTATGTTAATCACATATAAAGAATACTTTCACAGCAGCATTTAGACTGGTACCATAGTCTAGCCAAGTTGACATGCTAAATTAATCATTATGGTTCAAAAATATACACCTGATGAATTTGATACTTAAGTAATAGTTTTGCACTTCAACTAGTGAAAGAATCAACTGGTTTCACTTTTCTATGTGTAAGTTATAGATAGGAGAGTGGAACTAGAAAAGGGACTATTCAGTTTTCAAGGAAATGCTTTCCACCAAGGATATACTAAGAAGGAAAATCAAACTATTTATTATTTACAGTTTCTGCAGTCCACAAGTCTCCAAAAATAAATTAACTAATGATATATTTAAAGCCTGGGGCCAAAGATCAAATCCTAATCCAAGGCTTTTCCTATAAATTGTAGCCTCAGATATACAATCAGATCAAAGATATGTCTGTAAGAACCCTTGTTAAATGTTGGAAAGATGTTAAGTATTTAATTCATAGATTCTCTCAGACAGAAATCCTTCTAAGAATCCTATGATTATTGTCCTAAGGTACTCAGTATCTCAATCAAAGGAGAGAGAGAGGATTACTCTCCCAAATATACTTNATGCTAAAGCTGAAACTCCAGTACTTTGCCAACTCATGCGAAGAGTTGACTCACTGGAAAAGATTCTGATGCTGAGAGGGATTGGGGGCAGGAGGAGAAGGGGACGACAGAGGATGAGATGGCTGGATGGCATCACTGACTCAATGGATGCGAGTCTGAGTGAACTCCATGAATTAGTGATGGACAGGGAGACCTGACGTGCTGCAATTCATGGGGTGGCAAAGAGTCGGACATGACTGAGTGACTGAACTGAATTCATGTACCACTTAGGGCTTCCCTGGTGGCTCAGATGGTGAAGATTCTGCTTGCAATGCTGAAGACCTGGGTTCAATCCCTGGATTGGGAAGATACCCTGGAGAAGGGAACAGCTACCCACTCCAGTATTCTGGCCTGGAGAATGCCTCAGACAGAGGAGCCTAGCAGGATGGAGATCAAAATGTTGGGCACGACTGAGCAACGTTCGTTTTCATGTACTGTTAACTGCAATGTGTATTTGTTTTCCCTCTTGGTGAACTGTCATGTCTCCTGTGATTATGCTGTCTCTTTTTCACTACTATAAATTGGATATGTTCAAGGAAAGATAACTTATCTCTGCAAACGAGAAAATGCACCTGAGAAGTTACTTCTGCAGTGCTACATCTGAGCAGTTTCATCTCAAACCATATTGAATAATCACATGACTAATATAGTAGGTTTCCTATATATTAATTTTTAGAAATGACATGATGAAATAGTCAATATCAAAATTCTATGCAAATAAAACTATTCTGATTACTGTTTTGCTTCGCTGTCCATTTAGGTAGCTCTGATCATTTTGTTTCTGGTTAATGAGCCTTACCACTTGGCCCCCTATACTATAAATTTCTATCATTCTCACTGCATTTAGGGATTTCACTTCAATGGTAGCAGTTACTCTAATTTCTGACTTACAAAGTAGGATCAACAGAGAACTTCAGTGATAATGAGGCTCCTCTCACAAATTTGTTTCTCATAGTCTTGGTTAAAAACTGTGTACTTTACTTCCCAGGGATTGTGAGCAGGTCTTCCATGGTAAATACTCTAAGATCCCACTTATTTTAAGCTTTGGATATGTTTTTCTATAGTATGCCAATGAATTTCTGACATTTCAACATTATTTTGCTGTTAAAATTGATTTTCTATGAACATTGCCCTAAAATAACTTCATAATGTGGTATGCTCTGCATCTGTTTTTCATGATTGTGACTATCTGCAAAAGATACAGAATTGTGATGTCTAATATAAAGGTTAAATAAGCACGGTGATGATATATAGCCTTGATGCACTCCTTTTCTATTTGGAACCACTCTCTTGTTCCATGTCCAGCTCTAACTGTTGCTTTCTGACCAGCATATAGATTTCTCAAGAGGNTTTTCATGATTGTGACTATCTGCAAAAGATACAGAATTGTGATGTCTAATATAAAGGTTAAATAAGCACGGTGATGATATATAGCCTTGATGCACTCCTTTTCTATTTGGAACCACTCTCTTGTTCCATGTCCAGCTCTAACTGTTGCTTTCTGACCAGCATATAGATTTCTCAAGAGGCAGGTCAGGTGGACTGGTATTCCCATCGCTTTCAGAATTTTCCACAGTTTATTGTGATCCACACAGTCATAGGCTTTGGCATAGTCAATAAAGCAGAAATAGATGTTTTTCTGGAATTCTCTTGCTTTTTCCATGAGCCAGGGGATGTTGGCAATTTGATCTCTGGTTCCCATGCCTTTTCTAAAACCAGCTTGAACATCTGGAAGCTCACAGTTCACATATAATTGAAGCCTGTTCTGAAGAACTTTGAGCATTACTTTACTAGAATGTGAGATGAGTACAATTGTGCAGTAGTTTGACATTTCTTTGGTATCACCTTTCTTTGGGATTGGAATGAAAACTGACCTTTTCCAGTCCTGTGGCCACTGCTGAGTTTTCCAAATTCGTTGGCATATTGAGAGCAACACTTTCACAGCATCATCTTTTAGGATTTGAAATAGCTCAACTGGAATTCCATCACCTCCACTAGTTTTGTTTGTAGTGATGCTTCCTAAGGCCCGCTTGACTTCACATTCTAGGATGTCTGGCTCTCGGTGAATGATCACACCATTGTGATTATCTGGGTCGTGAAGAGCTTTTTTTGTACATTTCTTCTGTGTATTCTTGCCTCCTCTTCTTAATATCTTCTGCTTCTGTTAGGTCCATACCATTTCTGTCCTTTATTGAGCCCATCTTTGCATGATATATTCCCTTGATCTCTCTAATTTTCTTGAAGAGATCTTTAGTCTTTCCCATTTTGTTGTTTTCCTCTATTTTTTTTTTGCACTGATCACTGAAGAAGACTTTCTTATCTCTCCTTGCTATTCTTTGGAACTTTGCATTTATATCTTTCCTTTTCTCCTTGGCCTTTCACTTCTCTTCTTTTCACAGCTAATTGTAAAGCCTCCTCGGATAGCCATTTTGCTTTTTTTGCATTTTTTTTTTTGTCTTGGAGGTGGTCATGATCCCTGTCTCCTTTCCTATGCCATGAACCTCCATCCATAGTTCACCAGGCATTCTGTTGATCAGATCTAGCCCCTTAAATCTACACCTCATTTTCACTGTAAAATCTTCAGCAATTTGGTTTAGGTCATACCTGAATGGTCTAGTGGTTTTCTCCACTTTCTTCAATTTCAGTCTGAATTTGGCAATAAAGTATTCATGATCTGAGCCACAGTCAGCTCCTGGTCTTGTTTTTGCTGACTGTATAGAGTTTCTCCATCTTTGGCTGTAAAGAATATAATCAATATGATTTCAGTGTTGACCATCTGGTGATGTCCATGTGTAGTCTTCACTTGTGTTGTTGGAAGAGGGTGTTTGCTATGACCAGTGCATTCTCTTGGCAGAACTCTATTTGCCTTTGCTCTGTTTCATTCTGTACTCCAAGGCCAAATTTGCCTGTTACTCCAGGTTTTTCTTAACTTTCTATTTTTGCATTCCAGACCCCTAGAATGAAAGGACATCTTTTTTGGTTGTTAATTCTAGAAGATCTTGTAGGTTTTCATAGAAATGTTCAAATTCAACTTCTTCAGCATTACTGGCATAAACTTGGATTACCATGATACTGAATGATTTGCCTGAGAAACGAACAGAGATCATCTGTTGTTTTTGAGACTGCATCCAAGTGCTGCCTTTGGACTCTTGTGTTGACTATGATGGCTACTCCATTTCTTCTAAGGGATTCTTGCCCACAGTAGTAGATATAATGGTCATCAGAGTTAAATTCACCCATTCCAGTCCATTTTAGTTCGATAACTCCTAAAATGTTGATGTTCATTCTTTCCATCTTCTGTTTGACCACTTTCAATTTGCCTTGATTCATGGCCTAATGTTCTAGGTTCCTATGCAATATTGCTCTTTACAGCATCAGATCTTGCTTCCACAAGGTCCACAAGCTTGAAGCACAAGCTGACATCGAGATTGCTTGGAGAAATATCAATAACCTCAAATATGCAGATGACACTACCTTTGTGGGAGAAAGTGAAAAAGAACTAAAGAGCCTCTTGATGAAAGTGAAAGAGGAGAGTGAAAAAGCTGGCTTAAAGCTCAACATTCAGAAAATAAAGATCATGGCATGGTCCCATCATTCACGGCAAATAGATGGAGAAACAGTGGAAACAGTGGCAGACTTTATTTTGGGGGGCTCCAAAATCACTGCAGATGGTGACTGCAGCCATTAAATAAAAAGATACTTACTCCTTGGAAGAAAAGTTATGACCAACCTAGAAAGCACATTAAAAAGCAGAGACATTACTTTTCCCATAAATGTCCATCTAGTCTAGGCTATGGTTTTTCCAGTAGTCATGTATGGATGTGAGAGTTGGACTATAGAGAAAGGTGAGCACCGAAGAAGTGATGCTTTTGAACTGTGGTGTTGGAGACGACTCTTAAGAGTCCTTTGGCCTGCAAGGAGATCCAACCAGTCCATCCTAAAGGAAATCAGTCCTGAATATTCATTGGAAGGAGTGATGTTGAAGCTGAAACTCCAATACTTTGGCCACCTCATGTGATGTGCTGATGTACCTGAGAAGACCCTAATGCTGGGAAAGATTGAAAGCATGAGAAGAGGGGACTACAGAGGATGAGATATCTGGATGGCATCATTGACTCGATGAACACAAGTTTGAGTAAACTCAGGGGAGTGGATGATAGACAGGGAAGCCTGGAGTGCTCTAGTCCATGGGGTTGCAAGGAGTCAGACATGATTGGGTGACTGAACTCAACTGAATATAAATGTTAAAAAAGATTCAGCTGTAAAACTGTCTGGTTTGAAACTTTATAATTTATAATTATTAAATAATAGATATTTACTAAAAATGCTTAAGTATATTATGATTATTGATCCATTTCTTCTGGAAATTTAGACTTGTGATAAAGACTGCAATTTAATCTTGACATGTTGCTCAAATTAAACTTTATATTAAATTAAAAGTCTAGAGATAAAAGACAATCTTAGAAAAGAATGAACAGCTATCTAGCCCTATCATGTGCTAGACACAATTCATGAGTATGTCCTTATATTTTCTCTTTTCATCTTTATGTTGGAGAGAATGTGTGAAACAGGTTTTAATAACCCTATTGTACATTGAAGACACAGAAAGGATAAGTAACTTGCTCTAAATCCCAGAAGAGTGGATCAGGAATTCAAAGACAGGTGACTAAAGTCAGAATCTATGCATGATGTTAGAATGCTTCTTAGTGCAACTGTCTTGGAAAAAGCTGAGCTATATACTTGGAAAGAGCCAAGCTGAATGAGGGCTGCTTGATTTTGCTTTATCCTTTAGGCATTTTGCTTTGTCATTTCAGATGGAGGATTCAGGTTCTTATGTGGCCTTGGTGCTTTTTGCCTCTGTCTTCCCACATCAAATTGATACAATTTCTTTGTTAATATAATATGTTATATATATATGTTATATATATAATATGTTATATATGTTAATATAATATGTTAAGCTTTGTGGAGCTCTGTTACTTTAATCAGAAGATTCAAATGAAAAAGTATCCATTATTTTCAACCTAGCAGATATAGACACTCATAAATTAAAGACTTGGCATATTCACTAAACACCAGTAAATACTCCATAAATTCAAACTGTATTTTTTTGAGGCTGGGGACTCTGTGTCATCCATCTTTGTATTAGTTTCTAAAATTCTGTGCCTTATCCACAGCAGGTGTTCACTAGATCTATTGAATGGTGAAATTTCTTATGTTGAACTACATAAACCTGTCTCAGTATTTAATCACTGTGTATTACTGTCTTTTCTTTTTTTTTCATTTTCCTATGGATTCTACCTATACTAGTCACATTTATCATTTCTACCAGGCTGTTTCCAAAATCTAACTCCAGTGTACATATAGATATGTTTCTTTATGAACATTATCTATACATTATACATTCAGTTTTCTTCAAGTGTGCCGCCTTCTATGGGCATCCTCCTATTCTAAGCCTGTTGGCACTGGTGTAATTATAATCTTCCATGATTAATGCCTTAGCTCTTTTACAGGCTTTTCTTATCTGTATACACATTTCTAAAGCTGAGTTTTTTATGCTGCCTGAGACATGGTAACTTCTTATTATTTATTTCCTTTCCATTTCTATTTTTTGCTGTAGTCCAAATGATCACTTTGGACTTTGGAGCACATGTTATATCTTCCTTTAGATAACACTGTACATCATGTCCTCCTGCCTGGAAAAGTCTAGCTTTCCTGTAAAAATATCCTCTTGGTTTTTAATAGGGCTCTACCTACCTCATTCTAGTTGGGTTACTTCAGTTGTATTAATCTCTACTTCCTGCCCTTGAAAACATAAATTTCTTCCTTCCTCCCTTGCCTCCTTCCCACCCTCTCTCTCTTTCTTCTTCTCTCTTTTCTCCAGGGAGACAAATATAGCATAGACAGATTTTTCTCTAACTGCTTAGGTTTGGTTTTGCTGTTGCTATTATTGTTTTTGTTGTTTAGGAAATCTTCCTCCTTAGTTTTTTATTGTTAATGTTCCCCTCTTATTTTAATAACTGAAATAACAGTGTCAAGTCCATGGTGTGTTAATCACTAAGTTACCATGGCACACACATTGGTACATATTGTTTACCCCATTTACTTTTTTCTGTTTTCATAGGGTGGTCACTTATTAGCTTTATCAGGAAGCAAAATGAGATTGATTTTTACACAAATAGTTTATAACTGAGTATCTATATTTAGATACATATAGCAGGCACCTTTATGGAGTCTCAAAAACATTGGGAAAAAAAAGTCTGTGTTCTTTTAATTTTATTTATTGCTCTCTTATTTTCTTATTGTCCCTTAATACCTTTCCAAACAGAGAGAAGAAACAAAAGAACTGTCAGTGTTATGAGTTAATATTTTGAGATTAAAAAAAAAATGCATGAGGTAGCAGGATCAATTCTGCCTCCTGCCAACACCAAGGTATACCATTTCAAGTTGTAAAAAGGGAAGAGAGAGAGTATTCGGGTTTATTGGTAACTATTGGATGTTAAGAAAATTCCAAAGAGAGACTATCTAAAATAGACCTCCAGTTAATAGTGCTCATACAAAATTAAAGTGCATAAAACAACTATTTTCTTAGCTTCATGTCAGTTATTTCTGTTTCTATCAGGCTTTATTTTGGTTTTCTGATCCCCTGCCTACAACTTCTAACAGAAGTGCTGTGTTTAAAATTGACTGTGAGTTTGTGATTCTAGTATTCCTTATCACACTCTATTTCAGTATCATCTCTATCTACCTTTGGTTTCACTTTCCTTTACTTTCATTTTAAAAACACAGTTTACTTCTTGCTCTTGGCTGCCCTCTCCTTGATCATTTGTCTTTCTGACTTCCTATCTTACTCCTATCTAAACTATGGATTCAACAATAGTCATTTTTCTTCTATACACTCTCATCTGGCAAAATGTATATATTTTCTCACAAATTGAAACTGTGGCAAAAAGTTTACATGCATAGATAATTCACCACAAGTGCATAAAAAGACTTCATTACTGTTTTTCCTTACTTATCACAGGAATCCACTAAAGTCTAGCCATTTATCAACTGTTACTAGTGGATATATTGTATGGAAAGGAAATGATGCACTTTTTTATGTACAGCCAATGTGCTCCCAAAGATATATAAGGAATCAATATTACTGATTTCATTATTGTATCTGAAGTTTTTGTTGTTGAATCATTCACATTTATTCACACTTTCTGAATGTAGTTTAGATACTTACTTTAAAGAATCATGATAATAAGATTTTTTTCGAGTTTAAGGAGACTAGAGTATAACCATGAAAGATGACTGTGTGTCATGTGTTATCACATACCCGAGTTTATATTGTGGCTAGAGAGAAAGAAGGGACTTGTGTTGATGTAAGCCTGAAGAGTGATAAAGACTACTTCCTTATATACAGTTCCAAATTTCCTGCTACCAGTTTGTTCCTTGGAATTGCTCAGAGAAAAATTTTCCTAAATACCAAAGAATACAATTAAAGAAATATTAAAAAAAATAAATAAAGAAAGAAATATTTATATTGGTGGCATAATTAATACAATTAAAATACCTTAATTATTGTGATTGCTCTTCTTTGTACATCAGTAAAATGTGTACAAAATCTCCAACAAACACGTCAATAAAAGTTCAGTTTACACCAAAAGAAGATAGAGTGTTATTGTGCAAATTTTAGTATTTATAGATCTCTAGTCTAGTCAAGGCTATGATTTTTCCAGTAGTCATGTATGGATGTGAGAGTTGGACTGTGAAGAAACCTGAGCGCTGAAGAATTGATGCTTTTGAACTGTGGTGTTGGAGAAGACTCTTGAGAGTCCCTTGGACTGCAAGGAGATCCAACCAGTCCATTGTGAAGGAGATCAGTCCTGGGTGTTCTTTGGAAGGAATGATGCTAAAGTTGAAACTCCAGTACTTTGGCCACCTCATGCAAAGAGTTGACTCACTGGAAAAGACTCTGTTGCTGGGAGGGATTGGGGGCAGGAGAAGAGGATGATAGAGGATGAGATGGCTGGATGGCAACACTGACTCGATGGATGCAAGTCTGAGTGAACTCCAGGAGTTGGTGATGGACAGGGAGGCCTGGCGTGCTATAAATGGGATTGCAATTCATGGGCTTGCAAAGAGTCGGACATGACTGAGAGACTGAACTGAAATGAGTACTATAAAAATTTTGCATACAAAATATATCTACTTGTAATCAAGTGTTCAGGTTAGTTGAATAATATTTTAATAGTCTTTCATAATTTGGAAACGTAAATACTCTCCAAAAATATTTTTATATTTTATGTTATAATCATGAATTAATTAAAAATGTACAAAATAATTTTTTTTCTCAGAAAATCCACATTCAACCATAAGCATGAGAAAGAAGTTAATGTAGCCCTGGTTTAGATTGATGATAGAAATTAAAATAAAGATGTGAATGCTTTCCAAACTCAAGAATTAATGTTTTTCTTGCAAATGATTTAGACTGTTAACAGAGAGAAAAATATAATGGTGTTTGAAAATCATAGATATCCACAGTAGTTGTATGGTCATTCGAAATAAAGTGCAATTCAGATTGCATGTGTTTCAACTGTACATGTCATCATCTAGCTTTAAATCATAAATGAGCTAAATGCCCATTGCAAGCATATTGCAAATAAATCTAGTTTTTATTTTATTTGCATTCATACTTTTCTAGATTGTATTACTATATGATAATATGCTTTTGTCTGGATGAAAGTACATAATCATTAACGTTTATAGTTCTCTGTGGTAAAAAGGCAGATGACATACACTATCATTTTGTGATGTGTAATTCAATTGCTGGCACATTAGGATTTTTAATGGAAGGCTTATAATGTAAATTTCAATTCTGTACTCTGTCAGTAACTAACAAATGTTGAATTATTTCCTTCCTTAGACATACACCATTGGAATCCATTTAAAGTGTTTAATGATGTATTAATAAACCATGATTTTCCAGCAGAGTTTCTGAACTCCCGTAACTGGCTCCAGCTCTGTTGCTGCCAATCAAATTAGAATCCCATGATTTCTCAGTAAATAAAGGTTAATTGGACATACAATGGGAAATTGAATATCAGAAATATCTATACTCACATTATTCGAATATAAAACTTAATTATTAAATTTATTTTTACCATAATTGTGGTTAAAATAATAACGTATATTGAATCTTTATTTTTGTTTTGAATACAAAGAGCTATCCACTTGTAATTTCAGATAAATCAGTAATATCAGGCTTACTATTTTCATCTGTGTTAAATTTTTTAATTGATTATTTCTTAGGAGAAAGTAGTTTGTATAGGATAATTTGTGCTTAGTAAGCTTAACTGTAAATGCTTTTCTAAATCATTCTAATTAATCCTCCAAATCTTGTCCTTTATAGAAATAAATAGGTGGAAAATTATTTACACATGTGTAAAATCATTTTCTCAAATAGCACTTATTCTTTGTTTACTTCCTGATCCATTAGATAGCTTAAAACGTGGTCTGCTTTTGTCGTCTGTGTAGTAGTCATTTCAGATGTGAATCATGTGCTCGAGCTCTTCTAATAGAATTGCATGGAAAAAATTTCTAAGCATGTAATGATACTTATCGGCTACATTATTTTAGAAATTCGCTGGTGGTTCAGCTGGTAAAGAATCTGCTGCAATGAAGGAGACCTAGTTTTGACCCTTGGGTTAGAAAGATCCTCTGGAGAAGGGAACAGCTACCCACTATATTATGTCCAGGAGAATTCCATGGACTGTATAGTCCATGGGGTTGCAAAGAGTCAGACATGACTGAGCGACTTTCACTCTCAGTGAGAAAACAGAAAGCATGCTTGTATCCAGGATTAAATGTTCAGAGTAACTACTCTAGATATAGTGTACTTAGCAATGCTGGAAAAGATAAATATAAATGTTTAAGACATGACTGTCATAGCTGGAAATTTAAATAATTCTTTGGAAGCCAGAAATAACAACAACAATATACAAGTAAAATCCACAATAATAAGTAAGAAACTAGAACCAATAGTTGCTAATCTAGAAACTGATCAGAAGACAAAGCAGATAGGAGATCATCAGCCTCTCAGCCCAACTTCATCATCTCCATCCTGACATTTGACATCCCCAAAGGGGAAACCTTAGTGAAAGATACGAAAAAGTAAGAAAACGACTAGCAGAGTAAGAATTTGGGAATTTATCTCTGTCTCACCATTGTCTCTAAACTATCACAAACCATTAGGCATCTTAACTTCAGATATTCCCGCCTCAAAATCCCTAATTCAAAGTTGAAAAATTGTGGACCCAAATGATTTCGATCCTTGGAAATAACTAAGCCCCTGGGTGAAGCCCAGGTAATTTATCTCTGAAGAAAATAATGTAAACTCTAGCCCTCAAATATTTTCTATGGAAAGTGAACTCACCACTGAATATCACTAAAAATATGAGAAAACTTCATCACCACAGGAAAAAGACAGATAAAGCACTCAAAAATGTATAATTATATCAGCAGAAAATTCAATTATTAAATTTAAAAGATGAAAAATTTAAAGTTGTATTTATAAAAAAAAATAAAAGAAATGAAACAATGGAAAATAAGAGACTATCAGATTTGACAGCCAGATTCAAAACAGAACTAACTAGAAATTTTTGAATTTGAAAAGTCACTGAAAAATGTTGCATTCTCCACATAACATAGCTTCAAATTAAACAAGCAAAAATATAGAATTATATGAATTTTGTCTTGCTAAATTGTTATAAGTCTGGAGAAGTTATCTAAATACCTTGAACTTGTTTCTTATATTTACAAAATGTGTAGAGACCACTAGCTATATTCAGTCTTTCATTTATTAGCTCATTAACTGCTGTTATAAGCATTTTCTATGGTCCAACTATGCTACCTTATAGTCTCATAAACATAAAGTTATGGCCTTTGCCTATGAGCAGTTGACATTCTAGCACAGGAGCTGATGATGCCTCCCAGTTCTAATTTTATTTTCAGATAGCAGTCAGTTCAATTTATTCTTCTAGTTAAGACAAAGGGAAGAATTTGGCAGGCACTGAGAACTTGGTCCTTAGTCCTGCAGATAGCCATAAAGTGAAGGTGGATAAACAGAAGGAAATGACATATACGCAGAGGGAGTAAGAAGAAGAAAATTCCTGTCTTAACACTATTGACAAAGTAGAAAGCAATAATCATGCTGTGGAATATAATATCATTGTATTCTAACCCTGGGTAACCACAACATAAAAACATTCTGAGTTCATGAATGTCATACTCAATTTCAATATATATACAAATTTCCAAAGCTTTAATAGGACAAACAAGCCCACCTAGAATTCACATATGTTAATTCAAGGTTAATTTGGCAGTTTATGATGTTGTCGGGAAACATAACACATGCCCAACATTCATAATGCATCTGGACTTTACAAATTCTATATTTATTTATTAGGAAGGTAAATTGCTCTGAATCTTTTAAGAGGAGCTTTAGAACTCATTCTCAAGAAATAAATCATCCTTTCCTATACTAAATTTTGAAAACAATATCAAGTGTCTTAAACTGAGTTCTCAAATTTTACGCAGGTTTATGATACAAGTAGAGGAAATCTCCCTGCAGAATATGAAAAAAGACATTCTAACTGAAAAATAAATAGATGTGAATGTTGTTAAATATTTGTTTGAACATTTATATATCAACTTTTGATGAACTGATTTTAGTCATCAATTTTCAAATTCTGAAAGATTATTTACTTCAAATTTTAAGTTATATAAATGCAGAAATTTTCTGATACGATATCTACAAACTTTATAATCAAAACTGTCTGTATATCCCAACAGGCATGGTCTAGGTTTGAAAGAAAGCAAACATACATATCTATCTATGTCTACCCATGTATCTATTTATTTATTGACTTATATTGATACATATATATTGATATATATATAAATCATTAATGTTCTCAAATATTTAAGACATTAAGCTTATGTTTGACTTTTTGGCTTTTTCCTTTCAACCCAACTCTGTATATGTGCCTCCTGTTATGAAAGCTAATATAAGCTGACATGTTTCTGTTTAGGTTGGCCTCATATGTGTCTACTGAGTTGGCTGATATTTGAACTAATTGACAAGAGTGGTAATGCAAATGCTATGCAAATGAACTCCCTCTGGGACTCTTTTTTTCTACCTTCAATTGATCCCTATGCAAGCATAGCACTTTGTAATGTTCTTCCAAGGTATTTAATTTTGTGGTTTGTGTAGACGTTTAGTATTATTGACAGTGATACATTGGCCTTTTGTACTATTTATCTCTGACAAACATGCTCTGTTTTAAATAAAGCACTATGGCTGATAAGTTTGAAGCATGTGAAATGAGTGCTGATGTTATATTATTGATGATAAAATTAAATCATAGAAAGTTTAAAACTGTGCTAATATGATTTGCCCTAAATGCACAGACACACACACACACAAACACATATACACACAGATATCCAAATTTTTTGCACTGAAGGTACTGAGTGACTAACACTAGTATAATGTAATTAGTGATAGAAAACTGAAGTGTATATGACTGCTCAGTTTCAAATATTTATTTTTAAAATGTGACTATATTTAAGGTGGTTTATTTAGTTGTATACTTCACTCATGATTGTGTTTTTATTGTAGGAAGTGGTTTTGTGAATTACAAGATATTCACCAGTGCCCCTGTCCTCTCCACATGAGATGCCAGTTGCACCCTCCTAAGTTGTGACAAAATTATCTCAAGACAGCCTCAAGAGAGCAAAATTGTCCCCATCTGAAAAGCACTATACTCTGAGGTCCCAAATGTCTTAGCTTCAGTGAGAACCCAACTGACTGGTTGGAACTCAAATGTGTGAATTCTCAGCACATTTACCTCTCAGCTCCCTAGTAATTTTTAATTTTTGTGTAGTAGATATCTGACAAACCTTGTGGTATCCTTTCCTGCTGCTGCTACTGCTGCTAAGTCACTTCAGTCATGTCCAACTCTGTGCAACCACATAGACAGCAGCCCATCAAGCTCCCCTGTCCCTGGGATTCTCCAGGCAAGAACACTAGAGTGGGTTGCCATTTCCTTTTCCAATGCATGAAAGTGAAAAGTGAAAGGGAAGTCACTCAGTCATGTCCGACTTTTCGCCACCCCAAGGACTGCAGCCTACCAGAGTCCTCCCTCCATGGAACTTTCCAGGCAAGAGTACTGGAGTGGGTTGCCATTGCTTTCTCTGATCCTTTCCTAGATACATGCAATTTAGTATTAATTCAAACACTGAAGCACACCCATATGCCAATTTATGGCTACCTTCTTCTACATTGTTCTCTCATCTCTTACGCTGTGCTCTAAAAATTCTAACCCCATCAGCCTCCCCACACTCTAATTTCCTTGTGCTCAACTCACTGGGATGGACACACTCTTTCTGTGATCTCCTCATAGAGTTCCCTCTCTTGATTTCTTTCTCTGAGCATCTGAATCTTGTATTGCCTGCTGTCCCTTTCTGAAACAGATACTTTATATAGTTTTCCCAGGTTCCTACTTATTACAGAAGGACAGCAAGTCCAATAACAGTTATCCATTCCTTCAGGGACAGAAGTAGAAACAATATAGGAGTGAAAAACACTGGATAATGTCTGGACACTTCTACCCTCACAAGTTGTATCTTTAACAATAAAAAATGCGTTTGTTCCCAATCATTTCTATGCTGGACATGCTTATTATTGCAATCTCAGCTTTCAAGTACACAACAGAGCATTAAAAGGAAGGATTGCTTTCTATCAAAAATCAAATTAAATGCTTTGAAAGTTTAAAGACAAATAAATAAAAAATATTTTTGTCTCATTATGTGCAACATAATTGTCAAGAAATGGGAAAACATAAAGAATCTAGATAATCTCTACTCATGCTTCCTCACAAATATCTTTAAATTTTGTTCAGAATTTAAAATAACCAAAGCTTGAAATTATAATTAGGGTTTGTTATTTTAATATTTATTCTATAAACACAATGGGGAACTGTAGTTAGAACTCTCAAAGAAGTTTCATTCCCACATTGAAGTCTGACAAATAAATATATATATATATATACATTTTAATTTATGTAATTTTTATTTTTAAAAATTCATTATTTTAATGAATCTATACTTTAAATGTCTTCTGATTATGCACCCCACTACCTACATTTATAAAGTCAAAGGATGAGTTATGTTTCACATTCATGGAAATATCTAATTAATTAACCCAGCAAATATTTATTAAGCACCAGCTCTTTACTGGGTGAATACTAAAACCTGAAGATTGAGTATTGAAGTACATGAACAGAAATCCTCACCTTTTTTGGCTTGCATTCTAGTAAGGCTATTATACAATAAGGACAAATAAATGAATATATATACATATATTTTGGTATCCCCTGGGGGCTCAGGGGTAAAGAATCTGCCTGCCACTTTGGAAACACATCTTCTACCCATGGGGCCGAAAGATCCCCTGGAGAAGGATGGCAACCCACTCCAGTATTCTTGCCTTGAGAATTCCATGGACAGTGGAACCTGGTCAGCTACAGTTCACTGGGGTCACAAAAGAGTCAGACATGACTTAGTGACTAAATAACAAACAGCAACAACAACAACATGCATATATTTGATCAATAAGTAAGTCAGGGACTTCCCTGGCAGGCCAATGGTTAAGACTGCTGCTACTGCTAAGTCACTTCAGTCATGTCTGACTCTGTGCCACCCTATAGATGGCAGCCCACCAGGCTCCCCCGTCCCTGAGATTCTCCAGGCAAGAACACTGGAGTGGGTTGCCATTTCCTTCTCCAAGTGGTTAAGACTTCCCTCTGTCAAATCCTATGTCATGCAGGGGCCATGGATTTGATCCCTGGTCAGGGAACTAAGATCTCCCATACTGTGCAATGAGGCCAAAATAAACAAACAAACTCAAATAGATAAGTACATACACAAATAAGTAAGTAAATAAGTCAAAAATAGCCTCTGTGTATTTCCCCTAGGTTGTTTATTTCTTCACTGCAAGATGAGACTCATTTTCTCAAAAAACCAATGGAACCAAACTTAAATTTTTAAGAATCTATTTATTATTTTAAAAGCCCCAAAGAACAAATTTTATGCATTTAGAGAAGGGAATGGCTACTCACTCCAATATTTCTGCCTGGAGACTCTCATGGACAGCGAAGCCTGGGAGGTTTCTGTTCATGGGGTCGCAAAAGAGAAATGACTGAGTAACACTTTCTGTCTGTTTTCAAAACTTAACCATATCAAAAATTAATATTCTAGTGTTTTTCAACACTTAAAGCATATCCACAACCATCACCCTCAACTGTAACAGAGATGCAGCTCAGATTTTAGCCTTAATGGAAAAAAAAAAAAAAATCTGGTAATGTGAGATGAAAACCCTTTCAAAAATCTTGCCTTTTTAAATGTAATCCCTGTGGGAACAAGGAATTTTGTGGAGTCAGAAACTGTATAAAATTTAGTAAGCATTTTCTTCATAACACTAGTACAACAAAATTGTGCTAGGAATTATACATATATGAAAAAAAAAATTAGGAAAAAAATGATATGGGCAAAACCCAGAACATTGTTGAATTAAATTGACTTCTAACTGAGGTCAGCTTCAATTACTGAAAAACTAGGTAAGAGTTAGCCTACAGCCAAGCGTTTAGATCACCACCTGTTCTGAATACAAATCTCTGTACTGTTCCACAATGTTGCACCAGCTTACATTCTCACCAGCAGTGTACAATGGTCATTATTCACATCCTTGATAATATCTTATTTGTGTTCTTTTTGATAATATTTCGAATCCGGAAGGATGACGCTGTGAAAGTGCTGCACTCAACATACCAGCAAATTTGAAAAACTCAGCAGTAGCCACAGGATTGGAAAAGGTCAGTTTTCATTCCAATCCCAAAGAAAGGCAATGCCAAAGTATGCTTAAACTACTGCACAATTGTACTCATCTTACACAGTAGTAAAGTAATGTTCAAAATTCTTCAAGTCAGGCTTCAGCAATACATGAACCGTGAACTTCTCGATGTTCAAGCTCATTTTAGAAAAGGCAGAGGAACCAGAGATCAAATTGCCAATATCTACTGGATCATTGAAAAGGCAAGAGAGTTCCAGAAAAACATCTATTTCTGTTTTATTGACTATGCCAAAGCCTTTGACTGTNTAAGAGGGTTCCCTTTTCTCCACACCCTCTCCAGCATTTATTGCTTGTTGACTTTTGGATCGCAGCCATTCTGACTGGTGTAAAATGGTACCTCATCATGGTTTTGATTTGCATTTCTCTGATAATGAGTGATGTTGAGCACCTTTTCATGTATTTGTTATCCATCAGTATGTCTTCTTTGGAGAACTGTTTATTTAGTTCTTTCACCCATTTTTTGATTGGGTCATTTATTTTTCTGGAATTGAGCTGCATAAGTTGCTTGTATATTTACTTCTTATCATTGTTCATACGTTAGTTTTCCTACTTAAATAAAGTAGAAGTACTTATGAGAGTTTCAGTGTTATGAGTTGATTTCATTATCTATGTGTTTCTGGGTCTCTTTCTATTTGAACATTTTTCCTAGCTGTGCATTTTCTTATCTTGTGCATACTTCATTATTTTTAATTTCAGATGTGTTACATTGTTGTTTGCTGAATTATATTTTATTCTTTTAAATTCATGTAAGATTATATTTCTATCCTTTATTTAAGTTTCTTGCAATCAATCTGATTCCTCTGAGTCTTCTTTTCAAATTTTCTTAGCAGGAATTTTGAGCAGCTTTTACTTTAGGGCTAGCTCCCTGAACTTTGTACAAGACCCCTTTTGTGATAATGTTCTTCTGAGAATGCTCTCTTATGCCCTAGGCATTGGAAGTTTTCCCTCATTCATTGCTGATGAAATGGACAGGAACTTGGGCTAACTTCGAGAGATGATGAGGGACATGCTTCCATGGGGTTGCAAAGAGTCAGACACTACTGGGCAGCTGAGCATCAACTACTGAGAATACAACATGTTCTTTGCCCTGTGTGAGCTCTGATTGTTTTTTCTTCCTATTTCTTTCTCATAGTACTTCCCTGATCTTTGTGTCTTTCTCTCACACACACATGCACAAACACACATGCACATCCCCCCACACACACGCACACACACACACGCACACAAATCAGTACTCAGCCCAAAACTCAAGGAACCACTCTAGAATACCAACACTCTCTCTATAGACTCCTCTTTCCAGTACTCTACATGGAAGATTTTAGCTACATTAGTCTCTAATTCTGAATCTGCTTCAGCAAGAGAGAAAAGCTACAAGATTTGGTTCTTCAAACAACTGTTTCATCTTTTTTTTTTTTCTGTAGCTGTTATTTCATTATGACTGAAAGTAAAAGTCAGAGATCATTATATGAGAAGATGTCACCATGAGTATTACATGAGATAATATATTTAAAGTCCTGATTACTTGGCCTATTATATCAGAGGAGTTTAATAAGCATTAATGCATCTCCTACTTCTATATGTTCATTTTATTTCATGTTATACACTCTAAATCTCAAATCATATATAACATTTTAATAAATACTATTTTAGTGGAAGTCAGAGAGTCAGCTAACTAATGACCAATGCTTGCCTTTAAATTTTTTACAAACTCTGGACTCATGAAGCAGCTGCATTTTATCCATACAGGATAAACTTTTCAGGTGTTTAATCCCAGATATTTTAACCCTCTCAGATACTGCTTGCTCTGGAATAAAGAAAACGATATTGCTATTATGTTTAAAGAAGCCAACCAGTTTTCAAATTTTTTTATTAAAGTGTTTTGTTATGGTTTACATTTTTGTGTGCCCCCATCCTGATTAGTATGTTAAAACTGGGAGGGGGGTTCAGGATTGGGAACACATGTACACCCGTGGTGGATTCCTGTTGAGGTATGGCAAAACCAATACAATAAAGTAAAATAAAGTAAAAAAACAATAATAAATAAAGTGAAAGTAAAAAAAAAAAAAAAGAATATCTAATTGGTGCACTGGGATGACCCAGAGGTATGGTATGGGGAGGGAGGAGGGACGGGGGTTCAGGATGGGGAACATGTGTATACCTGTGGCGGATTCATGCTGATGTACAGAGAAGGCAATGGCTCCCCACTCCAGTACTCTTGCCTGGAAAATCCCATGGACGGAGGAGCCTGATAGGCTGCAGTCCATGGGGTTCCAAAGAGTCGGATACAACTGAGCAACTTCTTTCACTTTTCACTTTCATGCACTGGAGAAGGAAATGGCAACCCACTCCAGTGTTCTTGCCTGGAGAATCCCAGGGACAGGGGAGCTTGATGGGCTGCCATCTCTGGGTTGCACAGGGTCAGACACGACTGAAGTGACTTAGCAGCAGCAGCAGCAGCATGGCAAAACCAATACAATATTGTAAAGTAATTAACCTCCAATTAAAATATATAAATTTATATTAAAAAATAAAACATAATCCCAATAGGATGGCATTAGGAGGTAGAGCCTTTGGGAGGTAATTAGGTCATGAAAGCAGCACCTGCATCATGGAATCAGTGCTTTTATAAGAGGAGACATCAGAAAGCTTGCTCACTTGTCCTCTCTGAACAAAGTTAAGGATACAAGAAGATTGCTGGATATAAATTAGGAAAAACCTTTCACCAGAATTTGAGCAGGCTGCCACCCTAATCTTGGACTTTCAGCATCCAGTGCTGTGGAAAATAAGTATCTGTTGCTGTCATCCAATCTATGGTATCCAGAAATAGCAGCAAAAACAGAAAAAAATGATACATTTTAACCCATGCTTCCATAAATGAAAACAATCTAACTCATGTGTCCTGAATTTGTCTCCACAGATGTTAATGCCCTCATTGGAGCAATAAAAGGAATGCTACCAAGGTGTTCCCTTCAAATAGAAAATGGCAACCTGCTGCAGTACTCTTGTCTGGAAAATATTGTGGACAGAGGAGCCTGGCAGGCTCCAGTTCATGGAGTCACAAAGAGTTGGATGCAGCTAAGTGACAGCACACACACACACAGAGCAAGGATATACTCTCTCTTAATACCACTCATATTTCATAAACTGACAAATTCAAGCTCTGGACTTAATTGTTACACCTAAAGTGACCACTGACTATGGGAACACTTGGTGATCTCACACTTGACAGCTGCTTTCCACAGTTTTAAGTATATATTTGAGCAACTGGAGTGGAAGGAGCATATCTGGATGGTGTTTATGGTTACTACTTAACCCAAAGAAAATAGGCAGGAATATATTCTACATAGAAGTGACCACTTCTTCTTTTAAAGGGAATATCACTATATCCAACTCTTCAAACTGGACTTAATACCATGATTTAGCTAACTAAAATTGGACAAAGATAAAATGAAAGAACAAACCAAGAAATATAGGTGGAAGATGAGGTTTGGAACCTCAAATCTTATCAGTTGTGTGACTTGACGTGAGTGTCAGAGCTTCCCTAATTCACATATCAAAGGATACATAGTGAATATAAAGATCACTAGAAAAATAACAATTATATATATATATGTGTGTGTTGCTACTTTTACAGGCCATACCTTTTAAGCTATATTGTCAGTTTTTATAAAATTATTTACCTGTTGACTTCTGTGGATCTGAATTTTGAAAGAATCTGAACCAATAGAAGTATTAATATTTTCCTTGCAGGGAGATAAATATCAATTCAAAGAGAATAAGGTGACAGATGGGTCTTTTGGAGATTCATAACTCTGATTTCAGCTTGTATTTTATGAGGTCTCATCTGTGTGTATTTATTTGACAGAACTTTTATTTTTAACAGGTGTTATGGAGCATTACTGTGCACCTCTATAGAATTTTTATACTTATCTTCAACCACTTGCTTCTGTCTGTATTTATCAGTAACAACTTCATCACCTTCATCTGGAGGAGACAGTTTCACAAGTTCATCAACAAGGTCAGCAGCAATAGCCATCTCTAAAAGATCCAATCATGCCTGCAATAGGATCAGGGTGATTGTTTGTTTATCCATTTAATCTTTAATATATTTTTTCAAACCTGTTGTTCTCAGTTTATCACCTATCTCATAGTTGTATAATAAGGTTCAAAAACCAGATTTTTCATACTGAATTGTTGAAACATAATAGTGTTGTGAAATCTGTGCAGTTTATCACTGTTTGAAATAAGGGGACAGACTGTTTTCCCAGAGTTAACAGGAACATATACATTTTGGCTGTTTTCTGTTGCACTGATTTTTATATTACACCAATAAAATGTGGAGCTTGCGCATAGATGCACCTATACACCAGTGTTAACAGTTGTTCAAACTCATGTCCTGAACTTGGGTTGGATGGTCAAATATCTTGAAAGCAATTAGCCAAGGATTTAGGACATGAATATTTTCTGTATCCTGCATACTGTTTCTAAGCATACTTCTTAGATATTCTGTTAACCTATCACCTCTCATCTAACAATATCAAGAGTGAGAATGAACTTATATAGGTATAGTGTTTTTATATATGTGGTATTATATGTATATATATATATATATATAAAACTATAATATGATCTCTTCATATAAACATTTATATCTAGAGAGAAATGAGTGAAAAACATTAAAATCAAAATCAAAGCTTATATTCTATGCTATCTTTTTAGATAGAGAGATATCTCTCTGAATATAAATATATATATCCTTTATCTGCCTATCTATATCTATCAGTGTATGCATATATGTATATATAGAGAATATGTTTTGCTTTTTACTTGTAATGATTCTTTTTGAATTATGCTAAGATAACTGGCTTGATTTTACCCAATGAAGGGATGAAATAAAAGTATTTTTGAGTTATATTTTGTTTTACTCTATGGAAATTTTCATTTTCCATAGAATGGGAAAGACTAAAGATTGCTTCAAGAAAATTAGAGATACCAAGGGAACATTACATGCAAAGAAGGGCACAATCAAGGACAGAAATGGACCTAGCAGAACCAAAGATATTAAGAAGAGGTGGCAGGAATACAAGAAAAAGTATACAGAAAAGATCTTAATGCCCCAGAAAACCACGATGATGTGATCACTCACTACCTAGATATCTTGGAGTACAAAGTCATTAGGCCTGAGGAAGCATCACTATGAACAAAGCTAGTGGTGGTGACAAAATTCCAGGTGAGCTAAACAATGATGCTATTAAAGTGCTGCACTCAATATACCAGCAAATTTGGAAAACTCAGTAGTGGCCACAGGACTGGAAAAGGTCAGTTTTCATTCCAATCTCAAGGAAGGGCAGTGCCTAAGAATGTTCAAACTACTACACAATTGCACTCATTTCAGATGCAAGCAAAGAAATGTTCAAAATTCTCCAAGCTAGGCTTCAACACTTCATGAACTGAGAAATTCCAGATGTTCAACCTGGATTTAGGAAAGGCAGAGGAACCAGAGGTTAAATTGCCAACGTCTGTTGGATCATAGAAAAAGCAAGAGAGTTCCAGAAAAACAACTATTTCAGCTTCATTGACTATGCTAAAGCCTTTGACTGTGTCAATCTCAACAAGATGTGGAAAATTCTTAAACAGATGGGAATATCAGAACACCTCAGCCTCTTCCTGAGAAATCTGTATGAAGATCAAGAAGCAACAGAACCAGACATGGAACCTGGACTGATTCCAAATTGGGAAAGGAGTGTGTCAAAGCTATATATTGTCACCTCACTTATTTAATTTATATGAAGAATATATCATGTGAAATGCCAGGCTAGATGAAGCACAAAATGGAATCAAGATTGCTAGGATAAATATTAATAACCTCAGATGTGTAAATGATACCACCTTTATGGTAACAAGTGAAGAGGAACTGAAGAAGAACCTCTTGATGAAGGTGAAAAAGGAGAGTGAAAAGCTGGTTTAAAAAAAGCTTTCAAAAAATCTAAGATCCTGGCATCAGGTCACATCACTTCATGGCAAATAGACGGGGAAACAATGGAAAAAGTGACAGACTTTATTTTCTTGGGCTCCATAATCACTACAGATGGTGACTGCAGCCATGAAATTAAAAGACATCTGCTTCTTGGAAGATAAGCTATGACAAAATTAGTCAGCATATTAAAAAGCAGATACATTACTTTGCTAACAAAGGTAAATCTAGTCAAAGCTATGTTTTTTCCAGTAGTCATGTATGGATGTAGGAGTTGGACCATAAAGAAAGCTGAGTGCCAAAGAATTGACGCTTTTGAAACTGTGGTGTTGCAGAAGGCTCTTGAGAGTCCCTTGGACTGTGAGGAGATCCAGCCAGTCCATTCTAAAGGAAATCAGTCCTGAGTATTCATTGGAAGGAGTGACACTGAAGCTGAAACTCCAATACTTAGGTCACCTGATGCGAAGAACTGACTCATTTGTAAAAACCCTGATGCTGGGAAAGATTGAGGAAAGGGGGAGAAGAGGATGACAGAGGATGAGATGGTTTGATGGCATCACCAACTCTATGGACATGAGTTTGAGGAAGCTCTGGAAGTTGGTGATAGACAGGGAAGCCTGGTGTGCTGCAGTCCATAGGTTTGCAAAAGTCAGACACAACTGAGTGACTGAACTGAAGTGAACCATTGAATTACAGAAGCTCAAAACTGGAATGAAATATCATTGTATATCTGACCAAACTTTCTTGTTTTAAAGCTGACACGACTGAGCGACCTCACTTTCACTTTTCACTTTCCTGCATTGGAGAAGGAAATGGCAACCCACTCCAGTGTTCTTGCCTGGAGAATCCCAGGGACAGGGAGCCTGGTGGGCTGCCATCTATGGGGTCGCACAGAGTTGCACACAACTGAAGTGAGTTAGCAGCAGCAGCAGCATGTATACACAGAAAAGTCACTGTCATTGCTGCTGTTTGTCACTAAGTCATGTCTGACTCTATGTGACCCCATATACTGTTGCATGCCAGGCTTCCCTTTCACTCACTGTCTCCCAGAGTTTGCTCACATTCATCTTCTTTGAGCTGGTGATTTTCTGGTGTTATATTTTTGCCTTTTCATACTGTTCATGGGGTTCTCAAGGCAAGAATACTGGCATGTTTTGCCATTCCCTTCTTCAGTGGACCATCTGTTGTCAGAACTGTCTACAGTGACCTGTCCATCTTGGGTTGCCCTGGCATGGTATGGCTTATAGCTTCACTGAGTTATGCAAGCTCCTTCACCATGACAAGGCTGTGATCCATGTCATAAACCCATGACTTTTCCCAAATCTCTCAAGCTAGTCTTGTTCATACCACAGACTGCACTGCTGTAATGTCATTGTTATAATAAAAAGTCTGTTGTTGTTGTTTTGCAATTATTTATTAGGTTGAAAAATACATACAGAACACAGATCTACTTCTACACAAGCATTTGGTGTTCTTGGTAGTGGTGGCGGCTTTGTTGTTTTATCCTGATTGTCATTTTCTGGTGCCTCCCTGGTGGCTCAGTCTGTAAAGAATCTGCCTGCCATGCAGGAGACTGCCTATAATGCTGGAGACTCCAGTTCAATCCCTGGGTCAGGAAGATCTCCTGGAGAAAAAAATAACAACCCATTCCAGTATTTATGACTAGGAAATCCCATAGACAGAGTCATTCTATAATTTTAAATATTTTTATTTTGTGAATCCATATACTTAGATGACACTAGACCTTTGAGTAGGATTTAGGTTAAAATATCCAGTTTCAAGTTAAAATATCAAATTTTACAGTAAAAAGCAATGTGACCCAGGCAAATGCTCGACCTTCAGGACATCTTTTTTTAATCAGAATATTTCATTGTACAAAGTTTATGGTGTTTCCATTCTCTTGCACTCTGGGCTCCTATGATTCTAATATAAATGTATATATACACTTTAAAGCTTCATTATTAAAATAATTTGTAACTTAAATATAATGTCATCTCTTCTAAACCTTTGCAATTTTCATGTAGAAAAAAGAGAAATACCCATAATTCACTAACTATGTAATGAATAGAAAAAATCAGCTTAACAATAGATACTTGCACAAATAATCTTAATCAAAATGTACTACATTAGACCAAAACTGTAGGAACTTTAGCACTGTGAAGTATAAAACTCATGGACTTATGTATTTCATCTGCTTTGAATAGGATCTGCCCACGGGAAAAGCATGTTTTATGTTTTGGAGAATCAAATTAGCTACTTCAGGTGCACCAAGTAGCATTTGGTCAGGAATGAGTTGTGGAATCAGAGGTATTGCTCCATCTTAGATTTTCTAACTCCTCAGAGAGATATAGCAGCGAGAGCCTATCAAGATGGTTTCTTCCATTCAGTGATCATAGTTCCTCACAGGCAAATAAAATAGATCCTGACCTGTAATGTGTTTCATTGGTCTCAAAAGCATCTGATTCTCAAAGGGCACAGAAGGATTCATAGGACCAGACAAAAAAATTACCTATAAAGAGAGTACTGAAGATAATGGTAGATAACCAACAAAAGACAAGAATAAAGATTTAGAAAAAGGCTAGTGGAGGGAAATAACCTTTTAATCAGAGTCTGATGGAGTCTTGGATACGCTTCTTTTTGTCTGTTGCTGACTGAAGAAAAGAAGAACCTACATTTCGGTAAGGCTTATAGACTACTCATTGTTTGAGTTTCAGAAAGCAGAGCACCAAATTCTGATAAGATTTCTACCATCTATTAGTTGTTTTGGGAAGGAAGGAAAACCAAATACCTACGAGTTTGAATACTGGCTGTAGAGAATCAGCCCTAATCAGAAAACAAAACAGTGCCAGTGTGCATGAAATTAAGCATTCCATTTACCCATCACTGACTTTAGCATCTGAATTTTTTAAAATGAATGAATGTATTTTTCTAAAAACATTTTAAAAAGTCGTCTCTAGGATGAAACCTTCCACAGGGAAATTTATAAGAAAATAGTAATCTACTGAAAACAGATTCTCAGAAAGAATAGGCCAGCTCAACCATAAGAATAAAAATAAAAGTGTCAAATAAACAGAAGCAGTATTCTGAGAATAAATAAAATTTGAAAACCTTCATGGGCCAAATATGTAGTTAGAGACGAGCATTATGATAAAATATCATATAAAATGATTGTATTTATGAATAATTAGTGCCGTCAAGTAACTAGATAAAAGACTAGAGATCAAAGTCAGCTAAAAAATCACAGACTATATTGAAGCAAGACTTGTATTTAAGTTCTAAATATCTATTAATTGTATAACAGATCCTTTCTTTTTCATCTTAGCAAGTGTCTGAACCAATACTCTAGGGACATCCCCAAATTCTACTGGAAAAAGCAGTAGGTAAAAGACGGTGCATTCAGCCTCTCTGCTCTTTTTAAATCAGTAAGTAGCCAGCTGTTCTGTTGCAACCGATTCTGTACTTTGAGTGTACTCATGACATCTATCAAATCAGTGTTTACATTTTCTTAATAATATTAACTTAAGCATTTTATTGCCATGCTCTGCAATTGCCTGCGTGCACTAAAGAAATCTCATAGAAAGGTGGTTAAGCAATAAGCAGACTACATAAAAAGCCCAGCATCTCTAGAGGTTAGCTGCGTGACACCTGGAATGACACAAAGCCTCCGTTGCTTTTGTCCAGAGCCAACTGGAAATCCCCTGTGGTCAGGAAAATGTTGGTGAAAGCAAATGCCCTTCCCTGCAAACATCTGGAGCCCAGCGGTCTGTGCTGCTTTAAACAGAGGAAGGCTGCAGAATTGCTTAGAATCCCAATAAAGTGATGAGATGCAGATTGCTGTTGTTTCCACATTGTTTTTTAAATGCACATTGTGAAACAAGGCATCCTGACTTCCTATTCAGGACTTTGAACAGCAAATGCCAGAAATCAGTTTTGTAACGAATCCATTCTTGAGTTACCCAACCACAAAATTATATTTGAGCAATTGCCTTGACAGCTAAAATACAGAGCTTATTTTTTCTCCTTGCACAAATGACTCAGAGGCGAAAACTCTGATTTTTTTTTTAATTTACCATTCCCTTTTTCTCATGCCTATGATAATAGAAATATTAATTTAAGCTCAAGATAAAATCTTTTAATACTGTTTACTTGATCTTTTAAGAGTAAAAAGCAAATAAGGAGATTGACTATCAACCTTGTGTCATCTGTATGAAATTTGGAAATACGGTTGTTTGCGGGATTGAAATTTCTCAGCTTTACACTAAGATCATTTTCTTGCCTTGCATGTGTGTGTGTTAAGTCGTTCCAGTGGTGTCTGACTCCATGCTGGATTGTAGCTCACCAGGCTGCTCTGTCCTTGGGATTCTCTAGGCAAGAGTATGGAGTGGGTTGCCATGCCCTCCTCCAGGGCATCTTTCTGACACAAAGACCAAACAGGTGTCTCTTAAGTCTCCTGCAATTGCCAGGCAGGTTCCTTTATGCCACCTGGGAAGCCCTTTCTTCCCTTCTAATGGAATTCCATATGCAGTCTCACTTTAGTGACATGAATATCATTATACATTCTTAACAAGAATTAGATATTTGGGGGGAAAATAATATAATATCTATCTGGATAAAAATGAGACTTTATTTCTAGTTTTTGTAAAATCAATGTGAACAAAAATAGCAAAAAGCATGAAGTAAAAGATATGGTATATAATAATGTAGTGCATACCAAAGAAAATTTAAAATCCACTGATTTGTAATATTTATATAGAGTTGTTTTAGCGAGTGGGCTTATCTAAAATGGTGTGAGGTTTTCTGAACAATTAACTGATAATTCATAAATTTTGTTGATACAATTTCAATACTTGTAATTAAATACTTTGATCCAGGTTTTATTTAAGTGAAAAGCTCCACTTAAAATGCAATCACAAAGGGCCAAATGTAGTATATTTAACATGGTAAAGAGATACAGGAAGTCACTGAGTACTTGGCTAAGTGAGATTTCAGATGCCATTAAACAGAATCAAACAAGTTTAATGTTCTTCCTGAACACAGTGGATTAATATCAGTTTAGGATTGTATAGCTCTATTACTCTTTTGCCATATTTATCTAAAACAAAATAGTATAAGCTTTATAACATTAATTTAAAAAGGTATCTCTCTTCCAAACCTGTCCTTTGGTGGCTCAGAAGGTAAAACATCTGCCTGCAATGCAGGAGACCTGGGTTAGATCCCTAGGTCAAGAATATCCCCTGGAGAAGGCAATGGCACCCCACTCCAGTACTCTTGCCTGGAAAATCCCATGGACAGAGGAGCCTGGTAGGCTGTAGTCCATGGGGTCGCTAGGAGTCGGACACAACTGAGCGACTTCACTTTCACTTTTCACTTTCTTGCCTTGGAGAAGGAAATGGCAACCCACTCCAGTGTTCTTGCCTGGAGAATCCCAGGGATGGGGGAGCCTGGTGGGCTGCCATCTCTGGGGTCACACAGAGTCGGACACGACTGAATCGACAGCAGCAGCAGCATGATCTTTCTTGATGATGTGTAAATGATAGGTATCATATGAACATTTAATAAAAATTTCTACCATTACCCATAATAATGAAAATATTACTTGGCCCAACTAGAATTCATTTATAATTATTAATGAATATTATATTCCCACTATTTCTTTAATTCACTATACTAGTGCCATGAAACATGACAATAGGATAACAAATGGTGGATTTCTGGACTCCCTAACAGAAATCACAATTTATTCTAAAGGACCAAGGACCAATACAAGAAATATACCAGCTGGGAAGGAGAGAGAAGGGAATTATACTGTCTTGTCTATTTTAGAAGTTAAAGGTTAACCAATTACTGGGATCTTTCAGATGTAAGCTATCCAACTAAAATTTCAATTTTCCACGTACATTGGTGTATCACATTTATCTTTCAATGTAATTATGTGGATAATGAAACATCAGATTGACAGAACAATCATTATCTAGTCTACTTTAGAAAGCAGAGCACTACTGGCCACAGTTTTACAAAATAAATTAGGCCAAAGTGGGTTAGGGTTTTCTTTCCATTTTCAGATAAATAACAGAGAAAGTACATGGAAGGTTATGATAACTTTGTTATACATTAATCTTGAAAGTCAGAACTTTAGCATATATTAGAAGTATTTCAAGAAAAATTAACAAAAAACTTGCACCTTTTAGAAACTTAATCACTTAGAAATGCAGTTTTTAATGAGATATTTATAATGATCAATAAATTCCCTGACAATGCTTTCTAAATATGGAATTATAAACACTTGCTTTGAATGAACCACAGGACATTATAGGAAAACTTTTCTAAAGCAGTTTTTCAAGGTTTACTATATAGTTTAAGAATTTTCCTTTACTATTTTTTAATTGAGCACACAGTTCAGTTGAGTTCAGTTCAGTCACTCAGTCGTGTCCAACTCTGTGACCCATGAATCGTAGCACACCAGGCCTCCCTGTCCATCACCAACTCCCAGAGTTCACTCAGATTCTTGTCCATTGAATCAGTGATGCCATCCAGCCATCTCATCCTCTGTCGTCCCATTCTTCTCTTGCCCCCAATCCCTCCCAGCATCAGAGTCTTTTCCANCCTGTATGCAAGACAGCAAAAGAGACAGAGATGTATAGAACGGACTTTTGGACTCTGAGGGAGAGGGAGAAGGTGGGATGATTTGGGAGAATGGCACTGGAACATGTATACTATCATATAAGAAACGAATCACCAGTCTATGTTTGATATCACCAGTCTATGTTTGATACAGGATACAGGATGCTAGGGGCTGGTGGATGGGGATGATCCAGAGAGATGATATGGGGTGGGAGGTATAAGGGGGTTCAGGATTGGGAACTCATGTATACCCGTGGTGGATTAATGTTAATGTATGTAAAACCAATACAGTAATGTAAAGTAAAATAAAGTAAAAATAAACATTAAAAAAAAAAAAAAAAAAACAGAGAGATCAGTCCTGGGTGTTCATTGCAAGGACTGACGCTGAAGCTGAAACTCCAATACTTTGGCCACCTCAAGTGAAGAGTTGACTCATTGGAAAAGACCTTGATGCTGGGAAGGATTGGGGGCAGGAGAGAAGGGGATGACAGAGGATGAGATGGCTGGATGGCATCACTGACTCAGTGGATGTGAGTTAGAGTGAACTCGGGGAGTTGGTGATGGACAGGGAGCCCTGGCATGCTGTGATTCATGGAGTTGCAAAGAGTCAGACACGACTGAGTGACTGAGCTGAACTGATGTCAATTTCTAAGAAAAAACGGTCATTTTTATATTTAGGTTTAAAAACATGAACAATTAATAAAACGACAAATATTAAGAAGCAAATAAATGTACTAGAAAACCTAGGCTAAGGAAAGGATTTTATATTTGAGAGCAAAACTAGGTTCAATGTTTCCTGGAAGTCAAGTCTAGAAGAGAAACTACAAGAAGTATAAATTAAACTTCCCTTGTGGCTCAGGCGGTAAAGTGTCTGCCTACAATGCAGGAGAGCCAGATTTGATCACCGGGTCTGAAAGACCCCCTGGAGAAGGAAATGGCAACCCAGTACTCTTGCCTGGAAAATCCCATGGATGGAGGAGCATGGTAGGCTACAGTTTGTGGGGTCTCCAAAGAGTTGGAAACGACTGAGCAACTTCTCTTTATTTCACTTTAATTTACAAAGGGAAATATAATATTTTCTTATCACTGAACTATAATAAGGATATATGGAAAAAAAGTGTTTGTAAAAATAATAAAGATCTTTCATATAAATGGCAAATACAATAGTTTTTCTTCAGAACTTCAAAGAAGTGATGATGCTCAATGTTTTTGTCCATCAGAGATAAAGTCAAGGGCATGGTGTCAAATAATGATTGCTATAGCATTTCTGAGGTGACTCTATAATGTTACAGCATTTCAGAAACATTATAGCATTTCTGAAGGGACTTCCTAACAGAAGCAGAAGAAATTAAGAAAAGGTGGCAAGAAGACAAAGAAAAACTATACAAAAAAAGATCTTTATGACCAAAATAATCATGAGAGTGTGATCATNCAAATAATGATTGCTATAGCATTTCTGAGGTGACTCTATAATGTTACAGCATTTCAGAAACATTATAGCATTTCTGAAGGGACTTCCTAACAGAAGCAGAAGAAATTAAGAAAAGGTGGCAAGAAGACAAAGAAAAACTATACAAAAAAAGATCTTTATGACCAAAATAATCATGAGAGTGTGATCATTCACCTAGAGCCAGACATCCTGGAATGTGAAGTCAAGTGGGCCTTAGGAGCATCACTATGAACAAAGCTAGTGGAGGTGATGGAATTCCAGTTGAGCTATTTCAAATCCTAAAAGATGATACTGACGAAGTGCTGTACTCAATATGCCAGAAAATTTGGAAACTCAGCATTGGCCACAGGACTGGAAAACTTCAGTTTTCATTCCAATCCCAAAGAAAGGCAAGGCCAAGGAATGCTCAAACTACTGCACAATTGGACTCATCTCTCACACTATTAAAGTAGTGCTCAAAAATCTTCAAGCCAGGCTTCAATAATATGTGAACCATGAACTTCCAGATGTTCAAGCTGATTTTAGAAGAGGCAGAGGAACCAGAGATCAAATAGCCAACATCCACTGGATCATCGACAAAGCAAGAGAGTTCCAGAAAAACTTCTATTTCTTCTTTATTTACTATGCCAAAGCCTTTGACTATGTGGATCATAATAAACTGTGGAAAATCCTGAAAGAGATGGAAATACCAGATCACCTGACCTGCCTCTTGAGAAATCTGTATGCAGGTCAGGAAGCAACAGTTAGAACTGGACATGGAACAGACTGGTTCCAAACAGGAAAAGGAGTACGTCAAGCCTGTATATTGTCATCCTGCTTATTTAACTTATATGCAAAGTACATCATGAGAAATGCTGGGCTGGATGAAGCACAAGCTGGAATCAAGACTTCTGGGAGAAATATCAATTACACAGATGAAAATTTGATGTTGTCATCTGCATATCTGCAGATGTTGGCAGTTAAAATGCATAAAAATGAAGATGTTGGCAATTTGATCTCTGGTTTCTCTGCCTTTTCTAAAACCAGCTTGAACATCTGGAAGTTCATGGTTCACATATTGTTGAAGCCTGGCTTGAAGATTTTTGAGCATTACTTTACTAGAGTGTGAGATGAGTGCAATTGTGCAGTAGCTTGAGCATTTTTTGGCATTGTCTTTCTTTGGGATTGGAATGAACACTGACCTTTTCCAGTCCTGCAGCCAATGCTGAGTTTTCCAAATTTACTGGCATATTGAGTGCAGCACTTTTAGGATTTGAAATAGCTCAACTGGATTCCCATCACCTTCATCTTCTTTGTTCATAGTGATGCTTCCTAAGGCCCACTTGACTTCAAATTCCAGGAAATCTGGCTCTAGGTGAGTGATCACACCATCACACATTTTTTAAATTAAGTTTGGCAAAGTTCCCTCTTAGATGAATACAAATTAAATTCTAATAGCATCATGATCCAGAAGTCAGTAAAAATTCTTACAATCTTTATGAAAGTAAATTTTACATTTTAGAAAGGTTTAGCTTTAGAGAAAATTGTGAAGGTAGTTCAGTTTCCATAATCTCCAGATCCCATTTTATTTATTATTAAACATATTAATTTTATATTAGCATGGTGTATTTCTTAAAATTAATTAGCAGATATTACTATATTGACTGAGGCCAATGCTTTATTTGTATTTCCTAAGTAATTTCCTAAGTTCTTTTTTCTATTTCATGATCAACATGTTAATTTAGTCATTGCATTTTTTTGGTTTCCTGCAGTCTGTGATAATGTCTTAGATTTTCCTTATTTTTTGTGATCTTGAAAGTTTTGAAGAATGTGGGTAGGATATATCATAAACTATTCCCAACCTGAGATCTGTCTGATGTTTTAGATTAGTGGTTATGGGTTTTAGGGGAAAGATCAGAGGTAACATGTCATTTTCACTGCATCATATCAAGAGTGGTGTTGGTGTGTGTGGTGTCATGTCTAACTCTTCATGACCCTATGGACTGTAGCCAGACAGGCTCTTCTGTCCATGGAATTTTCCAGGCAGAATATTGGAATGGATTGACCTTTCCTACTTAGGGAGATCTTCCCAACCCAGGGATTGAACCTGTGTCTCCTACATTGCAAGCAGATTCTATATCACTGAGCCACCAAGGAAGCTCTCATATCAAGAGTACATATTTTCAGTGTAACTTATCAAGCTAATATTGACCTTGATCATCTGGCTGAAGTAGTGGTACTACTCTTTCATTTCCCCTTTTCCTACCATACTTTGGAAGAAAGTCACTATGTGAACATATTGGAGAGTCAAGTCCAACCTCCTTGAAAGTGGATTATCCACATAAAGTGAAGTTTTTCTATGCAAGGGATTTATGTTTCCTGCTTCATTTATTTATTCACTGATTTATTTTTACTGACTTCATGACTAACTCTGGTTCTATACTTACCAGAGTGTAACTTGTTGCTTAAATCGCTTCTGCTCTTGATATTGGGAAGTCTGTATTTAGCTTCTATGTCTCTTTCTCATCCGTCAGTACGTTCAATCACTCAGTTGTGTGCGACCCTTTGTAACCCCATGGGCTACAGCACTCCAGGCTTCCCTGTCTGTCACCAACTCAGACTCACATCCATCAAATCAGTGATGCCATCTCATACTCTGTCGTCGCTTTCTCCTTCCACCTTCAATCTTTCCCAGCATCAGGGTCTTTTCCAATGAGTTTGTTCTTCACATCAGATGGCCAAAGTATTGGAGCTTCAGCTTCATCATCAGTCCTTCCAATGAATAATATTCAGGACTGATTTATTTTGATTGACTGGTTTGATCTTGCTCTATTGTTTTATGTGTGTGTGTATATTTGCTTTGTTTTGTTTTGTTTTTTAGGACTTAATGTCTGTCACTGTGAGATACTCCAGCTTACCTTGTATATTTTCTGTCCTAGTCAGGAATACAGTCATTTCCTCAAAGAGTCTTTGGTTTTGTTCTTATTAGAGGGTGTTGTTACAAACCAAGATCCAGTACAATGTGTGTCATGGCTCTATTGTGTTTTATTTTACCTCATGATCTGTAGCAAAATGATATAATAAACACATTTTAATTCCATGTTTAATATATATTACTTTAGCAATGCGGAGAAGGCAATGGCACCCCACTCCAGTACTCTTGCCTGGAAAATCCCATGGATGGAGGAGCCTGGTAGGCTGCAGTCCATGGGGTCTCCAAGAGTCAGACACAACTGAGCGACATCACTTACATTTTTTACTTTCATGCATTGGAGAAGGAAATGGTAACCCACTCCAGTGTTCTTGCCTGGAGAATCCCAGGGATGGGGGAGCCTGGTGGGCTGCCGTCTATGGGGTCGCACAGAGTCGGATACGACTGAAGCGACAGCAGCAATAGCACCAACTTTATCAAAGAAATTAGGAAAATTATCATGTGTTGAGTAGTTTTCAAAGCTGTGCTTTAGAAGTTTGTATCATCTTAATGTATTTAATTTTATTTTTCATTTATACATTGCTGGATCTTTGAGTTGCATCCAATATTATATTGTCATAAAATGAAGAATTTAGTTTTATTTCTTGTCACCTCTCTCCAAAATGGCATATATTTGTTATTATATTTTGCTGTATTTACATAAAGATTATTATTTTTCATCGTATAATTTTTAGAAAAACTATTTTTAGTATATTTAGAAAACACTCAAAAAATTATAGGTGGTATATTTCTTGAGTTTCAGGAAAAAATTGTAGGTGGTATATTTCCTGAACTTCAAAGATATGGGAATATTATTTTATTATCTTTAGATGACAAAGGTAAATTGATTTGATATAGAAATTTTATGGTACTTTTTTTCAAATATCTTAAAATATTGCTTCATTGACTTAATATTGTACAGCAGAAATCTGAGCCCATACCAATAACATAAATCTTTAAAGGACTCTCTTTTCTATTTATTGGACATTTGAAAATGTTTTCTTAAAATTCAAATATTCTATATACATATATTTCAATAATTTGACACTTGTGCTATTTCAATGTGCAAGCTAATTTATTATTTTTTGTACTGAAAGTTTTTCCCCCCATTTTTTTTCACTGTTATTGAAGATGCAATATTGAAAATACTAATATTGTATTTTCTTTTTGTATTGATGACATAAGTCATCAGAATATTAAGTTCCCATTTTCTGTTCTATGTATTATCTTATGCAGTTTTCATTTCTTTTTTGTTTATTTTTATAAGAGGATAATTGTTTAACAATATTATGTTGGTTTCTGCCGTACATCAATACGAATCAGCCATAAGCATGTATATGTTCCCCTCCTTTGTGAATCTCCCGCCCACCTCCCATCCCATCCTACCTCTCGAGGTAGACACAGAGTATCAGATTCGAGCTCCCTGTATCATACAGAAAATTCCCACTGGCAATCTATGTTACATATGATAATATATATGTTTCAATGCTATTCTGTCAATTCATCCCACCCTCTTTTTCCCCCCCCGCTGTGTTTCCCCACTGTGTCTGTTCTCTATGTCTTTGTTTCCACTGAAGTGAAGTGAAGTTGCTCAGTTGTGTCTGACTCTTTGCGACCCTGTGGACTGTAGCCTACCAGGCTCCTCCATCCATGGGATTTTCCAAGCAAGAATACTGGAGTGAGTTGCCATTTCCTTCTCCAGAGGATCTTCCCAACCCAGGGATCAAATCCAGGTCTTCTGCATTGTAGCCAGACGCTTTACCGTCTGAGCCACTAGTGAAGTCCCAAAGTGCAAGTGTTTCCATTGCTACCTTGCAAATAGGCTCATCAGTATCATTTTTCTAGATTCCATATATATGCATTCATATACAATACTTGATTTTTTCTTTCTGAATTACTTTACTCTGTATAATAGGCTCTAGTTTCATTCACCTCATTAGAACTGATTCCAATGTATTCTTTTTTATGGCCGAGTGATATTTCACTCTAAATATACAGCACAATTTCTTTATCTATTCATCTGTTGGTGGATATCTAGGTTGCTTCTGTGTCCTAGCTATTGTAAATAGTGTTGCAGTGAACATTGGTACATGTGTCTTTTTCAACTATGGTTTCCTTAGGATACATGTCCACTAGTGGGATTGCTGGGTTTCTCTGGGTAGCTGGGATTGTTCAGTCATACAGTAATTTTATTCTTAGCCTTTTAAGGAATCTACATACTATTCTCCATAGTGGTTGTATCAATGTATATTCTCACCAACAATGCAGGAGGGTTCCATTGTCTCCACAACCTCTCCAAATTTATTGTTTGTAAATTTTTGATGATGGTCATTCTGTGAAGTGATAACTCATTGTAGATTTGATTTGCATTTCTCTAATAATGAACAATGTTGAGCATCTTTTCATGTGTTTATTAACCATCTGTATGTCTTCTTTGGAGAAATATTTGTTCACGTCTTCTGCCCAACTGTTGATTGGGTTGTTTGTTTTGCTGATATTGAGCTTCATGGGCTGCTTGTATATTTTGGAAATTAATCTTCTGTCCATTTCATCTTATTTATACTTTCCTCTATATTCGAAAATGATTTCTCAAGATAGTTCTCAATATTGCAGATTTGATACTCTACATTGCCAATTACATTCACCAGTGTTTCTAATCCATATTAAATTCTTGATGTTGAAGATTATCTCTTCAAGTCCCAAATAACTTCTGCTTGTTTCATAATTTTCTTTCCACTGATTTTAGCATCTTGTATTTTTATCACCATCTACCCAATTTTAGTGTTTAATGCTATAGTATTGTAACTCAGAAAGATATTTTTAAAACGTACCCTAAATATTTTTGCCAAAATATATTTTTCTTTTCATACAAGAAATGACACAAAACTTGTCACTGTTTACATGGTTCAGTGATTCTCAAATTAAACATGTATCAGTATAACATGGGAGGATGGCTAAAATGTATTTTATGGGCCCCATTATACCTACTCAAAATTTATTTTCTGAGATCGTGTAGAATTTTTCGCAACTGTTTTCTTCCTTCCTTGTAAAGAGACAGATATGTATCTTCACCTACTGCTACATGGTTTAGAGTACTTCCTATTTGTATCTTTGGGCAAAATAACATAAGTTTATGTAACACGTACCACATCCAAACGTGCATTTCAAACAAAATTATGCAGGTCCAATCCATCTCTTGATGTTTACCTCTGTCAGGAGAACAATATCTGCCAGGAAGCAACTGTTCTTCCAGGCTAAGTACAAGAACAAGAAAACATGAAAACATGTACTTCAAAGCACCAGCAGTTCTGAGCCATAAACAGAAGCTTGTTGCAAGTACCTGAAGTTGTGGGACTGTTATATTACAACATAGCCGACAAATGTGGCTACGGGGAAGGCTGGGTGATTTATACATTTAGCAAGCTTCCAAAGTAAGGCTGATATAGGTGGTACATGGAGCACATACAGGGAAGCATCAGCTGAGTGCCTGCTAAAAGCATCACTTATGTCATTGATATTTTGTTTGTTTATTGCTGTAAACCTAAGTCACACTTGCAGTATCTGGCAGTCATTTATCTACCATGGCTCCGCCTGCTCATCATTCCTGATTTTCAGTTTCTGAGAAGGGGATTTTTTCCAGACAGTTTGCATCTGGAACTCTTTTCTTGCTTGAAAACAATCCAATAAAACTGTACCCCCAGAAGGCTCTTGTTCCACCCATTTTCTATTGCTGATTTCACATCCCAATTTCCCCCTGCTCCTTCCAGGAACACTGCTGAGAAATTTATTTGATAAGTGAGGCAGAAAAAAAGAAACATCAATGAGGGGTATAGGAAAATGAAGGCTTTTTCATTGCCTGCCTGCCTCATAGAGGCAGATCCAATGTGATATGAGGCCTGGCTATCTCCCCAAAGGTCAGCAAATAATCCATACCTTTGACACAGAGAACACACTAGGTATAATTTCTAGTTCCAATTTACTGATTTCCTGCATTGTTCTGACATTTTCATATCAGCATCTTTTGGTCATTAGAAACTCTCTTAAGGCCTGAGAGATTTAACCAATTTTCTGAATTGTTATTTCTACTGAAAATTTTCTTCTCTCTGCATTTTTAGTGGAAGTCTGGAGAAAGCATTGACTGGCTGGTTACCATCCTGACCTGAACATCCAAAATGATCTTGTGCAGAAGATTTTTAAAAGTCACAGGAGCTAAATAACCCCTAATATCTGGGGGAAATAGATGAATAATCTTGAGTTGAGAACATGTAGTAAATAAGCAGTGGGTTGCAAGCAGTTCTATTATAATGTTGGTCATGTGAGGCTCAGCAGGGTATCCTAGACCCTACAGGAAGCTGTAGTCAAGATTACTATATGTGCTGCAAGTAGAAACAAGTCTATTGTGACTAAGAAACTTGTATTAGAAGATTCAAAGTCATTTTTAAAAAGAAGGCACTAGTAATTCATTGTATTCATGATGCTTATCAAGCTCATCAAAGGAAATCAAAAAAAGTTTTGACATAAGTAATCATCTAATACCTAAAAGAGTACACATTTCCAAAATGCTGCCTGTCTGGAAGACTCTCTTATAATTTTTATGACTATTGTCCTAGCAACTTTTATGTAATGAGGAAAAATAATTCTGGAATTAATTTCTCACAATGCCCCTGGCCAAAAGATGAGATAAATTTACCCACTTATTTTTGAATATAGGGAAGTTGAGGCATTTGAAGCATATGGAATAGATACATTGTTAGCATTTTTATTATCATAATTTTAGGGGTGAAGCCATATGGCATTTCATAGGTTTTCTTAGGGCATACATTTTAAGCTTTCTAAATTGATGTTAGTAATATTCTCTTCTTGAAGTAAATTCATTCTCTCTTCTTCTAGGAAACAGCAAATAAACAAGTATCTCTTTGTTAGAAATACCTCCAGAGTCAACTAGAAAATATACCTGTCCCTGAGTGAGTTCAACCTAGAAAGCAAAGGTTCTGCATGCAACTTAATGTTTCACTTCTAGAGTGATACATTAACTAAGGCAATAGTGATATATCTGAGATGTTTTGTAAAGAGAAATCATAAGAATTTGATTCACATTTAAGATTATTATTCTCATTATCTGACCTAGTAAAAGAAATTTAGAGGAAATAATTCAGTATGAAGGTCTTCTCCAACATTTTTCACAGCTAGTGGATTTAAGTTCAGCCTATGCTATAAAAGGTGTGAATAGTTTATTTCCCTTGAAAAGTTTTGGAGGAAAGCTTGTTATACCCTTTCAGCTCAATAAGAAGAATACATCTTCTGGTTTCCCTAGTAAATAAAGCAAGCAGCTGAGTATCAGCTCATGACACATTTTATGCCTTATGAACTGTGTTGAACCATCTTCAGCTGTGTAAACTTTACATTTATGTTTTTTGAGAACATTTAAATAATTCTAATGAACCCTTGAATATATTTAGTGGATCATTAAATTCGATACTTTTTTTTTAAAGTATAAGAGTTCTTAATCATAACATAATAATGATCTCTTGACTCAGATTGCTAAACTCATAAAATATATGGATATGATTTTACTGTTTACAAATTTAAAAACCAAAGATTAAATTGCCTATACTAACATCGGAGAAGGCAATGGCACCCCACTCCAGTACTCTTGCCTGGAAAATCCCATGGACAGAGGAGCCTGGTAGGCTGCAGTCCATGGGGTCACTAAGAATCAGACACGACTGAGTGACTTCACTTTCACTTTTCACTTTCATACATTGGAGAAGGCAATGGCAACCCACTCCAGTATTCTTGCCTGGAGAATCCCAGGGATGGGGGAGCCTGGTGGGCTGCCGTCTATGGGGTCACACAGAGTTGGACACAACTGAAGTGACTTAGCAGTAGCAGTAGCATACTAACATCAAGTGCACAATTCCTAAGAGTGGAGTCCTGCCATAACCAGTGATATAAAAATATGGATTAAAATTAACTAGGCTATAATTATAGATGGAAAACCACAACAAACAAATACAGGGACATAGTTGATTTAGTAATCAATAACTATAGTTAATAGAACTTTCTCTGAATGCTGGAAAACATAAAACTTTAGCTTATATTTGAGAAAAATGGTATAATTTTAGTTACTGAAAGGAAATTCATGAAATTAGCCAAATATTGCTCATTTATTCATAAGATCAAGTTTTCACCAAGCTAGGAAATCTGGTAGGCCAAGGTTAAGTGACATGTGTTTTGTTTGCTTCAAACATTCTTAAATAATGAAAGAAATGGTAGTGGGTTAATGAAACTGATTGATGCAGTCTCAACTCACTAGGTTTATGGTTCTTAACAAAAAAAATCTATATCACGCATGACCCACATTATGAAGGAAAAGTGCCAAAAGAAAGGAGGACTGGTACCTCATCTCAAGATAATGATAGAAAATCAATTAAAAGTTCTAGGATTATTTCATTGTTAGATGATTAATGTAAACAAATAACAACAAGTTCAGTTTTAAAAAACTGAGATAATTAAATGGAATTTTACAGTGTAACAATCATCAAAAAGAAAAAAAGAATTTGGAAAGGAGTAATTTCTCTTCAGTATACACATTTCAAAAAACTGCACTGGAAATTAAATCAGAAGTTAGTGAAATTAAATACCTAATATCACATTTATCTGATTATACAGTGAAAGTGACAAAAGATCCAAAGGATTAGATCTGTGCAGAGTGCCTGCAGGACTATGGATGGAGCTTCATAACACTGTACAAGAGATAGTGATCAAAACCATCCCCAAGGAAATGAAATGCAAAAAGGCAAAATATTATCTGAGAAGCCCTTACAAATAGCTGAGAAAACAAAAGAAGCCAAAGGCAAAGGAGAAAAAGAAAGATATATCTATCTAATTCAGAGTTCCAAAGAATAGCAAGAAAAGATTAAAAAAAAAAAAAAAAGCCTTCCTAAGCAATCAAAGCAAAGAAATAGAGAAAAACAATAGAATGTGAAAAAACTAAGATCTCTTCAAGAAAATTAGAGATACCAAGGTAACATTTCATGCAAAGATGGGCACAATAAAGGACAGAAATGATATGGACCTAGGAGAAGCAGAAGATATTAAGAAGAGGTGGCAAAAATACGTAGAAGCGCTATAAGGAAAAGATCTTTATGACCCAAATAATCATGAGGGTGTGATTACTCACCTAGAGCCAGACATCCTGGAATGTGAAGTCAAGTGGGCCTTAGGAAGCATCACTAGGAACAAAGCTAGTGTGGGTGATGGAATTCCAGCTCAGTTATTTCAAACCCTAAAAGATAATGCCATGAATGTGCTGCCCTCAATATGCCAGCAGTTTTGGAAAACTCAGCAGTGGCCACAGGACTGTAAAAGATTAGTTTTCATTACAATCCTAAAAAAAGGCAATGATAAAATATGTTCAAACTACCACTCAATTGCATTCATCTCACATGCTAGCAAAGTAATGCTCAAAATTCTCCAAGCTAGGTTGCCACAGTAGGTGAACCAAGAACTTCTGGATGTTCAAACTGGATTTAGAAAAAGAAGAGGAACCAGAGGTGAAATTGCCAACATCTGTTGGATCATAGAAAATGCAAGAGAATTCAAGAAAAACATCTACTTCTTTATTGATTACACTAAAGTCTCTGACTATAGGGATCACAGAAAACTGTGGAAAATAATATATAGCCATATTAAATAAAAAAGAGATGGGAATACCATACCACCTGACCTGCTTCCTGAGAAATCTGTATGCAGGTTAAGAAGCAACCATTAAAACCAGACACGGAACAACAAACCTGGTTCCAAATTGGGAAAGGAGTACATCAAGGCTGTACATTGTCACCATGTTTATTTAACATATATGCAGAGAACATCATGCAAAATCCTGGGCTGGATGAAGCATAAGCTAGAATTACGATTGCTAGGAGAAATATCAATAACCTCAAATATGCAGATGGCACCACATTATGGCAGAAAGCTAAGAGAAACTGAAGAGCCTCTTCATGAACATGAAAGAGGAAAGTGAAAAAGTTGGCTTAAAACTCAATGTTCAGAAACCAAAGATCATGGCATCCAGTCCCATCACTTCATGCCAAATAGATGGGGAAACAATGGAAACAGTGACAGACTTTATTTTTTGAGGGGGCTCCAAAATCACTACAGATGGTGACAATAGCCATGAAATTAAAAGACACTTGCTCCTTGGAAGAAAAGCTGTGACCAACCTGGACAGAATGTTAAAAAGCAGAGATATTACTTTGTTGACAAAGATCTGTTTAGTCAAAGCTATTGTCTTTCCAGTAGATATGTATGACTGTGAAAGTTGAACCATAAAGAAAGCTGAACAGCAAAGAATTGATGCTTTTGAATTGTGGTGTTGGAGAAGACCTTTGAGAGTCCCTTGTACTGTGAGATCAAACCAGTCAGTCTTAGAGGATCAGTCCTGAATATTCACTGGAAGGAATGATTTTGAAGCTGAAGCTCCAATACTTTAGCCACCTGATGTGAAGTACTGACTCATTGGAAAAGACCCTGATTCTGGAAAGGATTGAAGGGAGGAGGAGAAGGAGATGGCAGAGGACAAGATGATTGGATGGCATCACTGACTTGAAGGAGGTGAGTTTGAGAAAGCTCCAGGAATTGGTGATGGACAGGGAAGTCTGGCATGCTACAGTCCAAGAGGTTGCAAGGAGTTGGACATGACTGAGTAACTGAATTGAATAGAACTGATATCAAAATTGGATTGAGGAATTGAAACTAAAGACAATATAACTCTAATGCAAACCATATCATTCTCATTTCTGTGGTATTGGATCAATCATTGCTGCAGTGGTAGATAATCAAACCTTAAAGCAGTAATTAGAATAAGACTAGAAAAATAAAAGGTGCTTTAATTGGGAAGGAAGAAATAAAATAGTCTTTATTTTCAGATGGAATGATAATATTTGTAGAGAAGCCTAAAGAATAAAGAGTAAACGGACAACGATGTGGTTATAATTGTTGCACATGTATGGTTAATACCCAAATGTTAATGGATTTCTTACAGATCAATAAAAAAATGTATTTGAAATTAACAACACAATACTGTTTATTTTAGCACCCTTAGAAGTGAAATACTTAGGTAAAAATCAAAATATTGACACTATTTTTGTGAAGAAAAATATAAAACTCTAATGAAACATACCAAGGAAGAACTAAATAAATGGAGAAATATATTATATTCTTCAGTAGGAAGACTCAGTATTGTCAAGATGTCAATTCTTTTCAACATGAAGTATAGATTTAAAAGAAGTCCAACCAAAATTCCAACTCGTTTTTCACATATTGATGAAGGACATCTAAAGTTTATAGAGACAGGAAAAAGATGTATATCAGCTAACTCAATACCGTAAGAGTGTAAAGTTTAGAGACTGTTATTACATTACTTCATGGGTAGAAATACATGAAATAGAGACAAGAAAAATAATTTTAAAGACCAACAAAATTTATGGATGTTCTCATAAATGATATATGAATTTGAAAAATATATAGCCATATTAATTTAAAAAAAAACAAACTCAAAATCAGGAAAGAGGAAACATTACAATCAATGCCACAGAAATAAAATAGCTCACGAGACTGAAGAATTATATGCCAACATCACTTCGAAGAAATGGATGCGTTCCTAGAAACATACAATCAACCAAGACTGAACCCTTAAGAAATAAAAAAAATCTAAACCGATCAGTAATGAATGTGTATTGCTGGCAGATCCTTTACCATTCTGAGCCATCAGAGAATCTTAAAGAGACTGAATCAGTAATCAAAAACTCCAAGGAAAAGTCTGTCACCTGGTGATCTCACTGGTGAGTTCTCCCAAATATTTGAAAGAGAATTCATATGAATCTTCTCAACTCTTCGAAAAATCAGAGAGCATAGAAAACTCCAACACATTTTAGAGATCAATGTTACTCTAATATCAAAGCTAGAGAATACTACAAGAAAACCACATGACAATAGCCCTGATAAATTGGAGGCAAACTTTTCAACAAAATACTAGCAAACCAACTCAACAGTACATTAGAAGGATTAACTCCATGATCAAGTGTGATATATTTCTGTTCAGTTCAGTTGCTCAGTTATGTCTAATTCTTTGCGATCCCATGAACTGCAGCACACCAGGCCTCCCTGTCCATCATCAACTCCCAGAGCCCACCCAAACCCAAGTCTATTGAGTCGGTGATGTCATCCAACCATCTTATCCACTGTCGTCCCATTCTCCTTCTGACCTCAATCTTTCCCAGCATCAGGGTCTTTTCAAATGAGTCAGCTCTTTGCATCAGGTGGCCAAAGTATTGGAGTTTCAGCTTCAAAATCAGTCCTTCCAATGAACACCCAGGACTGATACCCTTTAGGATGGATATCCTTGCAGGCCAAGAAACTCTCAAGAGTCTTCTCCAACACCACAGTTTAAAAGCATCAATTCTTTGGCGCTCAGCCTTCTTCACAGACCAACTCTCACTTCCATAAATGACTACTGGAAAAACCATAACCTTGACTAGACAGACCTTTGTTTGTCTAGTAATGTCTCTGCTTTTTAACATGCTGTCTAGATTGGTCATAACTTTCCTTCTAAGGGGTAAGAGTCTTTCAGTTTCATGGCTGCAATCACCATCTGCAGTGATTTTGGAGTCCAGAAAAATAAAGTCAGCCACTGTTGCCACTGTTTCCCCATCTCTTTGCCATGAAGTGATGGGACCAGATGCCATGATCTTAGTTTTCTGAATGTTGAGCTTTAATCCTACTTTTTCACTCTCCTCTTTCATTTTTCTCAAGAGGCTCTTTAGTTCTTCACTTTCTGCCATAAGGGACTTGTCCTCTGCATATCTGAGGTTATTGATAAATTTCCCAAAAATCTTGCTTCCAGCTTGTGCTTTCTCCAGCCCAACATTTCTCATGATGTACTCTGCATATAAGTTAAATCAGCAGGATGACAATATACAGCCTTGAAGTCCTCTTTTTCCTATTTGGAACCAGTCTGTTTTTCCATGTCCTGTTCTAACTTGCTTCCTGAGCTGCATATAGGTTTCTCAAGAAGCTGGTCAGGTCCTCTGGTATTTCCGTTTCCTTCAGAATTTTCCACAGTTTATTGTGATCCACACAGTCAAAGGCTTTGACATAGTCAATAAAGCAGAAATAGATATTTTTCTTGAATTCTCTTGCTTTTTCGATGGCCCATTGGATGTTGGCAATTTGATCTCTGGTTCCTCTGCCTTTTCTAAAACCAGCTTGAACATCTGAAAGTTAGCGGTTCACATATAGCTGAAGCTTGGCTTGGAGAATTTTGAACATTACAGGCATGTGAGATGAGTGGAATTGTGCGGTAGTTTGAGCATTCTTTGGCATTGAGGGATGCAATGAAGGTTCAACATATCCAATTCAATAAAGTCATATACCACATTAACAAACTGAGAGATTAATTTTATATGACTATCCCAATAGATACAGTAGAAATATTTGTCAAAATTAAACATCCTTTCAAAGTAAACACTGAAAACTGAGAAGGGATGTGCATCAAAATAATAAAGGCTATAAATGACAAAGTCACAGCTAACTTGGATTGAATTATTTTTTCTAAGACCAAAAGCAAGACAAGTGCATCCACATTCACCACTCTTTTCACCATAATACAGAAAGTGATAGCCAGAGTAATTAGGCAAGAAAAAAAAAAAAAAGAACCTAAATCAGACAGAAAGAAAATTGTCTCTATTTTCAGATGCTATGTTTTTATGTATTGACAATCCTAAAGAATCACCAAAAAAAAAAACCTATTAGAACTAATAAATTCAATAAAGTTGCAGAAAAAAAAAACCAACAAACAAAAATTTGAGTTTCTACACACAAAAAGCTATTGAGAAAAAAATTTTAAATAAATCTTATTTGTAGTAGTAACAAAATAATGAAATACTTAGGATTAAATGTAACCAATGAAGTGGAAATTCTGTACACTAACTGTAGGACATTGATGAAAAAATTAAAGACAATGCAAATAAATGGAAAGATATTTCATGTTCATGGGTTGGGAGAATAAAAATCATTAAAATATCCATAATACCAAAGCCATCTATGAACTCAGTATGACCCCTATCAAAATTCCAATGGTATTTTTCAAAAAATTCCAAAATTTACATAAAACCCTGAAAGACCAAAAACAGCAACCCTCTCTAGTATTCTTACCTGGACAATTACATGGATGGTGGAGCATGGCAGGCAACAGTCCATGGGGTTGCAGAGTCAAAAACAACTAAGCAACTAAGCACATGGTTAGGATGGCAATATTTTCTCCATTGATCTAAAGACTCAATGCAATTTCTATCAAAATATAATCTGCCTTTTAAAAAAATTATTTTTATTGCACTATTGTTACTTTACTATGTTGAGTCAGTTTCGACTCTACAGCAAAGTGAATCAGCTATATGCGTATATTTATTCCATTTTTATTTCCTTTCCATTTAAGTCACCACAGAGTACTGAGTGTTAATTTCTGGTGTACAGCAAAGTGATTCAGTTACATATATGCAAATATATATTAGTATTTGTACATATATGTATAAATATTTAAAATTTCAGAATATTGTTCATTATAACAGGATATTGAATATCATCCCTTGTGGTATTGGAGAAGGCAATGGCACCCCACTCCAGTACTCTTGCCTGGAAAATCCCAAGGATGGAGGAGGCTGGTAGGCTGCAGTCCATGGGGTCGCTAAGAGTTAGACATGACTGAAGCGACTTAGCAACAGCAGCAGTCCCTGTGCTATAGTATATCTTCATTATTTATTATTTTATACAGATTTGTTTTCATCTACTAATTCCAAACTCTTAAATTATCCCACCCTTTTCTCTTTGGTAGTCATAAATTTGTCTTCTATGTTTGTCTGATCCTGTTTTGTAAGTACATTCATTTGTATCATTTTTTAGATTTCACATATAAGAGATATCATACAGTATCACATGATATTATTATGATAATCTCTTGGTCTATCCATGTTACTGAAAATGACATTATTTTATTCTTTTTATGGATAAGTAGTATTCTACCATATGTATAAGGTACAATATTGTTGGTAGAATATATCTGTATTTCAGTTCAGTTCTGTTCAGTCGCTCAGTCGTGTCCGACTCTTTGCGACCCCATGAATCGCAGCACGCCAGGCCTCCCTGTCCATCTCCAACTCCTGGAGTTCACTCAGACTCACATCCATCGAGTCAGTGATGCTATCCAGCCATCTCATCCTCTGTCGTCCTCTTCTCCTCCTGCCCCCAGTACCTCCCAGCATCAGAGTCTTTTCCAATGAGTCAACTCTTCGCATGAGGTGGCCAGAGTACTGGAGTTTCAGCTTTAGCATCATTCCTTCCAAGGAAAGCCCAGGGCTGATCTACTTCAGAATGGACTGGTTGGATCTCCTTGCAGTCCAAGGGACTCTGAAGAGTCTTCTCCAACACCACAGTTCAAAAGTGTCAATTCTTCGGCACTCAGCTTTCTTCACAGTCCAACTCTCACATCCATGCATGACCACTGGAAAACCATAGCCTTAAGGACTAGATGGACCTTTTTTGGCAAAGTAATGTCTCTGCTTTTGAATATGCTGTCTAGGTTGCTAATAACTTTTCTTCCAAGGAGTAAGCGTCTTTTAATTTCATGGCTGCAATCACCATCCGCAGTGATTTTAGAGCCCCCNCACTGGAAAACCATAGCCTTAAGGACTAGATGGACCTTTTTTGGCAAAGTAATGTCTCTGCTTTTGAATATGCTGTCTAGGTTGCTAATAACTTTTCTTCCAAGGAGTAAGCGTCTTTTAATTTCATGGCTGCAATCACCATCCGCAGTGATTTTAGAGCCCCCAAAAATAAAGTCTGACACTGTTTCCACTGTTTCCCCATCTATTTACTCCTTTTTCTTCTAATTGGGCCAGAACCTACAGTATGATGCTGAATTGGAAGTGGTGAGGGTAAACATATTTTCTTTTTTTCTGATCTCACGTGGAAAGAATTCAGACATTTATCATTAAGTGTAATGTTACCTATAAACTTTTTAAGAAGCATTTTACATTTCAGGAAGTTCCTGTTTATTTTTCATTTGAGTATTTTTTCGTATTGAATTGTATCCAATGCTTGTTTTTTTACATCTTTTGATGTGTTTGTGTGTTTTTATATTTTATTATATAGTATTAATATTATGTATAACATTTGTTGAGTTTTTAATGTTGAATTATCTTGAGATTTTAATGTTAAACTGTTTGTAATGGGATAAATTCCATTTGGTCAAGATACATAATCATTTTTGTATGTTTCTGGATTTCATTCACTAGATTTTGTGGAGTATTTTCTCATGTATACTCATTTATAACTTTATTGCTACTTATGTTTCAGGTATTCCTTTGAAAAAGGTGTATGGATTCATTACATATTCTAATGTATTATCTATAGGTTATAAGATAAAGTCAAGCATGTATCTGCTGATATTTTTTAAGTTGACCTGATTTCATACTTTAAAATGTCTTTTAGTAGTAGGCTTCCCTAATGGCTCAGATGGTAAAGATTCTGCCTGAAATGCAGGAGAGCCATGCTCTATTTCTGGGTTTTGAAGATCCCCTGGAGAAGGAATGGCAACCCACTCTAGTATTCTTGCCTGGAGAATTCCATGAACAGAGGAGTCTGGCAGGCTATGGTCCATGGGATAGCAAAGAGTCAGATACCACTGAGCGACTATCACTCACTCACTCTATCACAAAATGTAATAATATTCTTATGTCATATTTTTCAAATAAGCTCTCCACCTCTCAGAGCCTAGATTTAAAATGGAGGCAAAATCATGCAAGCATCATAATGTAAAGTTTTTCAAGTATAAACTGCAGCCCATGGAAAGAAAGTCTTTGTGTCACTTGTAATTGTTTTATATTGGCTGTATTAAGAAAAAAAAAATGTCTATTAATGTTTTTCAGGTCAGTCATCAGACCCCTGGGGGAGATTTCTGCTCTGGCTGTGATATCCTGAGGCAAAAATTTAAGAAATCTTTGGAAAAAGTATCATTACCTTTGTCTTATTTCCTCTGATTTATAATTTTCATTTCTATTATTCCCTTAAAAATTTTAATTTCACATTTGTAGATTTTCTTATTTAACTTTGATAAACTAACTTCAATGTAAGATTTATTTTCAGAATTATTTATAGTAACAGACAAAGTGATCCACATTCTTCTTTACAGATGGCTTTTGTCAGAACTTCATTACTTTGTGATATGAAGAAAAAGATTATCGGCCTGGAGTGGAATATTATTTCTGTAGTGTCATAGAATAGCTATCTCCCAAGTAATATCTGGAAGTAGAATGTTTGCTTGAGGCTTAAAAGTAATAGCACATGTTTTATCCTCAATTAACATAAAACAATCATTGAAAATAAAATTGATCCAGTGATTTAGATTGAAAGTCATCTCCCTATGATTGATTTACATTTTGATAATATATTTTTTATGTCACAAATCACTAAGTTTCATATTATGAGTATTTCAGAGATGAAATTGGTGGTGACTTTAACTTTCTGGGTTGATAATGATCATGTATCATGATGCATTACCTTTGAGTTGCACTCTAACCAGGGCTCAAACCACAACAAACATAGTTACCTTCCAACCTGGCAAAATAGTGGAGCATCAGAATTCTCTCAGGCAATTACACTCTTGAGATCTCCTAAAGTTTGGAAGAAACAGAATCTTAGGACATAAAGGTTTTCAGATACAAACACTGGTATGGCAAATCTTAACTTTATGATCTTTCTATACTGATGCTACTTTCAGTTTTATGTTACAAGGAGAGAACTTATTCAGGGATATATTTTAATCTCATGATACTGACAGTATCTGTGTTATTAATCAAGTTCCACGGCTTCTTACACTATTGATATTATGAAATCCCTCTCAGTATAGTGAAGATGAAGAACATATCAGGAATAAAATTATCGCACTTACTTCTGCAATTGTCATTCTCAATGTGTATACTTGAAGATTGTATTGGTAATTCAATAAGGCAGTAAATTCCCAAATATCTTCCTGGAATTACTCTGAAACTCATCCCAGTAATTCTAAATGGTCATTAGACTGTGTGAGAAAATTAAAAACATCATATTGTCTAATAATTTGTTTCTATCTAGGAAAGAATGTTTTACCCAGGTAAGCCTTTGAGACCCTGAGATATTAAATTACATGCCCAAGATATCATTTTTAGTCAGTGGTTGAGATTAAAGTGTATATTTACTATATTACACTGCTCTTAATACCAATCTACTTTTACATTTTATTAAGCATCACACAATGACATGGCCAAATATTTCTTTGGCATAAATGGATGTTGTATTTATTTAATGCATATCATGAATAGATATAATGAAAGAGCAAGGAACTGAAGCACTAACAGCTCCATTATCAAAGTCAGACCCAAGATAGAAACATCACATAGTTTTCAGCATTGTGCCTGGTACCTATGAAACCATATGGCAGTGGTGGAATGTAATAATATTAAAGCAAGCAAGATAGCACTCATAAGAAGTATCTTTCCCAAGGCACACAATTCCTCAGTGTGACAACAATTGTGATAGCTACAGCCCACCAAGGAAAAAGTATTGTGACAGCTATGAGACACCAAAAATGATCTCTGTTATGGTAACAAGGAAAGAAGTAAATTGGTGGCTATTAGAAAAGCTAAAGAGAGAAACCCACTTCTCTTAATCTCTTTTTGAGATTTTACTCTTTTGTAGCTCTTGTTCCTTTATTCAAATACTGTCAAACTTTAAAACTTTTAATTCATCTGCTAAATATACAATAATAATAAAAATATATAGATGCATATATAAAAGATGGGTTGAATGGAATCAGATCAGTTCAGTTCAGTCCCCCAGTCATGTCCGACTCTTTGCAACCCCATGAAACACAGCACGCCAGGCCTCCTTGTCCATCACCAACTGCCAGAGCTACCCAAACCCATGTCCATTGAGTCAGTGATGCCATCCAACCATCTAATCCTCTGTTGTCCCCTTCTCTTGCCTTCACTCTTTCCCAGCAACAGGGTCTTTTCCAGTGAATCAGCTCTTCACATCAGGTGGCCAAAGTATTGGAGTTTCAGCTTCAACATTAGTCCTTTCAAAGAACACCCAGGACTTATATCCTTTAGGATAGACTGATTGNTGCCTTCACTCTTTCCCAGCAACAGGGTCTTTTCCAGTGAATCAGCTCTTCACATCAGGTGGCCAAAGTATTGGAGTTTCAGCTTCAACATTAGTCCTTTCAAAGAACACCCAGGACTTATATCCTTTAGGATAGACTGATTGGATCTCCCTGCAGTCCAAGGGACTCTCAAGAGTCTTCTCCAACACCACAGTTCAAAAGCATCAATTCTTTGGCACTCAGCTTTCTTTATAGTCAACTCTCACATCCATACATGACAACTGGAAAAACCATAGCCTTGACTAGATGGACCTTTGTGGACAAAGTAATGTCTCTACTTTTTAACATGCTGTCTAGGTTGGTGATAACTTTCCTTCCAAGGAGTAAGCGTCTTTTAATTTCATGACTGCAATCACCATCTGCAGTGACTCTGGAGCCCAGAAAAATAAAGTCAGCCACTGCTTCCACTATGTCCCTGTCTATTTGCCATGAAGGGATGGGACCGGATGCCATGATCTTAATTTTCTGAATGTTAAGCTTTAAGCCAAATTTTTCACTCTCCTCTTTCACTTTCATCAAGAGGCTCTTTAGTTCTTCTTCACTTTCTGCTATGAGGGTGGCAGATCTGCATATCTGAGGTGATTGATATTTCTCTCGGCAATCTTGATTCCAGCTTGTGCTTCCTCCAGCCAGCATTTCTCATGATGTACTCAGCATACACGTTAAATTAGCAGAAGTATTTTCCTTTTCCTATTTGGAACCAGTTTGTTGTTCCATGTCCAGTTCTAACCTGACTTTCATACAGGTTTCTCAAGAGGCAAGATGGTCTGGTATTCCCATCTCTTGAAGAATTTTCCACAGTTTATTGTGAACCACACAGTCAAAGGCTTTGGCATAGTCAATAAAGCAGAAATAGATGTTTTCTGAAACTCTCTTGCTTTTTCGATGACCCAGTAGATGGCAATTTGATCTCTGGTTCCTCTGCCTTTTCTAAAACCAGCTTGAATATCTGGAATTTCACGGTTCATGTATTGCTGAAGCCTGGCTTGAAGAATTTTGAGCATTACTTTATTAGCGTGTGAGATGAGTGCAATTATGCATTAGTTTGAACATTCTTTGGCATTGCCTTTCTTTGAGACTGGAATGAAAACTGACCTTTTTCAGCCCTGTGGCCACTGCTGAGCTTTCCATTTTGCTGACATATTCAGTGGAGCACTTTCACAGCATCATCTTTCAGGATTTGAAATAACTCAACTGGAATTCCTTCACTTTCACTAGCTTTGTTCATTTTGATGCTCCCTAAGGCCCACTTGACTTAAAATTCCAAAATATCTGGCTCTAGGTGAGTGTGAGTGATCACACCATCATGATTTCTGGGTTGTGAAGACCTGTCTTGTACAGTTCTTCTGTGTATTCTTGCCATGTCTTCTTAATATCTTCTACTTCTGTTAGGTCCCAACAATTTCTGTCCTTTATTGAGGCCATCTTTGCATGAAGTGTTCCCTTGGTATTTCTAATTTTCTTGAAGAGATCTATAGTCTTTCCGATTTTATTGCTTTCTTCTATTTCTTTGCATTGATTGTTGAGGAAGGCTTTCTTATTGCTCCCTGCTATTCTTTCGAACACTGCATTCAAATGCATACATCTTTCCTTTTGGCCTTTCACTTCTTTTATTTTCACAGTTATTTCTAAGGCCTCCTCAGACAGCCATTTTGCTTCTTTGAAATTTTTCTCAGGGATAGTTTTGATTCCTGTCTCCTGTAAATTTCACTCAGTCATGTCCAATTCTGTGACCCCATGGACTGCAGCACACCAGGCTTTCCTGTCAATCAATAACTCCTTGAGTTTACTCAAACTGATGTCCATCAAGTCAGTAATGCCATCCAGCCATCTCATCCTCTATTGTCCCCTTATCCACCTGCCTTCAATCTTGCCTAGCATCAGGGTTTTTTTTCCAGTGAGTCAGTTCTTCACATTAGGTGGCCAATGTATTGGAGTTTCAGCTTCAACATCAGTCCTTCCAATGAATATTCAGGACTGATTTTCTTTAGAATGGACTGGTTTGATCTCCTTGAAGTCCAAAGGACTCTCAAGAGTTTTCTCCAACACTGAAGATCAAAAGCATCAATTCTTTAGAGCTCTACTTATCATATGATCTAACTCCCATACGTGACTACTGGAAAAACCATAGCCTTGACTAGATGGAACTTTGTTGGCAAATTAATGTCTTTGCTTTTTAATATGTTGTCTACGTTGGTCATACCTTTCTTGCCAAGATATAAGTCTTTTAATTTCATGGCTGAAGTCACCAACTGCAGTGATTTTGGGGCCCCCTCAAAATAAAGTCTGTCACTGTTTCCTTTTTTTCCCCATCTATATGCCGTGAAGTGATGGCACCAGATGCCATGATCTTAGTTTTCTAAATGTTGAATTTTAAGCCAACTTTTTCACTCTTTCACTTCATCAAGAGGCTCTTTAGATCTCCTTCGCTTTCTCCCATAAGTCAGGTGTTATCTGCATATCTGAGGTTGTTGATATTTCTCCTGGCAATCTTGATTTCAGCCTGTGCTTCATCCAGCCTGGCATTTCACATGATGTTTCCTCATATATGTTAAATAAGCAGGGTGACAAAATACAGTCTTGATGTATTCATTTCCCAATTTGGACAAGTCCGTTGTTCAATGTCCAGTTCTAATTGCTGCTTCTGGACCAGCATACAAATTTCTCAGGAAGCAGGTTAAGTGGTCTGGTGTTCCCATCTCTTTAAGCATTTTCCAGTTTGATATGATCTACACAGTCAAACTGTGTAGCCTCTTGAAGAAAGTGAAAGAGGAGAGTGAGAGAGTTGGCCTAAAGCTCAACATTCAGAAAACGAAGATCATGGCATCTGGTCCCATCACTTCATAGGAAATAGACGGGGAAACAGTGGAAACTGTGTCTAACTTTATTTTTTTGGGCTCCCAAATCACTGAAGATGGTGATTGCAGCCATGAAATTAAAAGAAGCTATCACCAACCTAGATAGCATATTCAAAAGCTGAGACATTATTTTGCCAACAAAGGTCCATCTAGTCAAGGCTGTGGTTTCTCCATTGGTCATGCACATGGGATGTGACAGTTGGACTGTGAAGAAAGTTGAGTGCCAAATAATTGATGCTTTCGAACTGTGGTGTTGGAGAAGACTCTTGAGAGTCCCTTGGACTGCAAGATCCACCCAGTCCATCCTAAGGGAGATCAGTCCTGGGTGTTCATTGGAAGGATTGATGTTCAAGCTGAAAATCCAATACTTTGGCCACCTGATGCGAAGAATTGACTCATTTGAAAAGACCCTGATGCTGGGAAAGATTGAGGACAGGAGAAGGAAACGACAGAGGATGAAATGGTTGGATGGCATCACCGACACAACGGGCGTGGGTTTGGGTAGTCTTTGTCAGTTTGTGATGGACAGGGAGGCCTGGCATGCTGTGTTTCATGGGGTTGCACACAGTCAGACACGACTGAGTGACTGAATTGAACTGAACACATGTAGACCAATGGAATAAAATAAAGAACCAGAATGAAACCATTACATATATATAACCAAATGATTTTGACAAGGGTATCAAGAAAACTTAATAAGGAAAAGAAAATTTTCTTAAAACATGATGTTAAGAAAATTGGATGTCTAAATAAATACATAATACATTGTTTTATATATATACTTATATATAAAACACATGCATATGTACATAGTAATGTATTATGTTTATATACATATGTATACATATACACACATATTATATATATATATATATACACACACACACACACATACACTTTCAGAGAGAGAGATATACATCTATCAATTTGAATCTTGACACTGCATTGTAAACAAAATTAACTCAAAATGGACCAAAGACCTACATTCAAGTGCTAGATTTATTAAATTCTTAGAAAAAAAGGCACAGGGAGAAACTTCAATATATTGACTTTGGTTATGATTCCTTGCATATAATTCCAAAAGCACAGGGAACAAAGAATAGATAAGTTGGATTTCATCAAATTTATAAACTTTTGTATATTCAAAGAGCACTATCAATATATTGAGAATGAAACCCATAAAATGGAAGAAAACACCTGCAAATCACATATTTGATCAAGTCCTTCTAGGACTTAACAACAGCAACAAATACAAACAACCTGATTGAAAAGTGGCACAGGACTTGAGTAGGCATTTCTCCAAGGATATATGAATGGTTAATAAGCACATGAAAATATGTCAACGGCACTAGGCATTAGCGAAATACAAATTAAAACCATAATGAGATATTACCTTTTACCTGCAAGGAATGGTACAATAATTTTCTTAATGGAAAAAAATGTGTTAATAAGGCTGTGGATAAATAGAAATCCTCATACATTGTTAGTGGAATGTAAAATGTGTGGGCTCTGAGGAGATCAGTTTATTGTTTCCTTAAATAGTAAGACATAGAAGTAGCATACTACCCAGCAATTTCATTCCTAGGTACACATCAAAGAGACATCAAAGCATATGTCTACATAGAAAAATTTTTAAGGATGTTTACAGTAGTATTCTTCATAAAGTGTGCCTGCCTCCTCAATAGCTCAGTCATGTCTGACTCTTTACAACCCCACAGACTGTAGCCTGCCAGGCTTCTCATCACAGACACGAGATGAAAGCCACCCAAAAAGTTGTTATTAATATATACATACAATGAACTCATCCACAAAAAGGAAGACATAATACAACTTGAACAAGCATTGAAAATGTCCAAATAGGAAAAGGAGTACGTCAAGGCTGTATATTGTCACCTTGCTTATTTAACTTATATGCAGAGTACATCATGAGAAATGCTGGGCTGGAGGAAGCACAAGCTGGAATCAAGATTGCCAGGAGAAATATCCATAACCTCAGGTATGCATAGGATACCACCCTTATGGCAGAAAATGAAGAGGAACTAAAAAGTTCACATTTGGAGTGATTTTTTTTCACATGAAATGTCCAAAATAGGCAAGTCCTTACGGAGGGAAAGAAAACTGGTATTATCTCTGTCACACTGTCACCCCCTCATAGTGGCCCCATAGCACAAGTTCCCTATTGTTCCCACGTGGGATATCAGAAAGGATTGCCAGAGGATCCAACCAGTCGCTTTACTTTAGAATATTGTACTATTGATCATTTATTCCCCTTGGGTCTGATATTCCAGTTCATATCCTAAGATGGCAAGAAAAGTATGTGTGTGTGCTTTTGTGTGTATATGTATTTGCATGTGTATACACTGCATACACTGAATTTCCCTATCATTTTTAGTGACTTGAGTGAGGAAGGGTAGGTTTTAGAAGCTTGGTCTGTTACCTTTATCCTATTCACCACTCCTCTTCCTCCAATGATATGATCTTTAATTATTTTAATAAAACTATCAAAAGAGTGATAAGGATTAGCTGAATTATTTCTCTATGTGAGGCATTTTCTGGAGAAGTCCTGAATAGGAGGTGAATATGCTATACTGATTGAAAGTGTGAGATGTTCACAGACAGTTTAAGTGATAAACACATTGCTTAGATGTGGAGCTCGGATAGGTCAAGAAGTCTTTTTGTATTCACTGACATTCATGATGAACAAGAGCTAAGAGAAATAAGGGGTCAAACAAACAGATTAGCATAACATATCCAAAATGACCCCTTGAGATTATTTAAAACCCAGAAGATGGTGACTTTTGATGTACAACTCAGGCTATAGTTCAACTTCCTTTTAAAGCATTAGCCACAGAAAAGAGCTTAACTAAAAATTCATACTACAACATCAATCATTATATTATCTGACAAACTTTAATCACAGAGTCTATCTATATAGAAAATCTAATGATATGCCTTCTCCAAAATTTTGAAAAAGTAGCCCAACACATTACAATGAACCAAAATACTGCAATAAAAATAAACATAAGACATGCCTAAAGATTAAAAGCATATATCACTACCTGTGTTACATAAAAACATTTTAAAAATTACATTTATGTTTTACTTGAACTTCAATTAAAAAACCGTGAAACAGATGCTTCCTTAAAAACTACTTTCCATAATTTTTGCAATGAATGCAAAGTTTTAACATGAAAGTTGAATTATTTGACTAATGATTCTTATTATTAATATCTAATAATTTGATGAGTGATAAAATACCCAGAAGTATATACTTTCTTAAATAACATACTTAAACTTTACATAAAAGTTATTTCTAAGTAAGATATATACATAAAAGTGTTTTTGGAAGAATATTTACTACATTCAAGATATTTATTCTATTAGGACAACATAATCTGTCATATAATTTTTCATACAAAAAGAAAATGTCTTTCTCTTTTACTCATTCCCTTTCCACTAGCTGTTCAGCATATTTCATTTTTATTCACTTAAGCATATTAACAACTTTGTGCCATACATATAAAAATAACCAAACATGTACCCCAACATAATTCACAATCTAAGGCAGACAAGTGAACAAATAATCAAGACAAAATGAGATAAGAAAGATAAAGAATCATTTTAATTATATAAATAACTTGCTAAATGGCAAATAGCAAATAATTAGTAGATATGGATTTTTGAATTGATGACTCTAAGACAAAAAAATACTTGTCACCACAAGAATGTCTCTTAGTTTCTGGACACAGGGTTAAAGCATATACTTATGAACAATAATTGAAATAACATTTAAATGAACAAATATATGACCATTTAGGAAACTAAATTAATTGGGTTGAACATATCTTTATCTTGTATGTTTTTAGAATAGACATCAATTATCCAATACAAGGGTGACATGTTGGTTTTCCCCTAACATTGACGTTTCAATATTTCAAAGTCTACCACAAGATTACAGATTGTAATAAAGACATTTTAATATACCTTAAAGAATTTATTTTTATATCATTGAAATTAGTCTAAACAAGAATGTTGTATATTTTCATTGTTCACATTTATTTATAAGAATACACTATGACCTGTGTTCTAAGGAATACAAAGTCATAAAGATTCAAACTCAACATCCATTCTGATGTGATAAACAAAATATTTTAAGCTCTGTAATCTAACTGTTCCCAGTACAAAAACATTTTGAAAATTTAAGAACTTTTAAACTTATAAGTTGCCTTAATGGCACAAATGTGTATCTTAGCGATTCAACCAAGATACCACTAAAATGCAAAAGCTTAATTTTTATTTTAGTTAATTGTGTTACAATATTGGATTAGTTTCTACTGTACAATGAAGTGAATCAGATATTTGTACATATGTATCCCCTTCTTAAACCTCCCTTCCAACCCCACATCCCACCCATCTAGTCATCACAGAGTACTGAGCTGAGTTTCTTGTGCTGTACAGAAGGTACCCACTAGCTATCTGTTTTTACACATGGTAGTGTATATATGTCAAATTCTAATCTCCCAATTTATCCCACCCCTCTGGCCACTCCTGCCCTGTGGCATGTCCACATGTTCATTCTCCATGTCTTGTCTCTATTCCTGAAGTAAGAGGAAACTTAGCAGAGGGTAAGAGAAAACAACAATAGCTTGAAAGAGTAAATATATGTAAAACCTTCTGACAATCTTTCAGAGTTAAAGCAAACATGTTTTGACGTATAAAATTAGGAGTGAAACAAGAACTTAGACAATGCTTACTAAAATGTTCATACAGAAGAAGCACAGACATTTTGTTGGTTCTTGAGATTATTGGTATATACTTGAAATACAGTGGAATGAATCAAGTAATCACCCAACTTTTCAATTTTGGCACTGTGAATAAATATGAAAAGAGATAAATGGCAGCATTCTTAGATATTGGAATTGTTTTTAGTACGGATATTAAGCAAATACTTTCTTACTTATAAACTGTCAAAGCTACATACATAATAGTTGCTCAAATTTTATCATTCTAAATGCCTAGAAGTTACAGTTACATAATTCTTCTGTAATAAGCTGATCAATAAACACCAGCTCCAAAGTAACATTCAAATTATTCTGAAGTTTCAAGTTTTTCACTTTTACATAATAGTCCCATAGCACTAAATATATTATGATATAGGGTATAGTATGAAATTAAATATAGTGTTTACTAATGTTTAGTTGATTTCTCCCTGAAAATAATGTTTATCTAATTTTTTAAATAAAAAATTTAAAACAGTTGCTTCTTTTAAAAAAATCTCTTTATAAGTACAGTTGATTTTTATTATTCAGAATAGTTCTATTCTAGAAGGTCATCAGGAATGCTGAATTAGCAAGTATGAATTGTTACTCAGAGGAGAAAAACAGGATTAGTCTCCTATGAGCTCCATCACAGCATTTTCATCAATTTTTTTGTGCTCATACCTTAAGATATCTTAAATACTACACACTGTTGATTCACTAAGTTTCAATTCATGACCAATTACCCTATAACTCATGCCTGAACAAAGTTTATTTAACACCGATGTTTTCTCCATAAAGTCCATCACAGTCTTTCTGTACTTTGGAACACTAGACAGCATTTCAGCTTGAGGGCCATTTTAAACAGCAAAGTTACAAAGAGCACAGAAATTGAAAAAAAAAAATGGCAGGATACTTGAATATAGTATGAGAGGGGAAAACAGAAAACAGAGCAGTTTTTTTTTTTTCAACCTGAGCTGGAAACAAGCATATTGGGCAACATTGATTTCTTTTTTTCACTGCTCTGCATCTTCAAACAATTGGGGAAAAAGCCTCGAGTATTGTTTTGGGGGTTGCAAATAAATGAGTGTGTAGGTGAACTTGCAAATATGGAATCTGCAAATAATGATGTTCAACAGCTAAATGATGTATCTGTTTTTCAGGTGCAGCTTTCAGTTCCATTCAGTCGCTCAGTCATGTCCAACTCTTTGTGGCACTATGGACTGCAGCATGATAGGTTTCCCTGTCCATCACCAACTCCCAAACTCACGTCCTTCGAGTCCGTGATGCCATCCAGCCATCTTATCCTCTGTCATTCCCTTCTCCTCCCTCCTTCTATCTTCCCCAGTACCAGGGTGTTTTCTAATGAGTCAGTTCTTCGCATGAGATGGCCAAAGGATAGGAGCTTCAGCTTCAGCATCGGTCCTTCCAATGAATATTCAGGACTGATTTTCTTCAGGATTGATTGGTTGGATCTCCTTGCAGTTCAAAGGACTCACAAGAGTCTTCTCCAACACTGCAGTTCAAAAACACCAATTCTTTAGCGATAAGCTTTCTTTATAGTCCAACTCTCACAGTCATACATGACTACTGGAAAAACCATAGCTTTGATTAGATGGATCTTTGTTGTCAAAGTAATGTCTTTGCTTTTTAATATGCTGTCTAAGTTGGTCATAGGTTTTCTTCCAAGGAGCAAGTGTCTTTTAATTTCATGGCTGTAGTCATAATCTACATTGATTTTGGAGCCTCCCAAAGTAAAGTCTGTCACTGTTTCCATTGTTTCTCCATCTATTTGCCAAGAAGTGATGGGACGAGATGTCATGATCTTAGTTTTCTGAATGTTTACTTTAAGCAAACTTTTTCATTCTCCTCTTTCACTTTCATCAAGAAGCTGTTTAGTTCTTCTTCACTTTTTTCCCTAAGAGTGGTGTCATCTGCATATTTGAGGTTATTGCTATTTCTCCCAGATTTCTTGGTTTCAGTTTGTGCTTCATCCAGCCCAGCATTTCATATGATGTATTCTGCATGTAAGTTAAATAAGCAGGGTGACAATATATAGCCTTGAGCCTAAAGGTGCAGCTTTAGGCTCTCCTTTTTGAGTAACTTCTTTCAGACTTCAGATGAATAACAATGAACAGATTACAGATCTTCTTCAAATTACATTGGGATAAAAAACTTGTTGTAAGTTGAAAGTAGAAACTTACAAGGAGAAGCTTCTTAAACTTTTCTTAAGTAATTTAAGATAGTTACTTAAGCATCTTAAGAAGAAAATGCCTTTTATACACCTAACCTACCAAACATAATAACAACTTGGTCCATTTTATATTTTCAGGACAATGACATTAGCCTGCATTTGAGAAAATCATAAAACGTGACATTTTATAATATAAGTGTTGACTATCTAATGCATTTAGTGAATACTACTCTGAAAGTGAAATATAAGGGCTTTATGGATACAGAATGAATGTGTTACCCTGGAGATTCCATGACTGACCTACAGCTGTGCCTCCCTACCTAGACAGCATATTAAAAAGCAGAAACATTACTTTGCCAACAAAGGTCTGTCTAGTCAAAGCTATGGTTTTTCTAGCAGTCATGTATGGATGTGAGAGTTGGACTATAAGGAAATCTGAGCACCAAAGAATTGATGCTTTTGAATTGTGGTGTTGGAGATGACTCTTGAGAGTCCCTTGGACTTCAAGGAGATCCAACCGGTCCATCCTAAAAGAAATCAGTCCTGAATATTCATTGGAATGACTGACGCTGAAGCTGAAACTCCAATACTTTGGCCACCTGATGTGAAGAGCTGACTCATGAAAAGACCCTGATGCTAGGAAAGATTGAATGCAGGATGAGAAGGGGACGAAAGAGGATGAGATGGTTGGATGGCATCACTGAATCAATAGACATGAGTTTGAGTAAACTCTGGGAGTTGGTGGTGGACGGGGAGTCCTGGCATGCTGAAGTCCATGGGCTCACACAGAGTCAGACATGACTGAGTGACTGAACTGAATTAACTGATTGCTGCCTAGCATCATGACATAACATATCACTACATTGGGTGGGGGGTGGGGGTGGGCAGGAATCAAAAGTCGAAGTAGGGTTTCTACTGAATCCAAATCACTTTTGCATAAGAGTAAAGTTGAAAAAAAATTATATAAAATCTTCATAGGTTAGTGACCATAGTATTTTTCTGATCCCTTCCTCTCTGTCCCTTTTTTATAGATATACCTGAAGTAAGTATCTTTAGTCATTGTTCTTATTAAATAGTAAGTTTACCAAATGCAGTGGCTGACCAGTAAAAAATTTAGACTTCCAAATTATACAATGTTAATGTTTTGATCCAAGGTTTTTCCTGATTTTGATTTTAAAATTAACATTAAGTAAATTATATAGACAAGAATGGGCACAAACTTAGGGTAGAGCCAATAATCACCTCATATGCACCAGCAAGCTATTCTAGTTGATTCCTGTTCTAGTTGATTAGCGCCAGTTTTAACTGAACACTTATAGCTTTTAGTTGATTTATCCTATGCTATGTAATAAAATATTTTATATGTCATTCCAGTAAATAAAATTGTATCTGTAAATTTTTCTTTCAAGAGTATGTATTCGTATAATATATGGTGTTTTATACTTCTATAATGTTTAAGTGAATTGGTTCAAAATGTTCATTTGTTTTAAAGATCAGCAATTTTATATTAGCATGAAAGGCCAGAAAAAATATAAAGGTTTATTTAATTAAAGAATTGCATGGAAAAGAGTAAAAAAGGAAAAGACAAAGAATTAAGAAAGAAAGGGCTAGAAAATGCACATTCTGTTTTATACGACACTCTGAAAAAGGAAAAGCTATGGTAACAGAATTCAAATCAGCAGTCACTAGAAACCAGATAGAGAGAGCACAAGAGAAATTTCTGAGGTGATAAAAATGAAAAAAAAAAAAAAAGAGCAGAATGAAAAAGTTAGCTTAATGCTCAACATTCAGGAAACTAAGATCATGGCATCTGGTCCCATCACTTCATGGCAAATAGATGGGGAAACAATGGAAATGGTGACAGACTTCATTTTTTTTGGGGGGGGGTGTCCAAAATCACTGCAGATGGTGACTGCAGCCATGAAATTAAAAGACACTTGCTCCTTGGAAGAAAAGCTATGACCACCTAGACAGCATATTAAAAAGCAGAGACATTATTTTACCAGCAAACATCCATCTAGTCAAAGCTATGCTTTTTCCAGTAGTCATGTGTGGATGTGACAGTAGGACCATAAAGAAAGCTGAGTGATGAAAGATTAATGCTTTTGAACTGTGGTGTTGGAGAAGACTCTTGAGAGTCCTTTGGACTGCCAGGAGATCCATCCAGTCCATCCTGAAGGAAATCAGTCTGAATATTCATTGGAAGGAATGGAGCTGAAGCTCCTTGCCTTTGGCTACCTGATGTGAAGAACTAACTCAGTGGAAAAGACCCTGATGCTGGGAAAGATTGAAAGCAGGAGAAGGGGACAACAGAAAATGAGATGGTTGGATGACATCATCAATGTGATGGACATGAGTTTTCAGTAGACTCCGGGAGTTGGTGATGGTCACGGAAACCTGGCGTGCTGGAGTGCATGGGGTTACAAAGAGTTGGACATGACTGAGTGACTGAACTGACCTGAAAATGAAGGGAAAAAAAAAAGATAAGTTGAATAATATAAATATTAAGGAATTGGGAAAGCATCACTGATGCAGTGGTTAGAACCAGGTAGTCTCCCTGCCCTGAGGGCCCAAGTTTAATCCCTGATTGGGGAACTAAGATCCACAAGCCAAAGTCATAGTATATTAAAAAAAAAAAAATAGATTAGAGACTTCTTTTTACCAGATGATAGAATTACAGGAGTACAGTAATCCACAGAGTGGGAGAAGGCAGTATAATAAATAGCTCTACCTACAAAGTATGTTTAGGACTCCTAAAGTAAAAAAGGCTAAAGACTTGAATAGATATTTCATAACAGTGTGTATCCAAATGACCAATAATATCAAAAGTTCATTAGGAAATGCAAATTAAATTCTATGAAAGGAGTCACAACACTGATAAAATGGAAAATATAGCAATATCCAGTGTAAGCAAGGTCAGTCTTCATGACTTTAATTATCAACATTAATCAAACTTAAAACACTCTTTAGCTTTAACATGTTTATATTATTTTAGCTAACAAGCCTTATTAATGACTGTGTTCTAATATTTTCTAAGGGCAAAAGATTACACCTCACAGTTTAAAATTTTTCTGTAAAATCATATATTTCGTTCAACTTACTCATCTTTGTTTCCAGTTAATTATAGGCCTCTCATTGATACAGCAGCTCTGACACTAATTCTATTCAAAATCTCTTATATGTATAGCCCACAATGAAACCCATGAAAGCATCTCATCCTTCTCTTGTTTACCTTATTAATTTTGCAAATTAAAAAATTGCTAATCACCATTCTTATATTCTCCATATCTACTTAAACTTAAAAATCCCATGTTTTATAGACTATTTTTCAATAGGTCAGCCATTTTTATTCATTGATACTTTGGGATAGAGATACTATGGACATCAATTAATTGACAAAATGCTCTAAAATATATGAAACTACAATGCTACATGATCTGTTATCAAGGAAGCTCAATTTCACATATAATTGTAAAAATAGTGACTTGCTTTTTTGAATGACCCTTTATTATATAGTAGACTCTCACACCTTTTTGTCTTTTATCTGTTTTTAAAATTTATCTCAATAATATTCCTTCTATGTAGATTTTAAATAATTTTCTACTGCTTCTTTATACATACACAATGGAAAAAAAAAAGCCTTAAAAACAATCATTTGTGGCAATATGGAAGGACCTGATGGCATTATGCTAAGTGAAATAAATCAGAGACTTGAAGACTGTATGATCTCACTTACATGTAGAATCCAGAAAACAAAGGCAGTATGGATAAAGAGAAGAGATTGATGATTGCCAGAAGAAAGGGGGCTTGGAGATGGATAAAATGAGCAAATAGGAGGTCAAAGGGTACAAACTTCTGGTTGTGAAATAACTAAGTCATGGGAAGAATCATTATGTATATTCCAGATGGAGAAGGATATATGATGAGAGGAAGAGAAGAGAATTTTGTATATTGTAGGAAGAAAGGAAAACTTAAGCCAAGGCACTGAGGTTGAAACATATTTCGTGTCAAACTTGAGGATCATGATGGCAATGGAGCATCTAAGGATTGGTTATATGTGACTCACAGAGAATCTTGAAATAGTTGCTTTGATAAAAAGATGAAGCAGACAATAGCTACTGTGGTTTGGTTTCTGAAAATTGGACTTCCTAATTCAGAATTATATTTTATGAATAGTTTTAGATTAAAATAAATCAGTGAATATTAAGAAAGGAACAGACAAATGTTTTTTATCATACACTGAGTATTAGATATCAAAATTTCTCCATATTAATCAGAGATTAATTAGAGATGTAATAAATTCTCAGCTAGAAATATAATAAATAGTTCTCATCCAATCAGTCTTATCTAACTATGAGCACAATATTTCAGTACCTAGAAATAGTTCTTAAATATATAATTGAGTGAATAATGTTAATGGATGCATCTGGTCCCATCACTTCATGGAAAATAGATGGGGAAAGAGTGGAAATTGTCAGACTTTATTTTCGGGGGCTCCAAAATCACTGCAGATGGTGATTGCAGCCATGAAATTAAAAGACGCTTACTCCTTGGAAGAAAAGTTATTAGCAACCTAGACAGCAATTTGAAAAGCAGAGACATTACTTGGCCAACAAAGGTCTGTCTAGTCAAGGCTATGTTTTTTCCAGTGGTCTTGTATGGATGTGAGAGCTGGACTGTGAAGAAAGCTGAGCACCGGAGAATTGATGCTTTTGAACTGTGGTGTTGAAGAAGACTATTGAGAGTTCCTTGGACTGCAAGGAGATCCAACCAGTCCATTCTAAAGGAGATCAGCCCTGGATGTTCTCTGGAAGGAATGATGCTAAAGCTGAACCTCCAGTACTTTGGCCACCTCATGTAAAGAGTTGACTCATTGGAAAAAAACTCTGATGCTGGGAGGGATTGGGGGCAGGAGGCGAAGGGGACAACAGAGGATGAGATGGCTAGATGGCATCACTGACTCGATGGACGTGAGTCTGAGTGAACTGTGGGAGTTGGTGATGGACAGAGAGGCCTGGCATGCTGCAATTCATGGGATCACAAAGAGTCAGACATGACTGAGCGACTGAACTGAACTGACACCTTAAAGGACAGTTGTTTTGTCTGGGTTAGTTATATCACAGATCTAACAACTGAAAGTGTGAGGACAATAAAAGTTGTATTTACTTTTACTATTATTTTACTTCAGAAATTTATGAAGAGGAAAACCAAACTTTAATTCAGAAAAAATAACTACAATAATACAATCTCTTTATTTATAATGATATTTTATTCAGTTGTTAAATGTCTTTAAAATATGTCTTCAAAGATGTACCTACTGTTGGCACCTATTCTGCAGCTTGTCTTCTGCCAGTTGAAGGCCTGTGAATGTAACAGTTAAAATTAAAATTGCTAATCCTAGACCTGAAAAAAAGACAGTGGAAAATATGCGTCTTATTTTCACTGTCACATTAGACTTAGAACAACTAGTTCTGTCAAGTAACGTAAGGCCCAGTACATTTTTCCTTGTGGATGAATGAAAATATTTCACAGAATGTTTAAAATCTTCTCATGTACACCTGAAAGAAAAGATTCAACACAGCATCAGTGTACAAATAATTCGTTAAATCAATGCTCTTTGGGATGTTTTAACAGTGGGAGAAGAAGAATGGATTTAATTAGAACTTTAGGAGAGACAACATTAAGCACAAGGATGATTAGATCAGAAAATGTTAATATCCGTCTTGCTTCAAAGATAAATTAGACACTTGAGTACAAAGAAAGATAAATTAAAAATTTCCAGGTAAGTAACTTGCAGATCACTGGGCTCCACATGGTCATGGATACAGAGGCTAAATTCAGTGCACTTGCCAAGAGGTATTACTTCATTATGCTTTGGTAATTGCTATTAATGATATTCTACAGAAATCAAGGTCTACTTATTCAAGAGACTACCTCATGGCCATTGCTATTTTCTAAATTTGCTGAGAGTGTTTTCTAAGTGAATTGTTCATATGTCCTTCTCATGTCCTTATATCCTTCTCTACTTCACATTTTTCAGAAGTAAATATTCAGTTAAAATACAGCTCCTCCAGTGTCCCCATGGAGTGCTTATTACTGGGTCCTTTTAATAACCATATAATCTTTCTCTTATTTCCAAAGAGCATTTTGCAAAGATCTTTGTTATAAAACTTATGCTGATGTGTAATTCTCTTTCTACACATCTTTCTACTCAAATAGATTAGGAAAACAAGAACAGAAAGTATGTATTTAACTTTAAGAAATTTTTCAGAACTTGGTGCATAGTAAATCATGAATTAAAGTTGCTTAATAAACAAATGTAAACATGGTTGAAAGGATAAAGAGAAGAGTGAATGAACAAACAAATAGATTAATGAGTTAAAAGTATTGGTGAGCAGACTAATTATCCCCCTTGCTTACTCTAATGTTTTTGTTCAGTTGACATCTCTCTGTAAAATCTATATTTCTGTCAACTACCTGTATTGTGCTCCAACTCTTGGCATTGCTAATATCTACTGTCCTCTCAGGCCATTTTTTATTCCTTTCTCTCAGTTGTTTTCTTACTACTTCATCTCTGATTTTCACCATTTCCAGGTATCTTCAGTATCCATTCAATTTCTTGGCATTTCAGTTGGTTGGCCCCTTCATCTTCTGAGGTTGACGTCTTTCTGTAAGTTTACCCATTTCTGTTTCTTATACTTATCTGAAGTTGTTTTTTCTTTAACATAAAAACTTGAAACTCCCATTCTTTAAAAAAAAAAAAATCATCTTGTTTCACCAATATATTGCCTTTATCAAACATTTCCGGCTCCTTCTTCCTTCTACTTTTTTACTTCTTTCCACCAATGTTTATTCCTTGCCCTCTTCAGTTCACCATGGTTCACCATGGCCAATGGTTCATTACAAATTTTCTCAGGACTCTTGCTATAGTGTTGTGCCAGTCTAGCACCACTGAAGAAAATTTCAGAATTTCTCAGATTTATAGAAGTATAAAGTAACCTTTTTTTTCACCTCAAGTCTCCCAAACATTGTGCTCTTCCCCGTTTCTCCACTTCCTATTCTCTAGAGTGACAAAACTTTAACTCTTTCAACTTCCATGACTTTATTCCAATCAAATCATATTTTGACTATCTTCAAAATAACTTCTTGAATATTTTCTTCTATATTACTCTATCTTATGTTTTTCAACATTTTAAAATTCCTTTTTATACAGTTTTTAAAGGTGAGTTTGTATTTACAGTTATTACAAAATAATGGATATATTTTCAATTGTGTTACATGGTACATCCTTGAACTTTTCTTATAACCAATAGTCTATACATCCCACTCTCCCACCAATATATTGATCCTTTCCTCCATCACTCACTCTACTCCCACTGGTAACCACTAGTTTGTTCTCTATATATGTGACTCTGCTTTTTTTGTTCTTATATTCAGTATCTTGTTTTACTTTTATGATTCTACATATAAGTGATGTCATACAGTATTTGTCTTTCTCTTTATGACTTATTTCACTTAACATAATGCCCTCCAAGTCCATCCATGTTCAATCCCATTGCATGGGGGAAGGCAGGTTTGATACTTTTCTCCTGTCTCCTCACTGGGCTGCCTTGCAAGTAAATCCTCTCTTATCTGCAAAACTCAGCATCTTCCCTGCTTTGACTCGACAACTGCTTGGATTGCCTTCCTCTGATCTTGTCTACCTGGTAAATTCTGCTCTTCTTTAAGTATGGACTCACTCTAAAGTACAAGCTGAGAGGCATCTGGGCCTGGCCACCTTATGAGCCAGTGAAACTAGAAAGCTCAAAGGAACAAAACAAACAAAAAAAAAACATGAGAACAAGATGGCAGATAAGTAGACAGATATGGCTTACATCTCTCTCCACAGGTAGATCAGGAATATACCTTCAGACACAGAAGTGCTTGCACAACACCAGCTAAGAGTGGACAGGAGTATCTGACCAGCAGAAAAGAATATAAAGAACCACACAAATCTCAAGATCAAGCCCTGAGCAATTGTAGTGGGAGCACTGACTCCAAGACCCTAGACTACCAGAGAACTACCCTAGGGAGTATCAGTGAGAACTCACACTAAGAAAACCACTTGAATATAAGATCCTGTATCATCCAGCCACTAGTAGCACCCTGTGCAGGATGCCTTATCTAAACAACAAACAAACAAACAAAAAAATACAAACCCAATCATTGGTACATTGAGTGAGGATTACCACTTCACTCAGCCTTGTCCATCAGAGGAAAAACAGACAAACAAAAAACCCAGCACAAATCTCACCCTATTCAAAGCATACGAAAATGACTGGACTAACATTAGGAGAGCAGAAAACAAAAGGAAGAAAGAATTCAAACTTGAAGCCTGAGGAAAGGAGACCTCAAACACAATCAGTTAAAAACAGTAATAATGAAAAGGCAGAGAAATACTGCACAAATGAAGGAACAAACTAGAAACACAGAAGTCCAAATTAAAAAAATAAAAAAGGAGGAAATAGGCAAAATACCTGAAAAAGAACTCAGAACAGTGATAGTAAAGATCAAAAATCTGTAAAACAAAATGGAGAAAATGCAAGAACCAACTAACAAAGACCTGGAAGAATTAAAGAATAGACATACAGAACAAACAACACAATTACTGAAATTAATAATACTCTGGAAGGAATCAATAGCAGAATATATGAAGCAGAAAAACAAATCAGTGAGCTGGAAGATAAATGGTGGAAATAACTTCTGAAGGGCAGAATAAAGGAAAAAGAATGAAAAGAACTGAGGATCCTCTCAGAGACCTCTGGGACACTACCAAACACACCAACATTTGAATTATATGGGTTCCAGAAGAAGAAGAAAAAAGAAAGTGTATGAGAAAACTTTTGAAGAGATTATAGTTGAAAATTTCCCCAACATAGAAAAGGAAATAGTCAATCAAGTCCAAGAAATACAAAGAATCCTATACAGGATAAACCCAAGGAGAAACATGCCAAGACACATACTAACCAAACTAACAAAGACTAAACACACAAAAAAGAATATTAAAAGCAGCAAGAGAAAAGCAACAAGGAACATACAGGGGAAAGCCCATACACTTAACAGCTGGTCTTGCAGCAGAAACTCCGCAGGCCAGAAAGGAATGGCAGGATATATTTAAAGTATTGAAAGGGAAAAATCTACAATCAAGATTACTGTGCCCAGCAAGGATCTCATTCAAAATTTATGGTGAAATAAAAAGCTTTTCAAACAAGCAAAAGTTAAGAGAATTCAGTACCACCAAACAAGCTTTACAACAAATTTTGAAGGGACTTACATAGTCAAGAAATACCACAGAAGAAAAAATATCTACAAAATTAATGCCAAACAATTAGGAAAATGGTGATAGGAATATATACATCAATAATTACTTTACATGTAAATGGATTAAATGCCCCAACCAAAAGACACAGACTGGCTGAATGGATACAAAAACGTGAGGGAAGTTTATAGCAATATAATTCTACCTTAAGAAAAAAGAAAAACATAAAATAGATAACCTAACTTTACACATAAACAATTGGAAAAAGAAAAACAAAAAACCTGAAAAATCAAAAGAAGGAAAGAAATCATAAAGATCAGTGCAGAAATAAATGAAAAAGAAAGAAACAATAGTAAATATTAATAAAACTAAAAGTTAGTTCTTCAGAAGATAAAACTAACAAGCTTTTAACCAGACTCATCAAGAAAAAAGGAGAGTAGAGTCAAATCAACAAAATTAGAAATTAAAAAGGAGAGGTTACAACAGACAATGCAGCAATACAAAGGATTATAAGAGACTATTATGAACAACTATATGGCAATAAAATGGATAAATCTGGAAGAAATGGTCAGATTATTAGAAAAGTTCAATCTTCAAGACTGAAACAAGAACAAATAGAAATTATGAACAACCCAATTACAAGCACTGAAATTGAAGCTGTGATCAAGAATCTTCCAAAAAAACAAAAGCCCAGGACAGGATGATTCAGAGGAGAATTTTATAAAATATTTAGAGAAGAGCTAATGCTTATCCTTCCAAAACTCTTTAAAAAATTGCATGGGAAGAAACACTTCTAAACAAATACTTTGAGGCCACAATCACCCTGATACTAAAACCAGAGAAAGACAACACCAAAAAAGAAAATTACATGCCATATCATTAATGAACATAGATGTAAAATACCTCAACAAAATTTTATTAAACAGTATTCAGTTCAGTTTAGTTCAGTTCAGTGCAGTCGTTCAGTAGTGTCCAACTCTTTGCAAACTCATGAATCGCAGCACACCAGGCCTCCCTGTCCATCACCAGTTCCCGGAGTTCACTCAAACTCACATCCATCGAGTCAGTGATGCCNAAGGAGATGGTCTTGATCCCTGTCTGCTGTACAATGTCATGAACCTCTGTCCATAGTTCATCAGGCACTCTATCTATCAGATCTAGTCCTTTAAATCTATTTCTCACTTCCACTGTATAATCATAAGGGATTTGATTTAGGTCATACCTGAATGGTCTAGCGGCTTTCCTTACTTTCTTCAATTTAAGTCTAAATTTGGCAATAAGGAGTTCATGATCTGAGCCACAGTCAGGTTCTGGCCTTGTTTTGTTGACTGTAGCTTCTCCATCTTTGGCTGCAAAGAATATAATCCATGTGATTTTGGTGTTGACAATCTGGTGATGTCCATGTGTAGACTCTTCTCTTCTGTTGTTGGAAGAGGGTGTCCCATGTCTGAGGTCGGGGCAGTGACTAAGAGTGCCAGGCTGCAATAGCACAGGAATGGCCAAGAGGAGCTACCCCACATCCGAGGCCAGGGGCAGTGGCCAGGGTGGAGCTATCCCAAGTCCAAGTAGCGGTGGCTGCGTGGGCACAAGAGGATCTAGACGGGCTATTCCACCATCAAGGTCAGGAGGAGCAGTGTTGAAGAGATATCCCTCATCCAAGGTAATGAGTAGCGGCTGCACTTTGCTGGAGCAGCCATGAAGAGATACCCCACATTCAAGGTAACATAAACCCAAGTAAGACGGTATGTGTTGCACAAGGGCATCAGAGAGCAGACCCACTGAAATCATACTCACAGAAAACTAGTAAATCTAATCACACTAGGACCACAGCTTTGTCTAACTCAATGAAACTAAGCCATGCCCANGCAGCCATGAAGAGATACCCCACATTCAAGGTAACATAAACCCAAGTAAGACGGTATGTGTTGCACAAGGGCATCAGAGAGCAGACCCACTGAAATCATACTCACAGAAAACTAGTAAATCTAATCACACTAGGACCACAGCTTTGTCTAACTCAATGAAACTAAGCCATGCCCATGGGGCCACCCAAGATGGGAGAGTCATGGTGGAGAGGTCTGACAGAATGTGGTCCACTGGAGAAGGGAATGGCAAACCACTTCAGTGTTCTTGCCATGAGAACCCCATGAACAGTATGAAAATGCAAAATGATAGGATACTGAACGAGGAACTCCCCAGGTCAGTATGTGCCCAATATGCTGCTGGAGATCAGTGGAGAAATAACTCCGAAAGAATGAAGGGATGGAGCCAAAGCAAAAACAATAACCAGTTGTGGATGTGACTGGTGATAGAAGCAAGAACTAAAATGGACTGGAATGGGTGAATTTAACTCAGGTGACCATTATATGTACCACTGTGGGCAGGAATCACTTAGAAGAAACAGAGTAGCCATAATGGTCAACTAAAAAATCCAAAATGCAGTACTTGGATGCACTCTCAAAAACGACAGAATGATCTCTGTTTGTTTCCAAGGCAAATCATTCAATATCACAGTAATCCAAGTCTGTGCCCCAACCAGTAATGCTGAAGAAGCTAAAGTTGAACAGTTCTGTGAAGAACTATAAGACCTTTTAGAACTAACACCCCCAAAAGATGTCATTTTCACTATAGGGGATTGGAATGCAAAAGTAGGAAGTCAAGAAACACCTGGATTAATAGGCAAATTTGGCCTTGGAATATGGAATGAAGCCAGGCAAAGATTAATAAGTTTTGCCAAGAAAATGCACTGGTCACAGCAAACAGTATTCAGCAAATATCAAAAAGCTCATACAACATAATCAACTTGGGTTTATTCTAGGGCTGCAAAGATTCTTCAGTATGCATAAATCAATCAATGTGATACACTATATTATCAAATTGAATGATAAAAGCCATACTATTATCTCATTAGATGCAGAAAAGGCTTCTGACAAACTTCAGCATCCATTTATGATTCAGTTCAGGTCAGTTCAGTTCAGTTCAGTAGATCAGTCTCATTCGACTCTGCAACTCCATGAACCACAGCACGCCAGGCCTCCCTGTCCATCATCCAACTCCTGGAGTTTACTCAAACTCATGTCCATTGAGCTGGTGATGCCATCCAACTATCTCATCCTCTGTTATTCCCTTCTCCTCCTGCCTTCAATCTTTCCCCAAATCAGGGGCTTTTTAAATGAGTCAGCTTTTGCATCATGTGGTCAAAGTACTGGAGTTTCAGCTTCAACATCAGTCCTTGCAATGAACACCCAGGACTGATTTCCTTTAGGATGAACTTGTTGGATCTCTTTGCAGTCCAAGGGACTCTCAAGAGTCTTCTCCAGCACCACAGTTCAAAAGTCAAACTCTCACATCCATACATGACTACTGGAAAAACAATAGCCATAACTAGATGGACCTTTGTTGACAAAGTAATGTCTCTGCTTTTTAATATGCTGTATAAGTTGGTCATAATATTCCTTCCAAGGAGAAAGAATCTTTTAATTTCATGGCACCAATCAACATCTGCAGTGATTTTGCAGCCTCCCCAAAATAAAATCTGTCACTGTTTCTACTGTGTCCCCATCTATTTGCCATGAAGTGATGGGACTGGATGCCATGATCTTAGTTTTCTGAATGTTGAGCCTTAAGCTGAATTTTTCACTCTCTTCTTTCACTTTCATCAGAAGCCTTTTTAATTCTTCATTTCTGCCATAAGGGTGGTGTCATCTGCATATCTGAGGTGACTGATATTTCTCCTGGCAATCTTCATCCCAGCTTGTGCTTCATCCAGCCCAGCGTTTCTCATGATGTACTCTGCATATACATTAAGTAAGCAGCGTGACAATATACAGCCTTGAAGTACTCCTTTTCTTATTTGGAACCAGTCTGTTGTTCTATGTTCAGTTCTAATGATTGCTTCCTGACCTGCATATAGGTTTCTCAAGAGGCAGGTCAGGTGGTCAGTTATTCTCATCTCTTTCAGAATTTTCCAGTTTATTGTGATCCACAGAGTTAAAGGCTTTAGCATAGTCAATAAAGCAGAAGTAGATGTTTTTCTGGAACTCTCTTGCTTTTTCAATGATCCAGCAGATATTAGTAATTTGATCTCTGGTTCCTCTGCCTTTTCTAACATCAGCTTGAACATCTGGAAGTGCACGATTCAAGTATTGCTGAAGCCTGATTAAAACTCTTCAGAAAATTGGCATAGAAGATATATAATTCACCACAGTAAAGATTTCATATGATAATCTTACTGCTAACATTCTCAATGGTGAAAAACTTAATAGAAAAAGCATTCCCCCTAAGATCAGGAACAAGGCAAGAGTGTGCACTTTCACCATCCATTATTACTCAACGGAATTCTGGAAGTCCTAGCTTCAACAATCAGAGAAGAAAAATAAATAAAAGGAATCCAGATCAGAAATAATAAGTAAAGCTCTCACTGCTGCAGATGACATGATACTGCACATAGAAAATCCTGAAGATAATATTACAAAATTGCTGGAACTAATCAGTGAATTTAACAAAGTTGCAAGATATAAAATCAATACACAGAAGTCACTTGAATTTTTATATACCAACAATGAAAAATCAGAAAGAAATTAAGGAATAAATCCCATTCATCATTGCAAGAAAAATAATTAAATACCTAGGAATAAACTTACCTGAGGAGACAAAAGAACTCTACACAGAAAATTATAAAACACTAATGAAATAAATCAAAGACAACATAAACAGATGGAGAGATTTTCCTTGTTCCTGGGTAGGAAGAATCAATATTGTGAAAATGACTATATTACCAAATGCAATCTACAGATTCAATGTGATCTTTATCAAATTAACAATGGCAATCTCCACAGAAGTAGAATAAAAAAATTCACAATTCATATGGAAATACAAAAGACCCCGAATAGCTAAAGCAGTCTTGAGAAAGATGAATGGAGCTGGAGGAATTAGCTTTCCTGACTTCAGATTTTACTACAAAGCTACATTCTGCAAGACAGTATGGTACTGGCACAAAACAAAAATGTAGACCAATGGAACAAGATAGAAAACACAGAAATAAATCCATGTACCTATGGGTACCTTATTTTTGACAAAGGAGGAAAAAATATACAATGGGGCAAAGACAACCTCTTCAACAAATGGTGCTGGGAAAACAGGACAGCTACACATAAAAGAATGAAATTAGAATACTTCCTAACACCATACACAAAGATAAACTCAAAATGAATTAAAGACCTAAAGGCAAGACCAGAAACTATAAACCTCTTAGAGGAAAACATAGGCAGTATACTTGATGACATAAATCAAAGCAAGATCCTCTATGACACACCTCCTAGAGTAATGGAAATAAAAACAAAAGTAAACAAGTGGGACGGGATTAAACTTGAAAGCTTTTGCACAGCAAAGAAAACTATAAGCAAGGTGAAAAGGCAACCCTCAGAATGGGAGAAAATAATAGCAAATGAAAACAACTGAAAAGGATTAATGTCCAAAATATAGAAGCAGCTCATACAACTCAATGCCAGAAAAGCAAACAATGCAATCAATTAGTGGGGAAAAGACTTAAACAGACATTTCTATAAACAAGACATTCAGATGGCTGACAGACACATGAAAAGATGCTCAATATTGCTCATTGTTAGAGAAATGCAAATCAAAATTACAATGAGATACCATCTCACACAATCAGAAAGTCAGAATGTCCATCATCAAACAGTCTGAAAACATTAAATACTGGGGGGGGTATGGAGAAAATGGAATATTCATGCACTGTTTGTGGGAATGTAAACTGATATAGCCACTATGGAAGATGCTATGAAGATTCCTTAAAAAACTAGGAATAAAACCAACATATGATCCAGCCATTCCACTCCTAGGCATATACTCTGAGAGAACCAAAACTGAAAAAGACATATGTATCCCATTTTTCATTGCAGCACTATTTACAATAGCCAGAACGTGGAAGCAACCTAGATGTCCATTGACAGATGAATGGATAAAAAATTGTTGTATATATACACAATGGAATATTACTCAGACATAAAAAGGAATGCCTTTGAGTCACTTCTAATGAAACAACTGACAATGAACCTAGAACCCATTATACAGAGTGAAGTGAGTCAGAAGAGAAAGATAAATATCGTATTCTGAAGCATATATATGGAGTCTAGAAAAATAGTACTGAAGAATTTACTTACAGGGCAGCAGTGGAGAAACAGACATAGAGAATGTACTTGTGGACATGAGGAGTAAGGAGGAGAGGGTGAGCTGTATGGAAAGAGTAACATGGAAACATATTACCATATGTAAAATAGATAGCCAATGGGAATTTGCTCTATGACTCAGGAAACTCAAACAGGGGCTCTGTATCAATCTACAGGGGTGGGATGGGATGGGAGATGGGAGGGAGTTTTAAAAGGGGAGGCGATATATGTATACCTATGGATGATTTGGTTGAGGTTTGATGGAAAGAAGCAAAATTTTATACAGCAATTATTTTTCAATTAAAAAAAAACAGGAATAAATCTACCTAAGAAAGCAAAGGAATTGCATTTGGAAAATTAGAAGACATTGATGAAGGAAATTGATGATACAAAGAGATAGAAAGATAAAGCATGTTTTTGGACTGGAAAAATAAATATTGTTAAAATGGTCATACTACCCAATGCAATCCACATCAAAATACAGTGGCATTTTTCACAGAACTAAAATAAAACATTTATAAGGAAACATGAAAGACTCAACATAGCCAAAACAATTTTGGGAAAATTGGAAGAACCGTGTTCCCTGACTTTAAGTTTTACTACAAAATTATAAAAATCAAAATAGTATGGCACTGGCACAAAAACAAGCACATAGATCAATGCAACAGAATAGAAAACTCAGAAATAAACCTATGCACTTATAGTATGACATAGGAGAAAAGAATATACAACAGAGAAAAAAATTCTTTTCAATAAGTGATCCTGGAAAAACTGGACAGTTTCATGTAAAAGAATGAAATAAGAATATTCTCTAACATCACATACAAAAATAAACTCAAAATAGATTAAAAATCTAAATGTAAGACCAGATACCATAAAACTCCTAGAGGAAAACATAGGCAGAACACCTTCACAAATATTTGTTTGGATCCCTCTTCTAAAGTAAAGAAAATAAGAGCAAAAATAAACAAATGGGACCTACCTAATTAAATTTACAAGCTTTTGCAAGCAAAAGAAATCATTGACAAAGAAAAATAAATAAATAAATAAATAACTAGCTTAACTGGAAAAAATATTTGTAAGTGAGATTACCAATAAGCAGTTAATATACAAATTATATAATGAGGTCATGCAACTCCACATCAAAAACTCAAGCACCCCTGTTAAAAAACTGGCAGAAGAACTGAGTAAACATTTTTTCAAAGAGAAAACACAAATGTCCAACAGACACATGAAAAGATGCTCAACACCACTAATAATTGAGGAAAATGCAAATCAAAACCATGAGTCACTAACTTACACAAGTAAGAATGGCTATCATCAAAAAGCACATAAACAATAAATGTTGGTGAGGATGGACAGAAAAAGGAATCCTTGTACACAATCAGTGGGAATGTAAATTGGTACAACTACTGAAGAAAATAGTATGGAGTTTTCTCAAAAAACTAAACCTACCATATGACCCAGAAATTCCAATTATGGGCATATATCTGAAAAAATAAAAACACCAATTTGAAAAGATACATGCACCCCAGTGTTCATAGTGGCATTGTTTTAATTGTCAGAAAACTGAAGCAACCTTCATTAACAGATGAATGGATAAAGAAGATGTGGTGAAGATATATGGTAGAATAATACTCAGCCATTAAAAATGAAATGTTGCTCTATGCTAATTAATTAAGTTCTATTTATTATTAAAGTTTGAGCTTAAGCATCACTTCCTTTATGCAGCCATTCCTGACCCTGTAACACAGGTTAGTATTCCACCCATGATGTCCTTCAATTATATAACTCTTTTTTTGCAATATTTAAAATTTCTGACTTAATTGCACATCTTTTTCAATATATTATACTGCTAACAACCAAGGATAAATAAATCTCTCTTTTAAAAGGACTTTTTTCCAAAGTAATGTAAGAATTATTTAAAATATCTGATAATACCTATAGTGCCTATAATATAAACTGCTCCCAAACTTCCAACATTCAGTCTCCTGTTTCTCAAAGGAAATTGATCTATTTAGACTATTTACATTTTCTAAGATATGATCTCATAATTTCATATAATATGCTTCTGTCAATGTTTCTTGAGCTATATAAAACACATTAGCAGTTATTTTCTCATAATAATAGATCAAAATTTAACTTGGTATAACCAAACTTCTCTTCTGTCTAAATGTGTATTTACATCTCTTTAACTTTTAATAATAGACTCAAATTTTTATTTTGTGGACTTTTTTGTTATTATTTTCTCTCAATCAGGATCTATAGGCTAATCTTTTGATTCCTTAATTTATTACATGAAAATATATACCCTAAACATATCTTTTTTTCTCTATGACCTCCAAATTTCTGATGACTGTTATTTTTAAAATTTAAAACATAGTAATCAATAAGTTATCTTTCACAGTCATAATTAAGTCTATAATTTATAGCAATATTTATAATGAGCCTTTTCTTTTTATGTGAAAAGAGCTGTCATATATCAAGTACAGTGCTACCTAACAGATGGCTTTTTTTCCAACCAGTCTGTATGATCATGATACCAGAGTTTACAGAAATAAATGAATGTGTACGTGTTTATTTTGGAGACCTAGAGTCCCTACACCCCAAACTGAACATGTGGATTCAATATTGTGTTAATAAATTTCTCAAAAGAGAAACATTTTTGAGTATTTGCACATTTCTTTGGTATAAATACTTATACTGTGGTAGTTTCCTCAAGCTACCAACTTAATATTAGAGAATGTATAGTTGGGAAGAGATACAGTGAATTTGCTCCTTGTAGTCAATATAAGCTGCCTCTCAGATACCACTGAGTAGACTAAAACAAAACAAAACAAAACATAATAGCCAGGACATGGAAACAACCTAGATGTCCATCAGCAGACGAATGGATAAGAAAGCTGTGGTACATATACACAATGGAGTATTACTCAGCCATTAAAAAGAATACATTTGAATCAGTTCTAATGAAGGGGATGAAACTGGAGCCGATTATACAGTGTGAAGTAACCCAGAAAGAAAAACACCAATACAGTATACTAACACACATATATGGAATTTAGAAAGATGGTAATGATAACCCTGTATGCAAGACAGCAAAAGAGGCACAGATGTATAGAATGGACTTTTGGACTCTGAGGGAGAGGGAGAGGGTGGGATGATTTGGGAGAATGGCACTGAAATATGTATACTATCATGTAAGAAACAAATCGCCAGTTTATGTTCTATACAGGATACAGGATGCTTGGGGATGATCCAGAGAGATGATATGGGGAGGGAGGTGGGAGGGGGGTTCAAGATAGGGAACTCATGTACACCTGTGGTGGATTCATGTCAATGTATGGCAAAACCAACACAGTAATGTAAAGTAAAATAAAGTAAAAATAAAATTAAAAAATAAATAAATAAAAAACAGATAATTGAGAAGCCTGAAAAGAAGAGATGCTGGCCTCGTGCTTTCCAACTGGATGTTTGACGAATCATAAGAAGAGAAATAAAAGTGTGTGAAAGTATTCCAAAAAAACTGGCACGTATCCTTTTTAATCTGAAGTGCACATGAACATAGACACTGCTGTCTGCCTGAATCATTCTGGCCATAAATTTAGGAGAGGAGAGTGAACAGTAATGATACATTTAGCAATCCTTATATCGTATTCATTAAATTATATGTTCTCAATTCTAAGTTGAGTCAGAGAAGTTTCTACTGGCCCTAATAGAATCTAACCAAGAGTGTTGTTCAAGAGGAAACTGCAGGAAAAAATAGTTTTCTCCTATGCTCATATGGTCCTTGGCATGTCTGAAAATTAAACTGACAAAAACAGATGAACAGAAAAAAAAAAGTACACATTTTTAGCATAAGTTTTACATGATGAAATATTTCCTAAGGAAATAAGTATAGAAAGAAAAACTGGTTAATCTTGTGTGTTTTTATGTTAGGTTTGATGAGAAAATCACAGAAAAATATGATTCTACAAAGCATAAGAGTTAAGTCTGCTAAACTGATGAAAACTTAGCAAGGCCTGTTCATTTGCATATTCCTCAATGTTCAGCTATCTTGAAATTAAGGATGATTATTTCCTTGGGTATAGAGAGGGTAACTCTTGCATAAAGGTTTCATGATATGCTTCAGGGGAGAAGGACAGAAGGTCAGTGAGAGAACTTCCTGTTTATTCCATTCAAGCTCCTACAACTTAAAATACTCAGTATGCCAGGGTGGAATATTTGGGAGTAGAATGTGCTGATCACCATTAACTGCCTAGTAGGCTTAGGGAAACTTAGCAAGAAGAGGATAATGATATATGCATTTATTAAAATGTGAATTCCATTTAATTAAGTTTAGATATTTTGTTAACTGAGTCATTAATTGTAAATATTCTTTAAAATTCATTATTTTAACTATTTTCTTTTCTGATATCCTTATATGGATTCATAAAAATAAAAATTATAAGTGAATGTATTATTTGATGTTTATTTAGATATTGCTTATCAATCACAATAGATGCAGTTTTTAGGTCAAATAAACAAAAGCAATGCCAACTAGCAATCAAAGCAATAAACGGCAGCCCAGTAATTATAATGTTTTCCATAAACTTTAACTCACAGTTAGATAGACATATGATATGGACAATATCAAGACTAGAAAGATGTTACCATTATACCTAAGAGTTATTTAATTTCAAAGATTACCAATGACTGAAATTAAAAAAATAAACAAATAAAACAGTTCTAAACTATCACGTTTGCTACATTATTTAAAAGATATGCCAGTTAGATTAGAATCAAGAAACATTTATGCTTGCAAAATACAGATGAAGTCATTCATGTTCTAATTAAACCTATAGGTTGAGTGTGAACAGACAAACTCCCAGATACTAAGACTAAACACAAAATAATTTTTGCACATTTTTGGACACGATTAACAATTTGACTGTATTAGAATTATCAGTGCACAAGAGTATGGATTCCAGTACTAGCCAAATCCAATTTTTGTAAATTCAACTTTGTTGTGGTATAATTGACATACACTACAATTTATTGATCTTAAGTTCTCAAATCAATGAATTTTGACAAATATGTGTACTTATGTAGCTACCTTAGCAATTGACATATAGAACATTTGTATCAGTTTCCTAGTGCCACTTTGCCACTATTTCCTTCTTCTAACCTTGGTCTCTAGAAACCACAGAGCTTATTTCTATGCCAATTTTTCTGCCTTTCTAAAATGTTATATAAATAGAAACATTAAGTGATCATTTATATCTGTGTTCTTTATCCCAACAAAATGCTTTTGAGATCTGGGCAGGTTCTTTGTATAAGTAACTAGTTTATTCCCTTTTACTAATTAGTAATAGTGGTGTTTTTCAAAATGACATATACATTTTTGTTTAATTCAGAATGATAAGTATTTTAATTGGTCCAACTTTTAGCTATTATAAATGAATCTTCTATGGGCACTTTTGTCTAATTCTTTGTGTGGATATATGTTTTCATTCTTCTATATATAATCCTAAAAGCTGAAATTTCTGGGTTGCATAATGAGCTGATGTTTAAGTTTTTGTGAGACCACCAACTATCCTGAAGTAGGAGTGCCATTTTGCATTTTCTCAACAACATGTGAAATTTGTCGTTACTTCCCTTTCTTGCAATGCAGATATTGTCAATCTTTTAAGACCTCAGCCTTCATAATTCTGTGTAGTTGTATCTCACTGATGTTTTTGCTTTAATTTTCCCACAACAAATGTCAAGAGTTCTTTCATATGCTTATTTGTCACTCTTTGGTGAGAAGACTTTTCAAATCTTTTGCTCAATTTTTAATATTAATATTCTACTCCATTGTTATTGAGTTGTGAGCATTCATTTTAACATTCTAGATAAGTTCTTTATTAAGTACATGTTATACATATATTTTTCTCCCTGTCTGTAGCTTGCCTCTTTATTCTCTTAACATGTCTTGTAATGAGCAGTTTTAAAATTTAGATGAATTTCAACTTTTATCTATCTATCTATATACAATAGTTGTTAAAGGTTCAGACTTCTTAAGTCCTAGGGATTTTGCCTAATCCAAGGGTACAAAAGCTCTCTTCTCTTTCTCCCCTAGGTTTTTATTTATTTTTCCTTTTTTTAATAGATATACCTCTTAGTTTTTAGTCTATTATTCATTTCAAATAATCGTTGTCTATGATGTGAGCTAAAAGTTGAGGTTCAGATTTTCAGGATAGCAGTCTATTTCAACAAAACTCATTTTAAAGATTGCCCAGTTTATTTTTGAGTTTCCCTGGTGGCTCAGCAGTAAAGAATCCACCTGCGAATGCAGGAGATGTGAGTTCAACCCGTAGGTCAGGAAGATCCCTAGAGAAGGAAACAGCAACGCACTCCAGTATTCTTGCTTGGGAAATCCCAAGGTCAGAGGAGCCTGGCAGGCTACAGTTCAAGGGGTCACAAAGAGTTAGACAAAACTTAGTGATTAAACAACAAACAGTTTATTATTAAACTATTTTGCTCTTTGTGAAAAATCTCTGGCTATGAGTTTGTCTCTGAACTTCTTGTTCTGTTCCATCAATCTGTATGTATGTCCCTAGGCTAACACCACAATATCTTGATGATTATAATTTTAAAGTAAGTCATGAAAGTAGTTACTTTAGTACTTCTAAATATAATTTTGCAAAGTTGTTTTGACTATTTCATGTAACTCACATTTCCAATTAAATTTTGGAATTAGTTTCTCAGTTTTTACAAAAATTTTAACCTCTAGGACATTGTAAGCTCCAGCACTTATTAGCTCTGTTACACTGGTTGTTAGGGAATCTATCAAATCTATCAATTTTCTACATTTATAAAATAGAAATAATACTTTCAAATTCACAAAGGACTTTTCTGAATTAATGAGATAATGATGATAAATAATCTCTCAGCTTGTCTGTAAGACATGAGACTTTCTGTAAACGCCAGTTTCCATCACTGTGATTTTTTTCCCTTCCCCAAAACATGAATACCTTAGGTTCCTATGCATTGACAATTACTGGATTTTAACTGTGCGAAAGTGATATAAAGACAAATTTAGGAACAAACCTAAGACTTTGAATTTAACTGAATTGGTTTTACTAACAACTTGTTACAGATTTATAGTACAAGTTGGAAGCATGAGACTCCGTAATCAGCTGACACAAATGTGAGTGCCTCATGGGCTGATAGTTTCTGTATCCAGTGAAATAATTATTAAATGGAGTTGAATTAAAGGCATTATCATTGGTCTTCATATGCTTTAATAGAGCTAAATATTCGGTGATAATTTTTTCTATTGTTGCTGTGCATTTATTAAGTGCTACTTGAGTGCATTCAATAAGGCAATACTAAAAAATTGTATTTGAATGCTCTTTGTTAATGACCTGAATGGAAATAATGGATACAATTTGCAACTTTGATCATGAGAAGTTTTACACACTGAGGAAAAACTGTGCATAGTTGCAAACACATTCATAACTTCTCACTGCATTTCCATTCCTTGTCCAGAGAAATGCCCTCACTTTTTACTTCCTAGTTTAACAATTTAAATTTATCAGTTTTTTCTTTATTGTACAAAAACGGTAATGGTGAGAAAAAAAACTTCATAATTTACTTTTCATTGTATGTTGGAATTTCACCAGATGCATACACATTCAACTTTTGTCATTGTTTATAAACTCTCAATATTATCACACTCACTCTGTTTCAGGTACTCCTGATGTGGGTTACTGATAGATGAATCCTTCTAAACCACCATAACTAAAACTAACATTTCTAAATTCCAATTAAATATATTTTCTGAATGTCTTTATGCAACTCAAAATCAATATGATCAAGGAAATTGTTTCTTCTATTTTCTAACTTTCATCTTTATATTCATTGGACTTTTATTCATTAATAAAACAATATAAAGCCAAGGTAGATGATATGAGAATAACAAAACTATAAAGATGAAACATAAATCACCATTAATTTCATGATGTAGCAGAAATTACTCTTTATTCATCCTTTTTTCTTCTTGCTTCAGTTTAGTCACTCTTTGGACTGCAGCAGGTCAGGCTTCCCTGTCCATCAACAATTCCTGGAGCTTGCTCAACTCATGTCCATTGAATTGATGCCATCCAACTCAGTTATCTTTAATATCATATACATTACAATGTATTATGAAATTTCTTTAGGAGATTGAGATTAAAAACATATGCATTAATCATTATTTCATATTTTTTTCACTGTGGAAAATACTTTTGAACATTTTTTTTGTGAAAAATACCATTGAACAGTTCTTGAAAATTTTTTTTAAATGAGTATATAATAATGTGTCACATCAAATGCTGTTTCCGAATACATTGGTGTTTCTATTCCTTGTTGTTGTTCAGTTGCTTAGTCATGTTTGACACTATGATCCCAAGGACAGAAGCATGCCAGACTTCCCTGTCCTTCAGTATCTCCTGGAGTTTGCTCAAAGTAATGGCCATCGGGTTGGTGATGCCATCGAACCATTTTATCCTCTGTCACCCCCTTCTCCTGCCCTCAATCTTTCCCAACATTAGGGTCTATTTCTTACTTTATACATTATGTTGCAGTAAAGTAATGCTCAAAATTCTCCAAGCCAGGCTTCAGCAATAGAAGAACTGTGAACTCCCTGATGTTCAAGCTGGTTTTAGAAAAGGCAGAGGAACCAGAGATCAAATTGCCAANTTGGGGGCAGGAGGAGAAGGGAACGACCAAGGATGAGATGGCTGGATGGCATCACTGAGTCAATGGATGTCTGAGTGAACTCCAGGAGATGGTGATGGACAGGGAGGCCTGGCGTGCTGTGATTCATGGGGTTGCAAAGAGTCGGACACGACTGACCGACTGAACTGAAGTGAACTGAAACACCTTTTTGCATGTATAGTGTTTCACTAATTAAAACATCATCATAGGCTTCTTACAGATAAAGTATCAAACTATGAAAAATTTCAGTTGTTGCTGTTGTTCAGTCACTAAGTCATTTCAATTCCATGGACCGCAGCATGCCAGGCTTTCCTGTCCTTCACCTTCTCCCAGAATTTCCTCAATCTCATGCCCATCTCATTCTCTGTTGCCCGCTTCTCCTCCTGATTTCAATCTTTCCTAGCATCAGGGTCTTTTTCAATGAGTTGGCTCTTCACATCAGGTGGACAAAGTATTGGAACTTAAGCTTCAGCATAAGTCCTTCCAGTGTATATTCAGGGTTTTCCTTTAGGATTTACTTGTTTTATCTCCTTGCTGTCCAAGGGACTCTCAAAAATCTTCTCTAGCACTACAGTTTGAAATCAGTTCTTCTGTGCTCAGCCTTCTTTATGGTCCAGCTCTCATATACATACATGACTACTGGAAAAAGCACAGCTTTGATGATGCAGACCTTTAACAGCAAAGTGATGTCTCAACTTTTTAAAATGCTGTCTAGCTTTGTCATAGGCTTTTCTTCCAAGGAGCAAATGTCTTTTAACTCCGTGGCTGAAGTCACCATCCACATTGATTTGGAGCTGAAGAAAAGAAAATCTGCCACTGTTTCCCTATCTATTTTCCATGAAGTGATGAGACTGAGCGCCATGGTCTTAGTTTTTTGAATGTTGAGTTTTAAGCCAGTTTTTTCACTCTCCTGTTTTACCCTCCTCAAGAGGCTCTCTAGTTCCTCTTCACTTTCTTCCCTTACAGTGGTATTGTCTGCATGCCCCAGGTTTTGATATTTCTCCCAGCAATCTTGATCCCAGCTCGTATTCATCCAGCCTGGCCTTTCTCATTATGTACTCTGCATATAAGTGAAGTAAGCAGGGTGACAATTGACAGCCTTGTCGTGGTCCTTTCCCAATTTTGAACCAGTCCGTATTTCCATGTCCAGTTCTAACTGTTGTTTCTTGACCTGCATACAGGTTTCTCATGAGACAAGATGATCTGGTATTTCTGTCTCTTTAAGAATTTTCCAGTTTGCTGTGATCTACACTGTCAAAGCTTTGATATAGCTGAAGCAGAAGTGGGTGTTTTTCTGGAATTCTCTTTCTTTTAATATAATCCAAAAAATATTGCAAATTAGATCTATGGTTCCTCTGCCTTTTCTATATCCAGCTTGTACAAATGGAAGTTCTTAGTTCAGGTACTGTTGAAGCCTAGCTTGAAGGATTTTGAGCATTACTTTGCTAGTATGTGAAATGAGCTCAATTGTATGGTAGTTTGTTCCAAAAAAATATTCAAAAAATCTTCTTCATTAAAAAAAATCGAACTGTAACTTAGAAAATTTGTGTTAATATAAAGTGATATTTATAAATGAACCAGACTGATACTGTCTTTATTATTTTAAAAGCCTTCTTTATTTTATGGGTAGTTTTTTTTTTTTTTTACTTCATATTAACTTCATTTACTTTGTTTATAAATAAAGTTAAATTTTGTAATACTTTATTATTGTAATAGGCTACATTCTATTTTGAGCCTTGTCATTGCATTTTTCTTTTAATTGTTTTAACTAACACTGATACAGCTTTATTATCATCCTTAATATATTTAAAGAGCAATGTTTTGTCATTTGTCACATTTATTTTTCAAATTTTTTTTTGTAAATCTTTCATAAAGATTTACTTTTAATCTTTCTACATTCTGATAGTATTTTTCATCATCATTCACTTGATTTTCTTTATGATTATCTTTTGCAGTTAATTCTCTTCAGTGAAGAATTTATTTCATGTTGTCATGGTTTTTACTTACTGTAACCAGTCTATATTCATCTCTCATTTAATCCCAGTCCATTTATATCTGTNTAAATCTTTCATAAAGATTTACTTTTAATCTTTCTACATTCTGATAGTATTTTTCATCATCATTCACTTGATTTTCTTTATGATTATCTTTTGCAGTTAATTCTCTTCAGTGAAGAATTTATTTCATGTTGTCATGGTTTTTACTTACTGTAACCAGTCTATATTCATCTCTCATTTAATCCCAGTCCATTTATATCTGTTCCTCAAAATAAATCTATTCTAATGATTCCACTAGTTCTCCTCTAAATTGTTGTTTGTTGTGTAAATTATTTTCAAATTTGTGTCTTCAAGACAAACATGACTCAATGTTGTTATAACTTTATTTTCCATTATCTCATATTTTTGGATAGTGGTCTCTTCAGATACAGCATTTAATAACACAAGGTAATAGAATTCAAATGGTCATTGTCAGTAGCTATTTGGCTGCTTCGCCTTTCAGAAAATATATATGATAGGCTTATAGTTAGAGTTGTATGAGTGGGGCCCATTCTCCACTCCTTATAGAGGAGCATCTATAAGGCAACTCACACCTGCCATTTTCTAAGCACTTAGCTGGAGAGAAGAACATACCTGGATGTTTGTTGTTTATTACTCCTTTTATAAGGTACTCCTTTTTCTTCTTTGTGATATACAGTTACCTACAGGGAACACAAATCAACACTGCACCTGCATTCTATTCAAGTTCAGATATTCACAAAGTCAGTCTATATTTGTTCAGCACTGCCAATAAACATTAATTGTATCTGAGTGTGAAGCATTAGCAGTCTCACTATATTAGAGTCTTGTTTTCCACTATCATCTTTAGTTGTTATAAAGATAATTTGAATCTTCATGCCTTATTCATCTGGTTTTCATATTTATTTCTGTTTTTAGTTTAGGAGCAAAATTGATTTAATTATATTCCTGAAGTTCAAAGCACATCTTCACTATTGACCTGTCTACTCATTTTGGTTTATTTATTTAAAGCTTCATCCCTCAACCCACTCAAATTATCTCTCTCAAGTTCTATCTCTAATATTTTCATATTTAAATGTTATTGAAAAATATATGCTGATGTGTTTATTTATTTACATAAGCAGCATTATGTTCTGTATTAAAGTCTGTTTCTTTTTTTAATTGAGCTTTGATTTCAAAGTCTATCCATATTAGCAAATTTACAATATAATTTTTAACCATATGTTGTTTTTTGTTGAATAAGAACATGTGGGACACATTCACTGAATTCTGTACATTTATTTGATATGTTATAGATACAGAAGTCTCCAACTTCTGACCAAGGTGAATGTGGCAATGAACATCCTAGAACATGACTCCTAATAAAAGTGTAAGATTTCACTGGGATCTCAAATGTCCAGGATTGGACTTTTTCATTCTTAGAATATGTTTTCTGTAATTGGAACAAACTGCAAGAATGGCTTCCTGGTGGATGCCCTAATTCACAGTCCCTCCTGGAGAGGATGAGAGTACTTATATCCCTACCTTTCTGCTGGTGCTTAACATTATCTTACTTTATAATTTTAATATAATATATCTAAAGTGAAAATTCCCTGTTTCAAGGTGAATTACTCTGGTTACAAATGTTTACCTATAGCTGAGCACTTTTAATTCATGTATTTCTACATTCACTATTATGTTAAGATTTGATTCTTATATTATTTTCTTTTTACTGTTGTCTCTATTTTCTTCTTTTTATTGATTTAAATTGAATAGACTAAGATTTCTTCTGTTTATTTAAAAGTTATTTGTCTTTTTCTTATATTAGGTTTTTTAGCTTAAGATCCAACTTAATATGTATTTACATAAAATGCTACCTCTCATAAACCTTCTCATGATTGTAAATTCTGTCTTCACTGTACTAAGTTAATATTGTTCACAATTTTAGTCCAAGTTTAGAATGGAAATCCTTTTATTTTCCTCATCCTAAACTTTAACGAGCTATTTCACAATTCTTACTTGTCTTGTGGCATCATCTACTTCTTCTAAAAGTATTTTTATTATGTTTCTTGGTTACAAATCTATAATAATTGTGTTTTGGTAATATTTTATAATAATAGATTAAGTTAAATAATTTTCTGGATATAAATTATAAGTTCAACATCCTTTTAAATCAAAATATTAAAATTGCTATTTAATTTCCTTTCTGCTTCCAGTGTGTCTGTTGATAAAACTCATGTACAATTGTTCCTCAAATTTTTCTTAACATGCCTAAGTTTTTGTAATCTCTAATCTTTGACATTATAAATATATTTCTGCCTATACTTGTGGAGTTTTTATGCCAATATTTCTTCAAATATTTCTGCATTTTATTTGTAATTTCTTCTTCAGAGATTTTTATTATCTTGAATTTTGAACTTAACTTTTAGGTAAGATTTTTATTTCTTAAGTATTTTGTGTCTTCTTTCCTGTTTTCTCTAGGAGATGCTCACACTGATCTTTTATTGTCTTTATTCATTCTATTATTTATCTTTATATATTGCGTTCTCTCTTTTTCAACTATCATTTTTATATACAATATATCCAAATGGAATTTTCTAACCCTGCTTTCAAATGATTTGCATTCTTTACCTCTCTAAAGATGTTTATAATTTGTTTTATATTTTTATATTTCTGTTCCAATGTTTCTGCTATATAGATTACGTAAATAGGTATAGCTTGCTATTTTATTTTGAGTTGTACTGTTTACTATTTCCCTTAGTTATTCAGCTTCTCTCACTGGATATGTGTATTAGAGAATAGTCAAAGCCAGTCTCTATTATGTATCAGTCCTTGGAAGAAGTCCTAGTTTTGATAATGATAGAGCCATATTGATGAGTCTCATTTGTTGTCACTCAATCAGGCAGTTTTTGGAGCTGCTAAATTCTCATAACTGAAACCAGGAACTCTTTTCAACTCCAGAGAATCTGGATTCTAAGGACCTTACATGGCTATAGGCTTTGTTCTTGGAATAACACTATTTTCTTATTACTAAACATAATTCTTCATTATAAACCCTTTACTATACAAGTAGAAACAGAGTAGCTTTTTTTTTTTTAATAAACAATAGAGACATATAAAACTATACCGACATCATTCTGGGCAATAATAGAGGCCTAGAGGAAAAGACTTTTGTATTTAAGCAAAGTATTAAATTATTGAGACTATTTAGAGCTTTCTCTAATCTGGTCGAGATATAAATTCATACTGGAGGTGTAATTCAGTGACAAACAAAGTTTGTTACTAGTAATGTAGTACAATCAAAGGGGCAGTTTCTGCTTCTACCTAAAGAGACAAACTATTAGTGATGAGAAATTAAGTGCACTGTTAGGTATTGCATATTTGCTTTATGTAGTTAATTTAAATATAAGTGATCTTTTTCCCCCAGAAGTCAAATTTGTTTTTCAATAGTGTTTTTATGGAATACTTTAGTAGCTAATTTTATTTTTAAATGTATGTATTTAAAATCTATTCTTAAGTAGATATTTTCTTTAAAAAAAAGAAAAAGGAAGGGTGTTAGTCTGTGAAATACTTTCAGGTGTCTAATCTGCATTTTTTAATGATTCATCGTTGAATTTGTAAAAACTTTTCTCTAGTTATAAAATGAGACTCTTTCCCACACATCAATGTGATCGTTATTCATTTTCCATTTATTGCTGAGACAAAAAAAACAGTTGCTTTATGATGAAAGGCAGAAGGATCTATCAGGCCCCAGTCACTTTTCATGAACTAAGGACTGATGTCAGTGACTGTCAGATACAAGCGATTTTTCTCTATAAATCTTTTCCTTGCAAAAGCGAATCATTGTTCCCTTACATTGCACAGGCTTTTGTTCAGCTTTTCTCTAGTATAAAATTTAATGAGAGCAGCCACAGAAAACATCAAGAACTGAGTATGTGTCAGAGAGAAATCTTCAGCTTTGTTGAGATACTCTCATAAAATTACTTGTGCTTTCTTTTCACTATCAGCTTTTTTTTTTTTTTAGATGGGAAAAATCACTTAAAGGTTCAATATCAATACTAATTACCTTTTACTATGTATGTGTGAGCGTGAGTGTATGCATTGTGTAAACGTGTGTGTATGCATGATATATAGTACATCTACAATTCCATAGTTTAATAATACTATGATATTGACTCAAACTTAAAAGAGATGATGATGGAAAATACTTCCTATCATCCTCAGGCCCAATTATGAGAATCTCACTTATTTCCTTTTTCCTCTCTGCAACAGCTGTGGTTTGCTTGGCTGCTCCTGTTGTCTGTTTCCAGGGTCAAGCACCTTGAGGCAGACAGCTGGGCCTCCCTGATGGAAGATTCCCACCACCATAATTCACCTAGACCTCTCTAATTCACTTCTACCCATCATCTGCCAGAGGTGCAGCTTTACGATTATTTGAACATATCACAAGATATATCTGTTTGCTTTGCCCTGCGGGTACACTAATCTTTTTTCTGAGCCTGTGTATGTATTGGGGGAGAGGTTATTGTTTCTGGTCAAGGAGGTGCAACGATGTAATGAGAATGTACTTAATTTATCGTTGCTGTTTCTATTTGCCTTATCTGTATTGTGTCTTTTCCAGCTATTCCCCAAAGGAGCACTTAATTCATCTAAAATATTTCTTATATAAATCCACACTTATGTGGCAACTTCACTGACTCATGGTATAAACTAATTTCTTTCTATTTGCCAATTTGGCTCAATATACTCTGGAAGGGAAAGTTTCCCTGATCAAATGGAAGAAACAAGAAACTCTAATACAAGGAATATAGGTCCCTTTTCTACTACAATCCCCATATTCTCTCCAAATGAAACCCATAAAACACTTGTAGCTTTGTTTTTGCAAACTAATGGAGGATAAGCTGTTGGACAGAAGAAGGAACTAGTTTAAAGGCTTGCTGATGTTGGAGATTTTGAGTTCTTTATTCTCAGAGTTAAAAGGCTTTGGAAGAGCAAAAGATTGTATCTGTGTCGGCATTTAACTATGGTGGGGATCAAATGCCACTGATTCATGCTCATTAGGGCTGCTTCTCCCTCACCTGGGAGGCTTAAAGAAGTCTTTATGAGAGCTCAGTGAGGATTAAATTCATAGACAAGAATAATAAAAAAAAAAAGGTCTGTATGGCCTGTCTTAATTTTTGAGAGAATGAGAACATTTAGTTATTATGCCCTGGGAGCATTTAAAAAATGTAAATGCATTATAGTCAGAAATATACATATTTAATTCTTTAAAATCTGTGAGAGATGGGGTTACTACAATGGTACTTTTATTCCTAGTAAGCAAAAAGCTAATGCTGGTTCTCTTAAGTGTGGGGGAAAAAACAAATCTGACTACCAATTTCCCTTGGTTGAATTTAACATACTGAAATTATTGCATGGTATACTTGGTTTTCACGTGTGTACTGGATATAACTCACAATTTCAATTCAGAAGTTATTAAGTATTTATTTCTGTTATGAATACTTACTGCATGATAAGTATTGGCAGAAGTATATCTTATAATTATGATTTTTCTTGATCTAAAGAATCAGTGTACATAAAATAAAAAGATATGTTTAGAGTTACAGTCAGTTAACCTCTGCTTTTCTAATGCCCAGACTTTGCACTCTCCAAGACACCCTGTAATTTCTGTTAAAGCCTGCAAGGCTGGAGACCCAGGTTCGATCTCTAGATCAGGAAGAGACCCTAGAGAAGGAAATGGCAACCCAGTCCAGTACTCTTGCCTGGGAAATCCCATGGAGAGAGGAGCCTGCTAGGCTACAATCCATAGGGTTGCAAAGAGTCAGACATGACTGAGCAACTACTTTACTTTACTTTAATATGACCATCAGTTTAGTTCAGTCACTCAGTCGTGTCAGACGCCTTGAGACCCTATGAATCACAGCATGCCAGGTCTCCCTGTCCAACACCAACTCCTTAAGTTCACTCAAACTCATGTCCATCTAGCAGGTGATGTGATCCAGACATTTCATCCTCTTTTGTCCCATTCTCCTCCTGCTCCCAATCCCTCCCAGCATCAGAGTGTTTTCCAGTGAGTCAGCTCTTCGCATGAAGTGGCCAAAGTACTGGAGTTTCAGCTTTAGCATCATTCCTTCCAATGAAATTCCAGGGCTGATTTCCTTTAGAATGGATTGTTTGGGTCTCCTTGCAGTCCAAGGGACTCTCAAGAGTCTTCTCCAACACCACAGTTCAAAAGCATCAATTCTTTGGCACTCAGCTTTCTTCACAGTCCAACTCTCACATCCATACATGCCCACTGGAAAAACCATAGCCCTAACTAGACGGACCTTTGTTGGCAATGTGAGGTCTCTGCTATTCAATATGCTATCTAGGTTGGTCATAACTTTCTTTAAAAGGAGCAAGGGTCTTTTAATTTTATGACTACAGTCACCATGTGCCATGATTTTGGAGCCCAAAACTCCAAAGTCTGACACTGTTTCCACTGTTTCCCCATCTATTTCCCATGAAGTGATGGGACTGGATGCCATGATCTTCATTTTCTGAATGTTGACCTTTAGGCCAGCTTTGTCACTCTCCTCTTTCACTTTCATCAAGAGGCTTTTTAGTTCCTATTCACTTTCTTCCATAAGGGTGGTGTCATCTGCATATCTGAGGTGATTGATATTTCTCCCGGCAGTCTCGATTCCAGCTTGTGCTTCTTCCAGTCTGGCGTTTCTCATGATGTACTCTGCATATAAGTTAAATAAGCATGGTGACAATATACAGCCTTGACGTACTCCTTTTCCTATTTGGAACCAGTCTGTTGTTCCATGTCCAGTTCTAACTGTTGCTTCCTGACCTGCACACAGGTTTCTCAAGAGGCAGGTCAGGTGGTCTTGTATTCCCTTCTCTTTCAGAATTTGCCACAGTTTATTATGAGCCATACAGTCAAAGGCTTTAGCACAGTCAACAAAGCAGAAATAGATGTTTTTCTGGAACTCTCTTGCTTTTTCCATGATCCAGCGGATGTTGGCCATTTGATCTCTGGTTCCTCTGCCTTTTCTAAAACCAGACTGAACATCTGGAAGTTCATGGTTCATGTATTCCTGAAGCCTGGCTTGGAGAATTTTGAGCATAACTTTACTAGCATGTAAGATGAGTGCAATTGTGTGGCAGTTTGAACTTTCTTTGGCATTGCCTCTCTTTGGGATTGGAATGAAAACTGACCTTTTCCATTTCTGTGGGCATGATGAGTTTTCCAAATATGCTGGCATTTTGATTGCAGTACTTCCACAGCATCATCTTCCAAATTTGGAGTAGCTCAACTGGAATTCCATCACCTCCACTAGCTTTGTTCGTAGTGATGCTTTCTAAGGCCCACTTGACTTCACATTCCAGGATGGCTGGCTCTAGGCAAGTGAACACACCATCGTGATTATCTTGGTCTTGAGGATATTTTTTGTACAGTTCTGTATATTCTTGCCACCTCTTCTTAATATCTTCTGCTTGTTAGGTCCATACCATTTCTGTCCTTTATCGAGCCCATCTTTGCATGAAATGTTCCCTTGGTATCTCTAATTTTCTTGAAGAGATCTCTAGTCCTTCCGATTCTGTTATTTTCCTCTATTTCCTTGCATTGATCACTGAGGCTGAGGAAGGCTTTCTTATCTCTCCTTGCTATTCTTTGGAACTCTGCATTCAGATGCTTATATCTTGCCTTTTCTCCTTTGCTTTTCCCTTCTCTCCTTTTCACAGCTATTTGTGAAGTCTCCCTGACAGCTTTTTTGCATTTCTTTTCCTTGAGGATGGTCTTGATTCCTGTCTCCTGTACAACTTCACGAACCTCTGTCCACAGTTCATCAGGCACTCTATCAGATCTAGTCCCTTAAATCTATTTCTCACTTCCACTGTATAATCATAAGGAATTTGATTTAAATCATATCTGAATGATCTTGTGGTTCTCCCCACTTTCTTCACATTAAGTCTGTATTGGGCAATAAGGAGTTCATGATCTGAGCCACATTCAGCTCTCAGTCTATTTTTGCTAACCGTACAGAGCTTCTGCATCTTTGGCTGCAAGGAATATAATCGATCTGATTTCGGTGTTGTCCATCGGGTGATGTCCATGTGTATTGTCGTCTCTTTTGTTGTGGGAAGAGGGTGTTTGCTATGACCAGTGCATTCTCTTGGCAAAACTCTGTTAGCCTTTGCCCTGCTTCATTCTGTATTCCAAGGCCAAATTTGTCTGTTACTGCAGGTTTTTCTTGACTTCCTACTTTTGCATTTCAGTCCCCTATTATGAAAAGGACATCTTTTTTAGGTGTGAGTTCCAAAACGTCTTGTAGGTCTTCATAGAACCATTCAACTTCAGCTTCTTTAGTGTTACTGGTTGGGGCATAGACTTGGATTACCATGATATTGAATGTTTTGCCTTGGAAATGAACAGAGATCATTCTGGCTTTTTTGAGTTTGCATCCAAGTACCTCATTTCAACGTGTACTTCAAAAAACGTCACTGTACTATGCCAATATTTAATGATAAATCTATATTTATAAGTGAAGAATCTCTAGGACAAATAATTAAACAGTTTCTCCATACACTGCTACACATTGTTTTCATGGGATTCTGCTCAGTTTAATAAATTTAAATATTTTTTAGGACTTATATATGCTGAATATGGTGCAGATATTAGAGTGAGTGAAAAGTAAGAAAGAAACTATAATAAAAAAGATATTTCTATGGTTTTACATATTATATTGGATATGTTTATCTATCTTCCACCATATTCACAGTAATACTTTAATATTAAGTTATATAGATTGTATTGTGACTATAACTAATTGATAAATAAATATTTTCTTAAAATGATAACAGATTATAATTTAAAAATACTTAGAGTATTCATTATTGGTTCAAGTCCTTGTGAAGATCTGACCAGGCAGTTTAATGGAAAATTTTAATTTTCTTTCCTTAATATATAGAAATATTTCTCTCCCCTAATATAGTATAAACATCAGAAATATTAATGATGTTCAACTCTATTTCTTTCATCATCAACAATGCACTGAGGAGACTTTAAAAAATTCCCAGTCTGAATATCTTGCTCTGAGGCTTTTACCTAAGCAAAAATCATGGGACAGAAGGAAATTAGAAAAGAGACAACCTGGGAGAAACTGAAACACAAAGATCTCTCCCACATCCTATCTCAGCCTATTGCCAGCCACTAACACAAATTTCCCTCCTTCTGGATTTTTCTATAATCCAATGGTCATATTCTAGAAAGGGCATTTCTTCATCACTTTAATAACATGAGTACATATAATTTGATTTCAGCAGAGGGATAGTTAATATTTATAGATTTTTCTCAGAGTTATTATTGATAGTGGTTGGATTTCATTGAAGGTTCACAATTGCAAACAAGACAATATTTGCTTAGTAACACAGCAGATAATCAGTTTCTGTAAGTGCTTCATGCACACTTAAAAGAATGTATATACTGTTAACATTGGAGACTCTGTTCCATTGATGCCACTTGGATCAATTTTATTATATTAGTTGCTCAGATCTTCTGATTACTTGATGATTTATTGTCTGCTTTTTCTATCAGTTTCTGAGAGAAGTGTGTCAAAGTCCCTACTGTGGGTATATGTAGAGCTTCCCTGGTGGCTTAGATAGTAAAAAATCTGCCTGTGGTGCAAGAGACCAGGTTAGATCCCCTGGAGAAGAGCATGACTACCTACTCCAGTATTCTTGCCTAGAGAATTCCATGGACAGAGGAGACTGGCAGGTTACAGTCCATGGAGTTGCAAAGAGTTGGACCCAGCTGAGCAACTAACACTTATTTAACAGGTATATGTATGTCTCTCCTGTCTTTTAATATTGTAAATGCTTGTTTTAATGTCTGAAGTTATATTATGTATGTACAGATTTAATATTGTTAAATGCTCTTAATCATAAGGAAAGGGCCTTTGTATCTCTCAAGTAATTTTTTCCTTAGAGTTTATTTTGTCTGATATTTGTATAGACATAATAGATTTTGTGTGTTTGTGAAGAGGTGAAAAGAATAAAAGTAACTGTTCTGTAATATGTTTACAGAATGTATCTTTCCATATTTTTAATTGGAAATTTTCTAGGCGTTTATTTGATATATTTTTTCTTGTAAGAAGGACGTTGTTTTATTGACTTTCTGTAACAGTCTTCCTTTTTTATATAGATGTTAAATACATCGTATAAAAACACTGCCAAAATTTAGAGAACTATCTCTATCTAATGGAGAACTTTCTATTTCTGTTTATCCTACCTTTCTCTCCTTTCTTCTATTTTTGGACTAGTCAGACATAGTTTATCATTTGTAATCCAAATAGCTGTGAAACTAGGGAGGTTAACTTACTGGGAGCAGGGAGGGAGTGTGCAGAAAATCACTGGACACTTCCTTAGAATGAAAATAATTTTAATATATCTTAAACATTTAAACATGAGTTAGCCAGACATATCAAGTGTGTGAAAGTGGATAGAATGGGATGCTCATTCCAAGCAGAAGTGACAGACTGCATAACGGGGACAACTGCATGGTGTGTAAGTGGAAATGACAAAAGCGCAATATAGGTGGTTGAAAAGACTATGCTTATGATACAACACCTACCAAACCACGAAAAACCTTACAATCATTTCTCCTTTTCTGGACTATGTGAATGTGTTAGCAGGAAGCCACTGATGTGATTTAGACAATAAAGTGAAAGATCAAATTTATGTATTAGGAAAATTTCTGCAAAAGCAGTATAGAAGATGAATTATTAAGGGACAACAGTTGAGGCAAGGATGCCTGGTAGGAAGCTGTTGAAGTAGCATAGTAAACTAGCATGTTAGCAAAGCAAAATATCCTTTATTCAGTAGCTCTTGAATAAAGGATAAACAGTTGTAGAAAGTGAGGCAGAAAATCGGCCGCTTGAAAATGAGCTGACTCATTAGGATTGCGTGAACTATGTGTTCAGTTATATCACTTTGATGGCTTGAAATCTGCTGTGGTGGATATTATCTACCCAAAGATAATTATCAAAGGCCAAAAACCCAGCTCTAAACTTTTTCCCAGAGAACTAGTCATTAAGTATTTACAGCACAGTGTTGGGCAGAATAGATTGCCAGAATGTCTAGAAGCAAGCTGAGAGACTTGATTTAGTACATTTGGAGGCTGAGGAATGGATGAGTCAAATTTGCCTATCAGGCTTTCACTTTGGTGAACAGATGGATACTGTTTCTATCAACTAAAATACAACTTAAGAGTAAAATTTAGGGCAAGGTACTAGATTTCAGACATAGGTGAAAACATTCAAGTCAAGGCGTCTAGCAGATAATAGGATATATGAATCTTTGCATCAGCAGCATGTGTGTGTGTGTGCAGGTTAAATAATTTTACCAGAGGACATTGTCCAGGAGACATCAGAATTCAAGGAAAAAATTTACAGGCATTCCACATTCTGATGGTGAAATAAAGCAGAAATGAAGGTGAAGGATCGCACAAGCATGAGGGTAACTAGCATGCTGTTGCTGTGGAAAGAAACAAAATGGAGAATTTCCAAATAGAGGGCGTGTCAGAAAAGCTGAATGCTGCAGATACGTCACTAGATACTAGTGGTAAAATGTTCACTGAAGTGAATAAATAATAAATTGTTGTTTTTTATTTATTTCAGATTTCAAAGAAGTAAATGGGCTGTAATGAAATGAATGTAGTAATTGTGATAAAAAGGTTGAGTTTTTCTAAATGGATAGAATAGAAAGATGGATTAAAGAAAACAGATATTCAGTCTAATAATTAACAGGACTCATCCATGGAAACTTAAAGAAGGTTGCAGTTGTCTTTCAGTATCTGTGGGCTATCAGTTCCAGAAAATCCTTCAGATTTCAAATCTGCAGATACTGAGGTCCCTTATACATGTCATAATATCCACATATAAACTGTATACATCCTCCCATCTACTTTGAATTATCTCTTGTAAGGAATGATAATAAAGCTCAAACTCCAGTACTTTGGCCACCTCATGCAAAGAGTTGACCCATTGGAAAAGACTGTGATGCTGGGAGGGATTGGGGGCAGGAGGAGAAGGGGATGACAGAAGATGAGATGGCTGGATGGCATCACTGACTCGATGGACGTGAGTCTGAGTGAACTCCAGGAGTTGGTGATGGACAGGGAGGCCTGGCGTGCTGTGATTCATGGGGTCTCAAAGAGTTGGACACGACTGGGCAACTGAACTGAACTGAACAATATAAATGTTATGTAAATAGTTGTAAATACTAGGTAAATGTTATGTAAATAGTTGTAAATACTAGGTAAATGTTATGTTGCCAGTGCATGGCCATTTCAAATTTTGCTTTTGGAGCTTTCTGAAATGTTTCTCAAAGTTTTGAATTACAGTTGGTTGAATCCATGGATGGGGGTGAAAAAGGCAAACTGCAATTGCACAGTAATCACTTTACTAGCCTTTTGTGAAGTGGGATATTGGAGTGCATGCTAGTAGAAGGGCAGAGAGAGTGGAACCATATCTGGGAGACTCTAAGCCTCAGACATCTCTCTTTAACTATTATAAGGCTACTTTTTGAAAGGTATAGTCGCAGGGGAAAGGCTTCTTACATAAATCTCTTTGACCTCCTTTGGCAACAGTTAATCACAAAAGGATCACTGTTTGTAGATTATATCCAGTTCTCTGAATGAAAATGTCAAAGATATATACATGCTAAGTTGCTTCAGTCGTGTCTGTTAGCCCTCCAAGCTCCTCTATCCTTAAGATTCTCTAGGGAAGAATACTTGAGTGGGTTGCCATGCCCTCCTCAAGGGGATCTTCCTGACCCAGGGACTGAACCCAAGTCTCTCTTGTCTTTTCTGTCTCCTGCATTGGCAGGCGAGTTCTTTAACAGGCGGGTTCTAGTACCACCTGGGAAGCCCCAAAGATATATGCACTGGCCATATAAATTTAATGCTTCCTTAATTTTACTCACAGTTTGTAACCAAGTTTTGACAATGGGACTTCTACTTGGCCTTGAATGCATCAGCCTTATTCCAAAGTTCTATTATTTGGATTGCTGTTTTGTTGCTCCTTGTAAAAGTTCGGAGTTTTTTTTTTTACCATCGGTAGGCCCCAGGCTTCCTCAGATCCTCTGCATTTATTCCCAGAAGATAATATATACTCTGTTTCACTTAGTTTTTCCAAATCTTACCTCTTCTTTAAGATCTAACTGCCATAGGCTACTGAAAGCCATTTAAAAAAATCTCACATACTCCTCTAAGAGATTTTTACTTCCCCCTTGACACTCTGTCCTAATTATTTTTACCATTCCTCAAATACCTCACATTTTTTATAACCTCTCTTGAACTGTATATCATATTTTTATTTAATTCTCAGTTCAAATTTTAATGGGTGTATGTCATCTCTTCAGCTGGAATGCATGTTCCTTGTGGAGTTGTTTTACTTTGTATCTATCCAAAGGAACTTGGCATAGTTTCATACTTATGATAAAATTTTAATAGATACTTTTTGAATGCTGATCATCTGTTAAATACTGTATGGTTACCGTAAACACAGAATGTATTTATGCTGCTAGTAAATCCTTTGAGAGTGTTCAGACACTCTGGTCATACAGATAAAGTATTAAGGATTTTGAAACATTATACATGAGAGCAACCTGTATCTCGGTCAGATTCTCACCATGGCAACAGTTGCTTATTTCACAAAGAATGAAACTGATTTCCCTTGTAAGTAATGTAAAGCTTGATACTCAGCGTGTTTTGTTTTGTTTTTTAAAGTGGAGCTACGCACACATACACACAATAGCCTTATTTAAAAACATTACAAGTTTGAGTTTCTTTAGAAACTAGTTATATTTAAAACTCATTTTAGAAACATATTTACCCAAAAAAAGTGATTACAGCTCTGATCTTACTTTGACTGAATAAACAATATTCAATATTAAGCTAAAGACAGAAGAGTTGAAGTTACCCAATGAAAAGAAAAAATTAGGGATTTACCTGATTCATGGAGTAAAATGAGAGGATAATTTTGGAGGAGATAAAAAATTAACACCTTTAATAGGTATCAATGTATGCTAAGTATTAATTCACAGGAATGACTTCTGTAATAGTCAAACATTTAAAAAGCCATATTTTAGGTCTTTTATGGCAGTATATCTTTATAATTGTTGTTTCTTAATTTAATTATAATTTTGTGGTGGTTAGCAATTCATCCTCAACTTAAAATCTATATTTGAAGCCACTTCTAACAATATTTACCTTCTCATATGCATAGCATACTCATTTACACATTTTTTTTTTCTTTTCCATGAGCTACAGGGTAGTCCTAACCACCATCATCCTTCTGGTGACTTCTTTCCAAACTCTCATTTAGTTCAACCCAGTTAAAGCCCATTTCTAAGAATTACAGAGACTAGAGATGAAGAAAAAGAGCTCTTGGTTAGGTAAGCACTGGCATTTCTTACAGGAGGAACGATCATTTTGAATGGTGTAAGATGATGCTTTGAAACAGTCTCAATTTGTATTTCTCTAATAACTAATAATCCAGACATCCTGGAATGTGAAGTCAAGTGGGCCTTAGGAAGCATCACTACGAACAAAGCTAGTGGAGGTGATGGAATTCCAGTTGAGCTATTTCAAATCCTGAAAGATGATGCTGTGAAAGTGCTGCACTCAGTATGTCAGCAAATTTGGAAAACTCAGCAGTGGCCACAAGACTGGAAAAAGTCAGTTTTCATTCCAATCCTGAAGAAAGGCAATGCCAAAGAATGCTGCAACTACTGCACAGTTATACTCATCTCACATGCTAGTAAAGTAATGCTCAAAATTCTCCAAGCCAGACTTCACCAATACATGAACAACTCCCTGATGTTCAAGCTGGTTTTAGAAAAGGCAGAGGAACCAGAGATCAAATTGCCAACATCCGCTGGATCATCGAAAAAGCAAGAGAGTTCCAGAAAAACATCTATTTCTGCTTTATTGACTATACCAAAGCCTTTGACTGTGTGGATCATAATATACTATGGAAAATTCTGAAAGAGATGGGAATACCAGACCACCTGACCTGACTCTTGAGAAACCTATATGCAGGTGAGGTAAAAACAGTTAGAACTGGGCATGGAACAACAGACTGGTTCCAAATAGGAAAAGGAGTATGTCAAGGCTGTATATTGTCACCTGCTTGTTTAACTTCTATGCAGAGTACCTCATGAGAAACGCCAGACTGGAAGAAGCACAAGCTGGAATCAAGATTGCTGGGAGAAATATCAATCACCTCAAAAATGCAGATGACACCACCCCTATGGCAGAAAGTGAAGAGGAACTAAAGCACCTCTTGATGAAAGTGAAAGAGGAGAGTGACAAAGCTGGCCTAAAGCTCAACATTCAGAAAATGAACAGTCTCATCACTTCATGGGAAGTAGATGGGGACACAGTGAAAACAGGGGCTGACTTTATTTTTTTGGTCTCCAAAATCACTGCAGATGGTGACTGCAGCCATGAAATTAAAAGATGCTTGCTCCTTGAAAGGAAAGTTATGACCAACCTAGATAGCATATTCAAAAGCAGAGACATTACTTTGCCAACAAAGGTCCATCTAGTCAAGGCTATGGTTTTTCCAGTAGTCATGTATGGAAGTGAAAGTTGGACTGTGAAGAAAGCTGAGTGCTGAAGAATTCATGCTTTTGAACTGTGGTGTTGGAGAAGACTTGAAAGTCCGTTGAACTGCAAGGAGATCCAACCAGTCCATTCTGAAGGAGATTGGCCCTGGGTGTTCTTTGGAAGGAATGATGCTAAAACGGAAACTCCAGTACTTTGGCCACCCTGTACGAAGAGTTGACTCCTTGGAAAAGACTCTGATGCTGGGTGGGATTGGAGACATGAGGAAAAGGCGACAGAGTATGAGATGCCTGGATGGCATCACCAACTTGATAGATGTGAGTTTGAGTGAACTCCAGGTGTTAGTGATGGACAGTGAGGCCTGGAGTGCTGCAATTCATGGGGTCGCTAAAAGTCAGACACGACTGAGTGACTGAACTGAAAAACTAATAATATTGAGCATATGTTCATCTACCTTTAAGTCATCTGTATGTCTTCTATGGAGAAATATCTACTTAGTTCCTCTGTCCATTTTTTGGTTGGGTTGTTGTTTTTTTTTATATTGAGCTAGATGAACTGTGTGTATATTTTGGAGACTGTTCCCTTTAAGTCGCATAATTTTCAAATATTTCTCCCATCCTGTACTCTTGGAGAAGGAAATGGCAACCAACTTCAGTATTCTTGCCTGGAGAATTCCATGGATGGAGGCATCTGGTGGGCTGTGGTTCATGGGGTCGCAAGAAGTCAGACACGGCTGAGCGACTAACACAACACACATCCTGTCCTTTCATTTTTATGTTTTCTTTTTTTGTCTAAAAGCTTTTAAGTTTAATTAGGTCTCATTTGTTTATTTTTGTTTTATTTTCATTACTGTGGGAGGTGGATCCAAAAGGATATTGCTGCAATTTATGTAATAGTGTCTTGACTATGTTTTCCTCAAAAAGTTTTATATTATATGGTCTTACACTTAGATCTGTAATCCATTTGATTTTATTTTGGTGTATGGTGTTAGAGAGTGTTCTAATTTCATTCTTTTACATGTAGTTGTCCAGTTTTCCCAGTACCGCTTATTGAATAGATTGTGTTTCCTCCACTGTAGAGTCTTGCTTCCTTTGTCATAAATAAATTGACCAGTGGGTGTGTGGGTTTATTTCTCAGTTTTCTATTCTATTCCAATGATCTATATTTCTGTTTTTGTGCCAGTACCATATTATTGATTACTATAGCTTTGTAATATAGACTGAAGTCAGGGAACCTTATTCCTCCAGCTTCACTTTTCTTTTTCAAGATTGCTTTCACCATTTGGAGTCTTTTGTGTTTAAGACTTTTTAAGATTTTTTAAAAGTTTTAAAATTTTTAAGAATTTTAAGATTTTTCACTCTAGTTTTGTGAAAATGTTACTGGTAATTTTATAGACATCGCATTGAATCTGTAGATTGCCTTAGGTAGTATAGTCACTTTGACAATATTGATTCTTGCAACCCAAGAACATGGTATATCATTCTGTCTGTGTCATCTTCAATTTCTTTCATCAGCATCTTACAGTTTTTGGAGTACAGGTTTTTTGCCTCCATAAGTAGATTTTTTCCAAAGTATTTATTCTTTCTGATACAATAGTAGATAAGATTTTCCCTTAATTTTTCTTTCTGATATTTCATTGTTAGTGTATAGAAATTCAGTAGATGTCTGGGTATTAGTTTTGTGTTCTGCAACTTTTCTGAAGTTAACACCTATCCTTCTAAAACTAACACCTGTCCTAAACTATTGCAAAATGTTCAGAGAAAGGAACACCCACAAACTCATTCAATGAGGCCACTATCAACCTGATACCCAAAGCATACAAAGATACCACAAAAAAGAAAATTATGACAATATCATTGATGAATATAGACACAAAAATCTTCAGCCAAACATTAGCAAACCAAATCCAATAATACAGTAAAAGGGTCACACAGCACAATTAAGTGAGGATTTATCCCAGTGATACAGGTATTCTTTAGTATATGCAAATTAATTAGTTTGATGCACCACATCAAAAAATTGAAGAATAAAAACCATAAGATCATCTCAGTAGATGCAGAAAATGCTTTTGACAAAATTCAACAACCATTTATGATAAAGACTCTCCAGAAAGTGGGCATAGAAGGAGCCTACCTCAACATAGTAAAACCCATACATGGCAAATCCACAGCTAACATTATACTCCATGACGAAAGAGGTGAAAGCATTTCCTCTAATATCAGGAACAAGGTAAGAATATCCACTTTCACTACTTTTAATCAAAATGGTTTTGGAAGTCCCAGCCATAGCTAACAAAGAAGAAAAATAATTAACAGGAATCAAAGTTGGAAAATAATTAAGATTGTCACTATTTGGAGATGACATGATGCTATACATAGAAAATCCCCAAAATGCTACCAGAACGCTGCTAGAACTCAATGATTTTTTTCCCCAGTATTAGAAATTTTATATCTTGCCCAGTAACTTTCACAGAGCCATAAAACCTGTATATATTATAAGACAAGTTCTTTTTATAAAATCAATCCAAGATCTTCTTTCTATTCATAAAAGTTGGAAAGAATTCCATGAAAAGTATTCCTCCAGTGATCATGACATAGTTAGAATGATTATCCAGAGAAACAAGTCCAAGACAGTCACTATTATTCTGGGTGTTTATAATTATCTACCTCCTGTATTATCATTATCAAATAGGTAAAACACAGACTCCATCAAAAATACGAAATTAGGCTCATCACTGAATTTTACCTCACCCAGTACTAAGCCCAGTACTAAATCCAATCTTCATTTTGTCCTATTTTTTTCTTTTGCATGCTGAGTTATGTACAAATCTTTGTGACCCCATGGACTGTAGCCCACCAGGATCCTCAGTCCATGGGATTTTTCAGGCAAAAATACTGGAGTGGGTTGCCATTTCCTATTCAAGGGGATCTTCCCAATCCTGGAATTGAACCCATATCTTTTGCATATCCTCAATTTTCAGATGGATTCTTTATCCCTGCATCACCTAAAGAAGACCCTTTTTATTTTCATTTTTCTCAAACCTGATACCTGCTTCTCTATCTGAATAAAATAAAAACAATCAGAAATTAACTTTTGTAAACGCCAATTAACAAAACAAGTCAATCTCTCTATATATCTGTGGTTTCTCTCTCATTATCATATATACATATGACCTCTTTCTCTATTTGAGGCCAACATATGGCAGGTATACTGAATTTCATTGACTTTTATTTACCCATGAGCACAGTCACTGCATTTTTGCCTTTCTTCCTCACCCTCACTGCTTATTTCTCTGTTGATTATTTTTATCAACACACAAAATATCTGTTATTTCTCCCAGTTTAAAAATAACAACAAAAGAAAATTTCTTTGGACTTCATATAGTTATATACAGCTTCATACAGTCAGAATTCACATAGCAGATAACTTCAATTACTTGTTATCTGAACTCATCGTAAATAAACCACCTCAAAAATCAAGTCTGTATTTGTTGAATTTTACTTTGCTCCTCCTATTACTTTGATAATTTGGGGTCTAACTGATATAAAATAAAATGTTCATTTCTTAAACATAGGATTTGATTAGCTTAACAAAGGAATGTATCCACGTAACAACTATTAACAATAAGATCAAGAACAATTTCACTAGAAAATAATCTCAAGTTTCAATCAAGTCAGTCTCCTAGTAGAAATTATATAAGACATTATGCAAAGAAGCATAATAATTCTTGTAGTGAAAAATGAAATCAAGAATTGGTTAGATACTAAAATGCAAAATATGCCTGGACAGAACACCAGATTACAGCACATATATGAGGACTTGAGCATGAATTCCAAGTTTACATTTCTAAAATAGAAAAATAAGAGCTACTCTTACATAAGAAAAATATTGGTCTGAAAAATTTAGTTTTAAATTCAAGTTAAAACCCAGTATGCTGAGTAAGGTAAAAGTGAGGAAGCTGAAATGAGTATAAAGTTAGTCTGTAGTAAACTTACATATGATTCTTTGTCTTCTTTTGTTAAAGGCTTAGGCTTTGTCTCCATAGGTGTGCTTCTACCAGTCCAACAGGTATATTTGCCTGAATTTTATAAAAGGTACATAAATACAGCTTCTGGAAAAATGATATAAAATTTTCAAAAAGGGTTCTAATCAAAAGTAAACAATCTTGTTCAACTAAAATAAAATCTCTTTTAATTAGTTTTTTTTTCTGGCTATAAGAATGCATGGATATTCACTAGTCATATGCAAAAATATTCTTTTAGATAATAGTATGTTCTCCTTCCAAAGTAGAAAATAGGTCATAAATCTCTTCCATATATCAAAATTTAGTTGTCTTCTCTATGATTGATTTATTATTGAATATTAGAGTCCTTGGCCACATTTGAAATTATATGTTATGTGATATATGCAAGATAGCTGTTCCTTAACCTATGCAGATATACTTCTATATTTAAAATTAATGAATTTTATGATCACTTGCCTTTCTGTTATATGGAATATTATAGAGAATTCTAATGCTATATGTCTAAAATGCAAATGTTGGTTTTATTTTAACTATTATAAATCATATTCTGTTATTTGGAGTGAGTAAAGATTAATATTCTTCTGGGTCAACAAACTTTTTATATATATGCAAATTTTAACTAATTTTTTCAGAAATAAAAAAGTTCCACATAGAGATATTAATGAAAATGGACCATTCAAAATTATACATGCTAATAATAACAAATTTAATTTTTCAGTATGAGATGTAACAATGTTAAAAAAATCAAGATTGAGATGACAACTAAAACATTATGACAATAAATATAAATCAATGAAATATACAGCAAAATAGAGCCAGATATTGTTATTTGAAAAACAGTTAAATGAGAAGACTATATATCACATAATTTGAAAATTTTACAAAGTAAAATAAGAAAATTCAAGATATAATGCTCCAATTACTTAAAATAACTGATAAAGAAATTAAACTTATTTAACTTAAGAAGCTTAGAAAAAAATGTCTAAGAAAACAATAAAATATAAAATTAATAATAGAGGGAGAACTTTTAATAAATTTTAAAAAATATTTATGTATCAGCCAAGGATTGTTAAAAATAAATGAAATAGTTATAGATTTCAAGATTCACCATAATTCTGAAGCAACCAGAATGCCTTAAGGATAGATATATAGATCAGTATAACAGAATAGAGAACCTTGAAATAAACTCACACACATATGGTTCATTATTTTCAATGTAAGTACAACACAATTCATTGGAAGAAAGAACAGACTTTATAAAAAATGATTATTTAATAATTGAATATACCCATTCAGAAAAATATAAACTCAAAAAAATATTTTAGGCTTTAACACATACCACTTAGAAAAAGTAATGAAAAATTGATCTAACTTTTAAAGAATATCACTTACTTAAAACTCAATGATAATACATTTGAAAGTTTTGATAAAATGGAAATTATTATATACATTTTCAAAACTAATTCAAGAAGACAGAAAAAGCTATTGAACGATAATCCTGGGAGACAATGGAAAAGAAGGATTTAATCATGAGTCCAGTTCAGTTCAGTTCAGTCACTCAGTCCTGTCCAACTCTTTGTGACCCCATGAATCGCAGCATTCCAGGCCTCCCTGTCCATCACCAACTCCCAGAGTTCACACAAACTCATGTCCATCGAGTCAGTGATGCCATCCAGCCATNCAATGCCGTTCTCCCAAATCACCCCACCCTCTCCCTCTCCCAGAGAGTCCAAAAGACTGTTCTATACATCTGTGTCTCTTTTGGTGTCTCATATACATGGTTATCATTACCATCTTTCTAAATTCCATATTTATGCATTAGTATACTGTATTGGTGTTTTTCTTTCTGGTTTAATCCACTCTGTATAATCGGTCCAGTTTCATCCACCTAATCAGAACTGATTCAAAAGTATTCTTTTTAATGGCTGAGTAATACTCTATTAATCACAGGTTCACTTTGTTTCCTAAAAGTTATTTAAGTAATGCTTTGCTTTATATCAGTTCAGTTCAGTTGCTCAGTCATTTCCAACTCTTTGCGACCCCATGAATTGCAGCACGCCAGGCCTCTCTGTCCATCACCAACTCCCAGAGTTCACTCAAACTCACTTTGATCCAGTCGATGCCATCCAGCCATCTCATCCTCTGTCGTCCCCTTCTCCTCCTGCCCCCAATCCCTCCCAGCATCACAGTATTTTACAATGAGTCAACTCTTTGCATGAGTTGGCCAAAGTACTGGAGTTTCAGCCTTAGCATCAGTCCTTCCAAAGAACACCCAGGACTGATCTCCGTCAGAATGGACTGGTTGGATCTCCTTGCAGTCCAAGGGGACTCTCAAGACTCTTCTCCAATATCACAGTTCAAAAGCATCAATTCTTCGGCACTCAACTTTCTTCACAGGACAGCTCTCACATCCATACATGACCACTGGAAAAACCAGAGCCTTGACTAGATGGACCTAAAAGGTAGTAATTCAAATTTTCTCACCAGCACTTACTGAATTGATTTTAGAATATGCTGCTTTAGAAACAGAAAAACCAAAAAGTTAATTTCAGTGTCGACCAAACTGAAGACCATATAGTCTCTTCAAAATTTATTTTATGCTATTGGATAGTCAATATAATTGAATAGCTTCAAGTCTGGAAGAAAGGAAATTTTTGCGAAATAAGAAATCTAGAACTATGCTACTCCAACCTATCTGTATTTGAGATGGAAAAAAGAGGTAATCCCTGGTGAAAAATGCAAGGGCTTAAAAGAAACTATGCATTTTCCATTTTTATATGGTTTTAAAATGGCCAGTGTTGGAGAAATATAAGCTACTTTGAATATTTGCAATCATGCTAATCACAGTATTTAATTTTTGAAGTATACTAAAAATCAAAACTGAAATATACCTTCATATTGATTTTAGCTTATCTTTTAAATGTTAAAGCAAAGATCCATTGTACCACAACTCTAATTAATGGTGTTTTTTAAGAAATTGTTTATTTCATACAGATTAATGAGGTTCAAGAATGTGATTTTTTTGTATTTGCTACTTTTTGCATTACTTACAATTTGGCATAATATAATATCCATCTAATTAAAAAGCAAAATAGTGTGTGTCTTTTACCCTTTAGATACTGCCCTAAGTCCTTTATTATGTGATTTTTGTTTTTCCAAAAATCATTAGAGGGCGTGGAGAGCTGCTATCAGTGTCCCAGGTCCCAACCTGCTTCATCTTACTTTCTTGATTAATTATATCCTTGAAAATACCAGTAAAACTAGGTACTGTTTAAAATCTCTAAATTATTGAACTTGATTTGAGACTCCGTTTCTTTTTGTATATTAATTAATTACCATTAGCAATGTTTCTATGAGGATTCTGCTATATTCTTACCCATGGACAAAGCATCCTCTAATATATACAGTGTAGCAGAAGAGACCAGTGTTCCCCGTGTATGCCTCTTCCTTTGTCTTTTTTATCTGAGATCTAACTGCCTTCACAAAAGCTGATGCATAAGTTTGCCTACAGTGGCTCAGTGGTAAAGAATCCACCAGCCAAGACAAGATATACAAGTGACATGGGTTCCATCTCGGGTATGGAAGATCCCCTGGAGGAGGAAATTGCAAACCACTCCAGTATTTTTGCCTGGAGAATACCAAGGACTGAGGAGCCTGGAGGGTTGCAGTCCATGGTGTCACAAAGAGGCGGACATGAAGGAATGACTGACCACCTACATACCTTTGCCTGATGACTTTCTCTGGCTTTTGAAGCATGATTTGCCTTTCAGTAGGTCAAAAATCTTGGGAAACGAAAAGGTATAAGGAGCTGAACTCAGTGACCGATGGAAGTTGGTCCATAAATACATCCTGTTGCTTCACCCTTGCTCCACTGCATGTGGAATAACCCTAGAGCCACATGTTGCCTCACAGAATTTACTAGCTTAACACTGCACTGGCCTACAGTGGTACCTTGCTCCATAATCTATTTTTTTTAATTGAGGTAACATTTGTCTATAACATTAAATAAGTTTAATATGTAAGTTTATGTTTTGACTCATATACCAACATGCCCAACACCAAAAACTTTAGCTTCTATCCATCAACATACAGTTAACTTCCTTGCTCTCTTCCCATCCTGCTTCCTCTCTGGTCACTACTTCTCTGTTCTCTGTATCTATGTATTCACTTTTGTTTCATTTGGTTTGTTCAGTCTTTTACTTTTTAACTTTCTTCCTGTCTCTATCTCAGTTTCATACTCCTTTCAGGAGGATGGAGTCTCCTGAAATTTTTGACTGGGTGAGCTTCCAGAGTAAGTTAAACTAATACATATCCAGGACTCTAATTTCGGTATTGTAGATCACACATATGCCCAATTAAATAAACAAGAGCCAAATAGCTTCTGAAAATTTTTTAATATTAATAATTCATACTTCCATTATCAGTGTATAGTGGTCTCATTGATTCACATCCTTAAGCAAAGTGTCTTAATCTCCTCCAACATAATTGGTCAAAAATAATATGTCATTGTGGAATTAATTTGCTTCCTTATATTTTAAATGAGGATAACTATCTTTCTATGTGCGTGTGTGCGTGCTCATTGACTTCTATTATGTCATCTTCCCATATGTTTATATGTTAATTTTGTTTCCTCACCAGAACAAATATGTTTATGTCATGTGCCTACTTTATGCTTACTCATTTTATTCTTATCAATTATTTTAAGTTCTTTGTATATTCAGTATACTAATTCCTCATTGTTTTAAATGTGTCATAATTCTTTTTTTCAAAATTTCTCTGATGTCCTTTTGCTACACTTTGACCAAAAACAAAGTTCTTAACTTTAATATTGTTATGGCTCTATAAGTACTTTTGTGGCTAGCACTTTCTACTTTAGTTTTAGAAATCTGTTTCTATCCAGAATTAATGAATATATTTTTGTATATTCTCTGGTAAAAGTATTAAAGTTTGCCCTTTCAAATTTCAGCAATTAACCCACTGAAACTGATTTGTCTGTTTGGTGTAAGATATAGACAGCATATTAAAAAGCAGAGTTATTACTTTGCCAACAAAGGTCCGTCTAGACAAGGCTTTTCCCAGTAGTTATGTATGGATATGAGAGTTAGAATATAAACAAAGCTGAGCACCAAAAAACTGATGCTTCTGAACTGTGCTGTTGGAGAAGACTCTTGAGAGTCCCTTGGACTGCAAAAAAGTCCAACCAGTCCATCCTAGAGGAAATCAGTCCTGAATATTCATTGGAAGGACTGATGTTGAAGCTGCAACTACAATACTTTGTCCACCCGATGTGAAGAACTGACTCATTTGAAAAGACCCTGATGCTGGGAAAGATTGAAGGCGGGAGAAGAAGGGGGCAACAGAAGATGAGATGGTTGAATGGCACCACCAACTCAATGGAAATGAGTTTGGGTAAACTCTGGGAGTTGGTGGTGGACACGGAGGCCTGGCATGCTGCAGTCCATGGGGTCACAAAGAGTTGGACATGACTGAGCAACTGAACTGAACTGATGGACTCAATTTCACTATTTTCCCACTAAATTATTTTTCTGGCACCATCTACCAATAAGCTTTCCATTTGTTTTTCCTTCTACCCACATTTTTTCCCTCTCAAATACAGTCAGCAAATATTTTCTTTAAAAATCCAAATAGTAAACATTTTAGGTTCTCTAGGAAATCTATAAACTTTGTCACAACTTCTCATTTTTTCAATCTTTAAACAAAATAAAAAAGAAAAATAGTCTTTTAGCTCCCAGGCCAGCTGAAGGAATGCCACAGGCCCAGGTTGGTTTCCCTGCAGTAGTTTACAGACCTGTGTTATATCTTGCTCCCTGCTCAGTTGTATCCAACTTTTTGTGACTCCATGAACTGTAGCCCACCAGGCTCCTTTGTCTATGGAATTTTGCAGGCAAGGCTGGAGTGGGTTGCCAGTTCCTACTCCAGGGGCTCTTCCTGACCAAGGGATCGAATCCACATCTCTAGTGTCTCCTGTATTGACAGATGGTTCTTTACCTCTGTGCCACCTAGGGGACTTCTTTCCAAATCTTTGGGCAAATGTTATCATTTTAAAGCATTCCTGGTGGCTCAGATATTAAAGAATCTGCTGCAATGCAAGAGACTAGGATTCAGTCCTTGGGTCAGGAAGATCCCCTGGAGAGGGGAATATAGAGCTTTCTTTTTTTCTGATCCATCCATTTATATTTGCATTTTTTCTCTCCTTAAATACTATCTGCAATTTCTTTCTCATGCATTTCACCAGGGAACTTTTCAATATTACATGTAGCTATATTTATAACTATGTATTTATATCTGTCTGGTAGGCTACCATCCGTGGGATATCAGAGTTGGTCACAACTGTGTGACGATCTTTCTTTCGTTTTGTTTTCCTTCACTTATTTTTGCCTTTCTACTCCAATACACAAATGTGTACCCACTAGAATATAATCAACCAATGAAATTATTATATTTCAAATGAATGATATTTTACATTTTTGAATGCTATATTCATTTTCAAATCTAGCTGATCATCTCTTTTATGTCTACTTCCTTTTTCATTTATTGACTAATATATTTATTTTAACTTTAAGAGTTATCTGATAATGTCTATATTTAAAATATTAGGGAAAATGATAATGATTAATATTTTCTTATCCTGTTAATTCTCAGTCATGAAGTCTTGTTTCTTTGTGGTCATCTGAAGAGTGTGTGTGTGTGTGTGTGTGTGTATGTGTGTGTGTATTTGTGAGTGTGTAATCAAATATGCATATGTGGGTTATTTCAACTGAGTGCATATTTCTTCCAATCCTCATCAAATAAGAGTTTTGCAAGTCTGTACTGGAGAGTTCATTTGGGTGGAGAATTTGTATTAAAATCTATCAAGCTATTAAGGCAATACTAACTGAAATGTAAAAAATTCTGAAATGAAATTTCCAGATAACGCATGTCATGTGATTTTGCACCATAAACTAATATATTGGAAGATACAGACTATAAGGTAAATTTATTTTTTATCCCATGCATAGTTATTTCATGTTCTGCAAACAGTCTTTACAATTTTCAAGTCATTGAGAGTGTAATATGTTATTTATTGTCTTCATCTCATGGTGGCATTTTCCTTCTTGTGTTTGGTGTATTGTTTTATGTGCTTATCTTTAACAAAACTTAATTTTGATAAATCTTGAGCAACCTGGAATGGGAATTCTTCACTCCATAAAATATTTACCTTTGTTTTTGCTGACCTCCGGATAGGTTCTATCACTTTTAAAAATAATTTGATTTCTCAACATGATGTTTTGGGCTACATGAGTAATGTACCGTAGAATCACATTCCAGTGTGAGCCAAGCATTAATATTTCAGATTCCCACTGTAAACAATTATTCTTATTATTCCACCTGGAGATGCCATAGAAAGACAGGTTTCCTCAATGGTTCACTTCATTTCCATTTATAATCTCGTCTATTTTTTTTCAGATTATTCTAAAGAAATGGCTACATTGCATGTTCTAGGTTTATGCTTTTAAGTCAAATTTAGCTCTCTCTCTTTGAAATGACAAAAGACCTCTTCTGTTGACCATTGTACAAATGTCAATTCCCAAAGCTATAATTTCCTGGGGCTGGCAACAGTGTCCAGCAAAACCCTAGCAATATTTTTTAATCTCTCTGGTTTTATTATAACACTACATTATCTTCTACACTAAGGATTTTCTTTTTTTTTCTAAGCTAAGCATGTATTTTTTATGGTTATTTTATTTTTCACTTAGAAGTATAAAAATAAAAGGTAATTTCAGAAAATCTAGTCTGTCTTAGTATTAGAAGGGAAGTATCCCTTTGTTCCTTTGCCAAACTTCTTGAGAGAATTCTTAGCTTAATCATCAAGACATAATTTGTTCTACAGTTGCATTCATTCTTTTTTTAGCCCATCTGTTTAAATTTTTATATCCTATTTTCAATTTCCAAGATTTTGTAGTTGTTTCTCTTTTATTATAGCAATCTTTTGTTTTATGGCTTTAGTATCCTCTGAAGTCATTGTAAGTTAATTATACTAAATTATAAATATTTTTTATTTGCTGCTTTTATTATCATTACTCTTATATTAGCTTTATTGTTAGAGCATTTATGTTCAAAATAGTACTGAGAAGAAGGCACAGAGATTTCTAACATACTGTCTTGCCCCTCACATGCATAACCTTCTCCATTATCAACATCCCCCATCAGAGTTGTAGATTTGTTATAATTGGTAAAACTACATTGATATCTTTATAACCCAAAGTCCATAATTTACATTAGATTTTACTCTTGGGTATATTCTATGGGTTTGAACAAATGTATAATGACATGAACTCATCATTATGATACCATACAGAAAATTGTCACTACCCTAAAAATCCTTTCTGCTCTACCTATTTATCCACCTGCTCCATAATCCCCAACAACCACTGATTTTTTACTGTATCTCTAGTTTTGACTTTCTAGAATGTCATATAGTTAGAAATGTAGAGTATGTAGCCTTTCTAATTTGATTTCTTTCCCTTAAGTAATACTTTTCTTTTAATGGCTTTGATAGCTCACTTTTGTTTAGAACTCAATAATACTACACATTCTGGATGTACTACAATTATTTATCCATTCATCTGCTGAAGGGCATCTGGCTTTCTTTCAAGTTTTGATGACTATGTTATAAAGCTGCTATAAACATCCATGGTGGCTTCCCTAGTGGCTCAAACAGTAAAGAATCCTTCTGCAATTCAGGAGACACAGGAGATGCCTGTTTGATCCCTGGGTTGGGAAGATCCCATGGAGACAGAAATGGCAACCCACTCCAGTATTCTTACCTGGGAATTCCATGGACAGAGGAGCCTGGTAGGCTACAGTCTATGGGATCACAAAGAGCTGGACACGACTGAATGACTAAGCAACTGCTGCTGCTGCTGCTAAGTTGCTTCAATTGTGTCTGACTCTGTGAGACCCTATGGACAGCAGCCCTCCAGGATCCTCTGTCCACAGGATTCTCCAGGCAGGAATACTGGAGTGGGTTTCCATTTCTTTCTCCCAAGAGTAACTAAGCACATGAGCTTAAACATTCATGTGGAAGTTTTTTGTGTAGACATGAGTTTTCAGTTCCCTTGGATCAATATCAAGGAGAATGATTTCTACATTGTAGGGTAAGAGAATGTTTAGCCTATTAGATAACTGCCAAATTGTCCTCAAAAGTGGCTGTGCCATTTTACATTTCCTTCAGCAATAAATGAGAGTTTCTGTTGCTCTGCATCCTGACAGAAGTTTTCAGTGTTCCAGCTTTGGGTCATTCTTATGAGTGTGTCTAGTAGTATTCCATTGTTATTTTAATATGCCTTTCCCTAATAACATATTACCTACAGCATCTTCTCATTGTTTATTGCCAACTGCTTGCTTGCTCATTGTCCAGCTGGGTTCTTTGTTTCTTCTGCTGATTTTTAAGCATTCATTGTATATTTTAGATTTGCAAATAGTTTCTCTCAATCTGTACCTTCTTATTCTTTTGATAGTTTCTTTTGCAGAGCAATAGCTTTTAATGAAATACAGCTTATCAATTATTTGCTTCATTTATTGTATATTTGGTCTTGTGTCTAAAAAGGCATCACCAAACCCTTGGTCATCTAGATTTTCTTCTGGGCTATTTCCTAAATAATAATTCAAATGACAATGCCTGGATTCATTTTTTTTGGGGGGGGGCATGTGGATGGCCATATGTTCCAGCATCATTTACTGAAATAATTATCTTTGCTATGTTGCATTGCCTTTGTTCCTTTACCAACGATCAGTTGACTATTGTGTGTGTGTGTGTGTATATATATATATATATATATATATATATATGTGGGCTTCCCTGGTGGCTCAGAGGGTAAAGTGTCTGCCTGCAATGCAGGATACTTGGGTCAGGAAGATCCCCTAGGGAAGGAAATGGCAACCCACTCCAGTATTCTTGCCTGGAAAATCCCATGGACAGAGAAGCCTGATAGACTACAGTCCATGGTATCGCAAAGAGTCAGACACAACTGAGCAACTTCACTTTCACTTTCTATATATACATATATATGCCACCTTTAATGACTCATTTCCAGGATGTTGATTTTCTTGAGACACTTGGTATGAATTTATATCTCTTCAACTGAAAACTTCTGATTAACAGTCTGTGAATATGAACTCTCAAAAAACAGTCTATGACTATGTTTCTCTGGTCTGTAAAAAAGGTTAGGCATTAGGAATATTGGGAGTGTATAGATAGCTAACATTTACATAAGAATATTCTAATGCTACTTGAAGAATTATTAGCAGCTGAGTCTGTGAACTCCCTCTCTGATCCTAGTACTTTGACTTGGCCCAAGGGTAACAGTGGGGAGAGAGAAGGAGACTGTTTTTCTGAATGCAATTTCCCAGGAGTTATTGTAATTCCTGGATCCCCTCTGCTTCCCTCTTCATTTGTATATTTGTTTGGTTGGCTAAGTTGATAATTCCTCTGAAGTTTTTCTATATCATATGATTTCTATTTTTCAGGGATTTGACAAACTATTTGGTCAACAGGTGTATTTTCTGTTTTTCCAATGCTTGTTCTAGTATTTCTAGGGATTTTCACACTGTAAAAGAGTAGCTGTATATTCATATTTCATTCTGTATTCAAATATCAATTCTTGTAAATATGTCTCTCACCTATTTTCATCTCATCTGCATTCTATGCCGTAGTGTAACATTGAACATTGTACTACACTGTGTTTCAAAGAAAATGTGGTTTCTTTACTGACTATGATGAATAAGATCTTTTTCATGATTTTACAGTTTTAAGAAATGGAAGTTGATGTTGTCTATGTTCAAAATGAAGTAGCTGACCTTGGGGGTGGAAAATTATTAAAAAATGGTTTTCCACTCAGAGCTAGCTAGTTTTGTCTTGGAAAGTTACTGGCAAGCTAGTCTTGCCTAACAGCTTATACCTGGAGAGTCCCTAAGCTAACAGGATGTTTGAAAAGGGATAAACTAAAGTCCTTGTTGAAAAATGTGGATTTAGGATTGGAAGGGAAAAGAAAGAATACCCTATGAGACAGGCTTACTTAGACTTGGATTTACAATCTAAGAAGATTGTAACCCCATAGTACTCAGCCAGTGAGGAACTGGGGAGGGATCTGTGCACCAGGGAATAAAAGTGCTTTCTGTAACTGTCCTGGGTATGCCTGCTCACCAGATAGATACCCGTTATTACAAGACCATTATTAGAAGTCTCGCTTTCACTGTTTCATGTCTCCAGGTCAATCTCTTGATTTGAGGTATGTGATCATATTTCTCACATAGACCATTTAGAAGTACATGGAATACGTTTCTTAAATGAAAAAAAAAAAGTAGAATACTTCAAATTAAGATTTAAATTAAATACAAGTTTCTTGCCAGTTACATATTCTCTTTTGGGTAAAATTTTCATGCTCCCCTTTCCCCTCTCCATTCTCTTTAAATTGATAAAGATTTGGGTGTGGGCATAAGCATTTCTATAACAGCAGTAGAGAAAAGAGCATATGGTATTTACAATGACTTGTGTATCCAAATATGCACCATTTAGTCTCTGGACTATTGAGAGATCAGTGTTACGTATTATAACTAGTCTTTGGTAATGCCATGCTGATACCCACATCTGGAGACTATCATCCTCAACATTTACTTCCAGTTTAAATTTGTGAATAATGTGGCCTATTTATTGTGACCTCAGTCCTTTGCTGGTCCATCTGCTCTCTGATTAGCTACCTATTCCCTCACCTGGGCATGTAATTCTGGGTTTCCTTGAATGAAGCATGCAGAAAGGGGAGGATCAGGAGATTACTTGAGGCTTAGCCACAGACACTTCCCTCTATTACTACTGTTTAGTTCACATCAGTGTTGGCATGTGGCCACTCTCCATTGCAGTCTATTCTCAGGTCACCAAACTGATGAGATAGATGGATAGACAAGAGTTGGACACAGCTTAGCAACTGAACAACAATAGATAGATCATTCTTGTGTAAAGTTTCTCTGCAGCCTAAATATTGTGATTTACAAATCTAGTTTTAATGTTTGTTGGTGTTCAGTCACACAGTTGTGCGCAACTCTTCAGACCCCCTGGACTGCAGCATGCCAGGCCTCCCTGTCCCTCACCATTTCCTGGAGTTTGCTCAAGTTCATGTCCATTGAATTGGTAATGCCACCCAGTCATCTCATCCTCTGTCACCTTCTTCTCCTGCCTTCAATCTTTCCAAGCATCAGAATCTTTTCCAATGAGTTAGCTCTTCTCATCAGCTGGCCAAAGTATTGAAGTTTCAGCTTTGCTATCAGTCTTTCCAAAGAGTATTCAGGGTTGATTTCCTTTAAGATTGACTAGTTTAATCTCCTTGCTTTCCAAGTGACTCTCAAGAGTCTTCTGCACAACCACAGTTCGAAAGCACCAATTCTTTGGCATTCTGCCTTCTTTACTGTCCAACTCTCATGCTTATATATGACTACTGTAAAGACCATAGCCTTGACTATAGGGACCTTTGTCAGCAAAGTGATGTCTTTGCTTTTTAACATGCTGTCTAGATTTATCATAACTTCTGCACCAAAAAGCAATTGCCTTCTAACTTCATGGCTACAGTCACCATTTGCAGTGATTTTAGAGCCCAAGAAGAAGAAATCTGCCACTGCTTCCATCTTTCCCCCTTCTATTTGCCATGAAGTTATGGAGCCAGATACCATGATTTTAGGTTTTTTTAATATTCAGTTTTAAGTTGACTTTTGGCTCTTTAGTTCCGCTTTGCTTTCTGTGATTAGAGTGGTATCATCCACATGTCTGAGGCTGTTGATATTTCTCCAGGGAATCTCTATTCTAGCTTGTAACTTATCCAGCCTGGCATTTTGCATGATGTTAAGTTAAATAAACAAGGTGACCATAAACAGCCTTGTTGTACTCCTTCTCAATCCTGAACCAGTCAGTTGTTCCATACAGGGTTCTAACTGTTGCTTCTTGACCCACATATATGTTTCTCAAGAGACAGGTAAGATGGTCTGGTATTCCCATCTCTTCCACAGTTTCTTATGATCCACATAGTCAAAGGCTTTAGCATAGTCAATGAAATAGAGGTAGATGTTTTTCTGGAATTCGCTTGTTATCTATGATCCTGCAAATGTTGGCAATTTGATCCCTGGTTCCCTTTCCTTTTCTAAACCCAGCTTGAACATCTGGAAGTTCTCACTAGTATCAATACTTTCACCCAAAGAGAAGAATTCAGGACATATATTTAGAATATTTTGCTTCCCCATGTCTAATTCATTCTCAGACTACAATACATACAACGAAGGGGGAGGCTTTCCCTTACACCTTGTAGACAGTCCTCCTCTAAATTGCTTGGTTTTTAGTCAGTAAATGGATAAATTGGTTCATTTTTGCTTTTATCATGAGGCAAGTGGAGATTGAATGGTCTTCTAAATAAACATGTAAGTTTCCAGTTTTAAAATATAATTCTCATTAAATGATGATTTATTGAAAAAAAAACATTTAGTACCATCCCACTGTATTCCAAATTACATTATTTCCAAAAGCACTACTAAAGGAAACAGGAGAAATAGAGTAAAATGTCATTATATTCCTTGAAAGAACTAGGAGATTTATCAAGTAAAAAATAGTGGATCTTCTCAATAGAGAAATAAAAATTTACTTTCATTTTCCCTCATGCTTTTAAAACACTCATGCAAATGTTTGAGCTATTATTATTTTAAAAGATAGTTTGGCTCAAGGGAAAAAAAAAATAAATTCCGATTCTAATTTGGCTCTGATGTTATCTAACTATATAGTAGTTTACCAGTGTTCTAATCTTTGGTTCAGTTTCTTCACCACTAACTAGAAAGGACTGTAATAAGATGTTTAAGTTCTTTTATATCTTTAAAGTACTATGATTCAGCTGAATATTGTAAATTGTATAGCATGCTGCATATACAGAAATTTTGAGGCACTATATAGTTTAAAAAGCAAAAACAAACAATAACAACAAAACAGACTTTGAGCCAAAGTTAAAAGAAAGCAAAAGGGAGTTCCCTGTCAACCTTTCCAATCCTCCCTTCAATTGCCATCTGAAAAGCACACTTCTTTTTCAGTCATCCCTTTGGACCAATCCAAACTTTTTAATAACCTTCATCAGAATTACTTATTATATCTCTCATTGGATCCTATCATTTGCATTTTTTAAAATGGTCCCTAAAGAATGTGTTAAAAAGAATATTTAATATTACATTAAAATGCCTTATCATTCACATTAAGAAATTGATACTAATGGTACTTCTTCTCCAGAGAGCTAGAATGATGTTAATGGACCAGCACTTGTCACTATTTTGGCAAAGTCTAAAATAGTTTCTAAAGGTCTTGTTTAAAACAAAGATGTTCTTATAATTTTTCACAAGACTCTGCATTTCTTTTTTAATGCATCATACTTTATCTTGTAAAATATGCATCATGCAATAGATACATAAAAATAAAAAATTTATACAATATCAAGTCTAAAAAAAAAAAAGAATTTATCAGAAAACTTGTCTTAAGTGACAACACCTGAACTAATTAAAAAGAAACTCTGAGTCATATCATATAATATATCTTGAGAAGATCTATTAAATTACAATGTCAACATCAGGTCCCTGTGCTGTAATAAAATGTCTTCTTTGTAAAATCATACATTGGTGAACTGGGGACCTAATGTTTGGAAGTGAATAAAGAAAAAAGTCACCTTTTGTAGCTTTCATTTGCCATCAATTATTCTTGTATAAATCTGCTGGCACTTCAAAATATGATACATCAGGTCAGCACTTGTCCGGTGAATAAAAATGCTCCTGCAGTGCAAATTAAAGCTTTGGAAGCAGCTCTTCTCTTTCAATCCATTGGGGCATCATTTAGCACATTGAAGTGGCAGTTTATTAAATAGTATCCCTGTGGTCTGAAAGAAAGAATATTCTTCCCAAATGTCATACACTATTTTCTGGTACTAGAGGGATTATATGATAAAACTTGGCTCATTTTAGTTACTTGTACTGAATTGATTAAGATATCATAAAATATCAAAGTAATTATTGTCTATAAATTGTAATCAATTATGTAAATTCTTTGTCTGGTAATTATTTTAAGGTCCTTTAAATTATTTATTATATGGTGAAATAGTTTGGTAAGCCAAAAGTGAGTAATTAATCAGCTTTCAAAACGGAATTCATAAAAAGTCTGGATTCACATTAGATTATGATGGCATCATTCTGATTAAAGTATTAAATCATTTCTCAGTTTTATTTTATTCATGACACTTGTAGTTCTTACTATGATATATATTTAAAAGTACTATCAAGTACGTTGAAATAAATTTTCTCATTACATTATAACAAAAGATTGAATTTTTGTCAGTATGTCCAGCATCTAATATTTTAGATAGAATTATTAAAGCCATATTTAAATGACTCATGAAATATTTTGATACTGTATACTCATAATTTATAAAGGTTTCTATGCATCATTTGTGCTGACAAAAGTCATGTAAAATATTATTTAATAATACAGCATATTGTTGAGTAGACAGTGAATTTAGAAAAGGAACCTTGTATACAACAGAAGGAAAAGCAATCCCGTTTATTAGTGGAAATAAAAATAGATTTTCTTTTTCTGAGAGAGAGAGAGAGAATCTATTATAATTTTCTCTAAGAAACCCAGTGGCGCTTTTTCTAAGGTTAAAAATCAGCAAATACCGTGTGGTGTAACTGACAATTTTGGGTGTTCTGGATATAGTTTTTCTATGAAGTTTATTTGAATTTCAGAGGGAAAATAAGATGAAAATTAACTATACAAAGAGAATTTTAAAATATATGCCTACCACAAGATAATAATTCTTAAAAATAATTTGGTTTGAACTCAATTTCAATCAGTCTTTTGTAATTTAATATGTTTTATACTTGTTATTTTTGTTGTTGGCATCAAATTTTATTGCATTATAATACAAAAATGTGATTTATGTGAAAAGAGAATGAAATGTGTTAAGACTTTTGAGGCTTAGTAAGTAAAATTGGAAAGAATATTTAGTAATTATGATAAATCTGTGGGGGGAGGGAGAGAAGGAGGTTAATTACACAAAACAATCTGAAGTTATAGAATATTAGAGATAACAGTAGCTTTAACTCTTTGTTTTGCAAGTGAGATAACCAAGCCTGAAATTACTCAATTGAAGATTTATGAATTTTAGAGACTGATCTACAAGTCACCTGAAGTCCACTCTAGTGTTTTCAACACAGCTCTCCAAGTCAAAGACTGTAATTACCAAAATGTTTTCAGACTGTAAGGATTGACAAAAACAATCTGTATAGAAAAATTTATTATATATGTACAGTATTACTTAATTAGCTATTAATATTTATTTAGCACAATCTTTAGATTTTGATTTCATACTGAGTAGCCATGTCCCCTCCAGGGGATCTTCCCTATCCAGGGATTGAACTCAGGTCTCCTGCATTGCACACAGAATGTGGGAGACTAGATTCTATCCCTGTGTCAGGAAGATCCCTATTGACTACCCATCTCCATTCTTGCTGGAGAATTCCATGGACACAGGACTCTGGCAGGTGACAGCTCATGGGTTCACAAAGTCTTTGCAACTTTCACTTTTACATTTTCATTACTTACAAACTAAGTGATTCAACTAGTTACTGATTTAGTTTGCATAGTGAAATTTCAAAAATAATTACATCAATAATATATTGTATTATCATATCATTGTTTACTATATCATTGACCATGATGCAATGAGTAATTGTTTGTACTATTTATTTTCAAGTATTGATTCAGCCATTGGGGGAATTTAGGCTTACTTCAAGAGGAGCTTGAATCCACCTATACATAAGCATTTACTCAAAGAAGAGACATTGATGTATGAATACCATAATGAGTCTCTGTATAGAAAGCTCAATTACTCTCACGAGTTATCATCATGAGTTATGTTAAAGCATATATGTGTGTACATATACATACATGCTCACATATGTAAACACATCAACATGCATGCATAGACTGTCTTGAAAGGTTTGAAAAATACTGACATCTATTACTGCCATGCACCATGCTATTAATATAAGTGCTATTGTTTTAGCTTTAAGAACATTGTCTTTTTCCCACATAGTATCTATTATGTTCTGTATCTGTTGTTTTTACTCACGTATATTTGGCTTATATCTTCTATTTGTAAATATATACTGTAAAAAATAGTAGCTGCCATGGGAAGAGTTTTGGATGGGGAAGCACAAAATGTGAATTTTAATTCTGGATCTTCTAATTTTTGACCACAAGTAACCGTGTATGGATGTGAGAGTTGGACTATAAAGAAAGCTGAGTGCCGAAGAATTGATGCTTTTGAACTGTGGTGTTGGAGAAGACTCTTGAGAGTCCCTTGCACTGCAAGCAGATCCAACCAGTCCATCCTAAAGGAGATCAGTCCTGGGTGTTCATTGGAAGGACTGATGCTGAAGCTGAAACTCCAATACTTTGGCGACCTGATGTGAAGAGCTGACTCATTGGAAAAGACCCTGATGCTGGGAAAGATTGAGGGCGTAAGAGAAGGGGACGACAGAGGATGAGATTGTTGGATGGCATCACCGACTCAATGGACATGAGTTTGGGTAAACTCCAGGAGTTGGTGATGGACAGGGAGGCCTGGCATGCTGTGGTTCATGGGGTTGCAAAGAGTCAGACATGACTGAGCAACTGAACTGAACTGAATTGAACCATGTAACTATTTTGGTTTTATCTTTTCACGTCTGAATTTAATTATACCAGTCTATTCTTTGTGCTCCTTGTTACACACTTGTTACATCTTTACCTGTATACTACATCTATAATACTTGGAATGCCATACCCCCTAATTAGACTATAAACTATTCAAAATCACAAACAATTCTTCAGTGTTTCCTAGCCAACCAGGGTATCTAGTTCATAATGGGAATCAAAAATTTATTGATCAGATTTGTATAATTAAATATTGTTTTAAACTATACAATACTTTACTCATAAAAGTATTTTCATTTTGCCCTAACTGTTCTTTTAGAGATTAATTTCTTCAAGGCAGAGACAATCTACTGTACATTTTCTATTCCCTTCTCAATTTTGCACATGGACTTGTTAAAGTATATTTTTGTTAGTAAGTGAAACTCCTAGCACTGTGAATGTAGATGCTTCCAAGTATAATATAAAATAAACCTATTAATTTAATATAGCTTTTCAAACAGTTCCCTTTTAAGTAATTTAGCTTTATTAATATCATCTCCCTGAAGAAAATCTGCCAAGAAATACAACATATACCTAAATTTTTGAGCTAAAACACACACGATGTAAACTGAAAAACAGTTTTTGTGACTCCTACCTTGAATTATTTTTAAGGATAAGACCCTTTATGCTCCCTTACAGAAAATATGCACTGGCCATATTCACTTCTCTGAAATTTCAGCCTTAGGAGATGTAATATGCTGACTCATAGGTCAGAAATAACTTTATTATTAAAATTTTTAAGTTTGAATGTGAGGGTCAAGCCATTTTTCCTTTTACATACAGCTAACAGTGTGTTGAGACAATTTTTGTTTTAGTTTACATTATACTTGCCACTCCTCTCCCTCAGTTCCCAAGACATCTGTAAATTGATTTCACAAACTATAAGAAGAAAATATATTTTTGTATCCAATTGCTACCCTTTGTTTCAGTTCAGTATTGAGTATTCAGGCAGCAGCTGTGTCCTGTGGTACTTCCAGGTACTACATACAAAGAAAATAGACACAATTTTACATGATTGTTGTATTCAAGAATTCATGTAATTTACATATGTCACAGATATTGTATTTTAAAGTCCCTATACTAGAACAAGTCGTGTTCTAATACATTCAGCTTTTTGATATCTAAGTAATTTAAAATTCTATTCTGATTCAGAGGAAGTGCAGAAACACATCTACCTCCCCCCCACCCAATACCCCTCCTAAACATTTACTTCTCTAAATATTCTAAACCATACCTTAAATTTGCTGCCTATGTATATGAGAATGAAAACCAGATGTCCATTGATAATGGTATTGCTGATGCTGACACTTTGTTAAATGGAAATTCTTGCAGTGTTGCTGAAGAAGCAGAAAATTTAATGTCTCTTATTTGAATGAGTTTTACCTTTTTTGTCTGAAAATTCTGTAGTGCTGAGTAAACTCACAGAGATATAAGTATTCCCAGGGCTCAGAAAGACTACAGATAGTTGCCTAGCTGTATCAAAAATTATATTCTGAACTGGAGTTATAAAAGTTCTATTTCCCTAAGATGACCACATAGCAAAAGCTTTACGACACATCAGAGTAACTTTAGGAAGAGCATTAATCAAGGTGTGCTTTAATTTTCTTTAACCTCTGGATTAGACTTTACTTAAAAAATAATTAAAACAAACATCATGCTTTATGCATGTGTGGCTTAGTCTCATCTGACTCTTTGCAACCCTATGTTCTGTACCTCGACAGACTCCTCTTGTTCCTGGGTTTCTCCAGGCAAGAATGCTGGAATGGGTTGCCTTGCCCTCCTCCCAGTTATCTTCCTGGCCCAGCTATTGAACCCCTGTCTCCTGTATTGAAGGTGGTTTCTTTACTGATGAGTCACTGTGAAATATCTGGCATGATGGACCATTTCTACCTTTCTAAATTCTTCAGCTCAGTTGGCTTAGTCTCCACAACAGGTTACTGTACTTTTTATTAGAAAGACCAAGCATTGGTCAACTCTTTCAAAATTTTGCTTAGAATACTGAAAAGGTGAACAAACTACAACAGAAGAATATAAGAATGAGACAATTGAAATCTGATACTTTGTTTTTGTGACAAAGATCTTTGCAAAAATTGAAAATGTCACAGTTCAACAACATGAAGTCAGTTTTCAGGAACAGACTGGGACACAACACAGACTAAATCCATTCTCATCATACCATTAGCCTGTGATCTCAACTTCCTGATTAAAGAGCTCTCGATCTTTAAAAAGAAAAAAAAAAAGCATTTTTCTTTCTTTCCTTATTTGTTATTTTTAGCAAAGGTATATTTTGTAAGAACACAGAAGAGACAACAAACAAACAAACAAAATCCGTGGTTCTCAATCAGCACAGATTTTGTTCCCTCAGGAGACGTTTGGCATCTGGTAATATCCAGGGATCTTTCTGACTATCACAACTGAAGTAGGAGGTGCCATTGGCATCTAGTGGAGAGAGGCCAGGTATGCTACTAAACATCTTATGATGTACAAAACAGCTCTCTACAACAAAGAATTATCTGCCTTAAGATGTCAATAAAGCTGCTATTGAGAAACCTGGAGCTAAATAATGTACTGATCAATTACATTGCCCTTTATCATGAAAAATTTTCAGTATACTACATTTGAACCTAGAAAAAAATCTTTATAATCAGTGGATGCAAAATAAATGTTTATTGTTTTTTCATATAAAAATAGAAAATGCTTATAACCAAGAATAGACACGTGTTTTATAAGCCATGTATTATAAGTTATATTTTTTATAAATTATATTTGAAACAGCCCTTATGAAACTACTGTTTGCCCCTTATATATTTAAAGTAAAATATTTAGTAATTATATAATAAGCAAGAGGGCAAAGTATCAGTTAGCATCAGTATAAACAGAGTTTATGGTGAAAATAGAAAGGAAAAGACAGGAATCAAACTAGACACAACAGGCAAAAAGCACTTATCACAGGCCAGACTATCACTTTTATAATGCCTCCAATCTATTGTCCAAACTGTTACCAAACTCAAGTTCCTGAATTGGAGATCCAATCATGTTAGCTCTCAACTCAAATTTTTCAGAGGTTCAACATTGCCCAGAAAATACATCAAAAAACTTTTCCTGTAGACTTGGAGAGTAAATAGTTTCAGCTTTGCAGGATACAAGGTCTCTGCTATTCAACTCAACTACTACTACTCTATACTCTGTGATCTCAACTTCCTGATTAAAGAGCTCCCGAATTAAAAAAAAAAAAAAAAAAAATCAGCCTTTTTCTTTCTGTGAGAACATAGAAGAGAAAGAAAAAAAGAAAAAAAAAAAAA
>SJYA01000412.1:0-13556 GCA_006410615.1 Neotragus moschatus | reverse complement strand
CTCCAACACCAAATCTGCCTGTTCGTCCAGGTATCTCTTGACTTCCTGCTTTTTCATTTTAGTCCCCTATGATGAAAAGGATATCTTTTTTGGGTGTTAGTTCTAAAAGGTCTTATAGTCCTCGCTTCAGCACCACATATACTAAAATTGGAATGATACCGAGAAGATTAGCATGGCTCCTGCACAAGGATGACACACAAATTCATGAAGTGTTCCATATTTTTGTGCTGGCGCCGGGCCGCCCTGAGCATCGTCCCCCCAAGAGGTGGTCAATAAACCCAATCAACCCTCAAAAAAATAAAATAAAACAAAATAAAAGGTCTTGTAAGTCTTCATAGAACCGTTCAACTTCAGCTTCTTCAGCGTTTCTGGTTAGGGCATAGGCTTGGATTACTGTGATATTGAATGATTTGCCTTGGAAACTAACAGAGATCATTCTGTTGTTTTTGAGACTGCATCCAAGTACTGCATTTTTGGACTCTTTTGTTGACTATGATGGCTACTCCATTTCTTCTAAGGTATTCTTTCCCAGAGTAGTAGATATAATCATCATCTGAATTAAATTCACCCATTCCAGTCCATTTTAGTTCACTGATTCCTAAAATGTCTGTGTTCACTCTTGCTGTCTCCTTTTTGACCACTTCCAATTTACCTTGATTCACGGACCTAACATTCCAGGTTCCTGTGCAACATTGTTCTTTACAACATTGTTCTTAACTTCCATCGCCAGTCACATCCACAACTGGGCATTGTTTTCGCTTGGGCTCTGTTTCTTCCTTTTTTTTGGAGTTATTTCTCCACTCTTCTCCAGTAGCATATTTTGGGTACCTATGAACCTGGGGAGTTCATCTTTCAGTGTCCTATATTTTTGCCTTTTCATACTGTTCATTGGGTTCTCAAGACAAGAATACTGAGGTCGTTTGCCATTTCCTTCTCCAGTGGACCATGTTTTGTCAGAATTTTCCACCATGACCCATCCATCTTGGGTGGCCCTGCATGGCATTGCTCACAGTTTCATTGAGTTAGACAAGGCTGTGGTCCATATGATCAGTTTGGTTAGTTTTCTGTGATTGTATTCATTCTATTTGCCCTCTGATTAATAAGGATAACACTCAGTGCATCTAACTTAATTGTCCAACATTCATACCTGGTGCTTGATGCTAACTGATCATGGAAACCAGGACTGTCCTTTCTGTAACCTACCCAGCTCCTACCGTCTGTGTGTGTTTCTAACTCTGTGTCGTTTTGTGTGATTCCTAGCATTTAAACCATTCTACTTTTTGTGTTCATAGCCTGTCCATCATTTAAAGCTCTGTCTCAGTGCTGCTTTCTTTTCCCTAACTGCTCATCATGGTTTCCTATTACACTTGTTTGAGTCAGACAATGACTACTGATTAAAGACTATTTACTACAGTTTCTATATATTTCACTTTAGCACTTTAAGAACATTTATTTTTTCATAGTTTTCTTCTTGTAAGACTTATCAATAGATAATAGACTTTGTGTGAGAAAGTACTTTTCTGCGCATCCAGCACAGTGCTTGGAAAGTGGCCTCTGGTCAGTAAAAATTTAGTGCTTGTCCACTGACTCCCTGAAAGCTTTGGGAATTCTTGAGCGGCTATCATTGAGATTATCTGAGTTATGTTATAATAATAATAATCTGTTTTATCTTTTGATTTTCAGGGGAAATGTGTGACTGAGATCACTCTGCACTTTCCTTCTCTTTGGTTGAGTTTGATTACATATGAATGTGTTTTTCTCAGAGTAGTCAGTATTGGTTTTATGACAGTGCTTCAATATTGAAGTCTCAGACTTCCCTGGCAGTCCAGTGATTAAGACTGTTCTTCCACTGCAGGGGTGCTGGCTCAATCCCTGGTTGGGGAACTAAGGTCCCACAGGCCATGTGGTGGAGTCAAAAAATTAAAAAAAAATATTGAGGTCTCAGGTCTACATTCAAATATCACAAAATCATTGATGATAGAAGGAATGTGTATATAGCTCATGTCCTATAGTTCTATATAAAGCTTGGGTTTTCTTTGAATATGATCTTTACTTTTTTTATTTTAAAGCAGCTAACCAACACTGTTAAGGCAGTGTTTATATAGATATGTTTCCTTTTCTCTGAGTGGAAGAGCAATTCAACATTGTGCAGCCTTTGTGCTCATAGATGATAAAGTGCAGTGAACTGTGCTTTTCTTGAATACCCTCTTCTGTTGGTTTCAGTACAAATGTAGTATCTGTGCTGGTTTCTAGGCAGTAGTCTGAAACTTGGAACAGAAAATAGCTGATATGTCTGCAGAAGCAACACACTTAACCTTTGGTAAAGTAATTTGAAAATTTGTGTTACATTTTATTAAGTGATAAAAATTTTAGATAGTATGTTTCTAAAACTTGCCAGGCATAAACACTATAGTTTTTTTGCCCTTACTTAAACATCTTGCTGTTATGTCTAGAGAAGTTAAAAAAAAAAAAGAAAGAAAGAAAAATGTGAAGGAAATAGAAATCAGAATTGGAAGGACATTTGTGGTGCAAATTATATACATCTACCCTAGTACTTCTTACTGTTTCCCCATCTATTTGCCATGAAATGATGGGACCAGATGCCATGATCTTCGTTTTCTGAATGTTGAGCTTTAAGCCAACTTTTTCACTCTCTTCTTTCACTTTCATCAAGATGCTCTTTAGTTCTTCTTCACTTTCTGCCATAAGGGTGGTGTCATCTGCATATCTGAGGTTAATAATATTTCTCCCAGTAGTCTCGATTCCAGCTTGTGCTTCATTCAGCCAAGCATTTCTTATGATGTACTTTACATATAAGTTAAATAAGCAGTGTGACAAATATATATCTTTGACATACTCCTTTCCCTATTTGGAACCAGTCTGTTGTTCCATATCCAATTCTAACTGTTACTTCCTGACCTGCATACAGATTTCTCAAGATGTAGGTCAGGTGGTCTGGTATTCCCATCTTTTTCATAATTTTCCACAGTTTGTGGTGATCCAAGCAGTCAAAGACTTTGGCATAGTCAATAAAACAGAAATAGATGTTTTTCTGGAGCTCTCTTGCTTTTTTGATAATCCAGTGGATGTTGGTAATTTGACCTCTGTTTCCTCTGCCTTTTCTAAAATAGATGGGGAAATGGTGAAAACAGTGACAGACCTTATTTTTGGGGGGCTCCAAAATCACTGCAGATGGTGACCGCAGCCATGAAGTTAAAAGGTACTTACTCTTTGGAAGAAAAGTTATGATCAACCTAGAAGGCATATTAAAAAGCAGAGATATTACTTTGCCAACAAAGGTCCATCTAGTCAAGGCTATGGTTTTTCCAGTGGTCATGTATGGATGTGAGAGTTGGACTATGAAGAAAGCTGAGCGAAGAACTGATTCTTTTGAACTGTGGTGTTGGAGAAGACTCCTAAGAGTCCCATGGACTACAAGGTACAGTTCATCCTAAAGGAAATCAGTTCTGAATATCCATTGAAAGGACTGATGTTGAAGCTGAAACTCCACAACTTTGGCCACTTGATGGGAAGAGCTGACTCATTTGAAAAGATCCTGATGCTGGCAAAGATTGAAGGTGGGAGGATAAAGGGATGACAGAGGATGAGATGGTTGGATGGCATCACTGACTCCTGAGTTTGAGTAAACTGCAGGAGTTGGTGATGGATAGGGAGGCCTGGTGTGCTGCATTCCATGGAGTCACAAAGAGTTGGACATGACTGAGGGACTGAACTGAACTGAACCATAGTACTTAGGGCTTCCATGGTGGCTCAGGCAGTAAAAAAAATCTGTCTGCAAAGCAGAAGACCTGGGTTCAATCCCTGGATTGGGAAGATACCCTGGAGAAATAAATGGCAACCCGCTCCAGTAGTCTTGCCTAGAAAATTCCATGGACAGAGAAGCCTGGTGGTGTAATACTCATGGGGTTGCAAAGAACTGGACACGACTGAGTGATTAACACTTTCAGCGTACTCATCAATTTGCTATTATATGTGATTCTTTTTGAAACCAGGAATTCTGCTTTATTTCACTTCTAAACCTAGCACAATGCATGGCTCATAGGTGCTCAATAAATGGCTGCTGAATTTATGTTTGTGGAGTAGGCTAATATATTTGTTGTTGTTTAGTTGCTAAGTCACGTTTGACTCTTGCAACTGCCTTGACTGTAGCCCACTAGGCTCCTCTGTCCTTGTGATTTTCAGGCAAAAATGCTGGAGTGAGTTGCCATTTCCTTCTTCAGGGGATCTTCCTGACCCAGGGATTGAACCCGAGTACCCTATATTGGCAGGTGGATTCTTTACCACTGAGCCACTAGGGAAGCTTGGGCTAATATATCATGAAAATTTAATTATTTAGACTGAAAAAGTGAATTCTTAGTTTAACTCACTGACCACAGATTATATATTTATAGATTTATAAATAGCAATAAAAATGTCTATTGTCTACTGAATTCTTGAGTGACATCCAGTTCAGGTGACCAAAATACTGACACACACTGTGTACATAATGTATATGGGTTTGACCTCGTGGCTGGGAATTATAAATAAATCTGGTTTGGATTTCAGTTATTGTGGGAACACTTAAGGCTTATAAATGTGAATCATGTCCTTTCCTTTTCTTGTTTTAAAATGTTATTAATATTTTCCTAGAGGTGATATTCTGCCTATCTTGCCACTTCTTTACACCTAGATAGTAATACTTGTTGAATGTTAAAAGTGCCCTGATGGATCACCAGAAAACTTTCTAGGTATGAGATATGCATAAACTGGCAATTTCTAAATCACAGGAAACCATGAGAGGTAAAGCTATTGATTAGAAAGTATGTGAAGTTAAGCTATAGGTCACTGTATTTCACTCCTTCCTTCCACATACTCCTTCCACTTAAGGAAAAACAGAAAAGCTTTTTCCTTAATTGTGCTTGCTCTCTCAAAAGATGTATGTGTCACTTACCAGTGCCTACATGCATACCATATTCCATACTCTATGAAGTCCTCATCGTCAGCATGAAATGTCTCCCCCTTGCTTGGCATATTAAGATACCTTTGGGGAAGAATTTATGGAAAACTTTATTCATACAAAAACAGGCTTAGGAAATAAGTCTAGATCAAATTCTGTCTCCACTTCTTAGTACTTAAGGCAGGAATTGCTCCTTTGGTCTCCATCTATAATCCCCTTCTTCCTAGTAGCTTTCTGGTGGCTATTTGACACAATTCTGACAAATGATCAGCAAAAGCCTCTGGGTGGGACCTCTGGGAAAGCTGGGAGATTCAGTGAGTAGACCCTTCTGTCTTTTCCCACTTCACTCTTTCTTGCTTCTTTCTGCCTGAAGTCCTCTGATGCCTGAAAGTGCAGAAGCTACCATGTAACTAAGAGGCAGTAGTCACACAGTGGTGCATGTTGGGGCAGAAGGAAGAAGAACCTTCCTATATCCTTGTCCACATTGTTGTTTTGTTGTGGTTTAGTTGCGAAGTAGTGTCTGACTCTTTGCAACCCCATGGCTTGGCAGCTTAAAGCACACCAGATTGTCCACCTCCAGCCCTCTTGTTTTTGTTGTTGTTTATTTTTAATAGCAATGATCATTTCTTGTTTGAGCCACTGAAAGTGATTGTTATATTCCAGCTGAACATACTTCTAACTTGGTCCTCAGTTTCCTCATTTATAACTTGGGGATATTAAAACTACCTACTGCATACTGTTGATATGTGAATGAAATGAATTAAGTGAGAGGCACAGCAAAGTGCCTGGCTCAGAGTAAACACTAAATACGGTTTAGATAACATCATTATTCCAACCTGGAATAATTTATTATTCCAATATACAACCTTATCACACTCCTTTCCCAATTTTGAGCCATTTAGAGTATAAACTAATTCTATTTGGAGTATAAACTAATTCTAATTCTAAAGTTTAGACCATCACTATAATCAAGATAAGGAATATATCCATCACCCCTAAAGACTTTGTCACATACATTTATAATCCCTTCATTCCTTCACTTCCCACCTCTCTCCCCTCCAGATGACCACTTGTATGCTTTCCATCACTGTAGATTATTTTTCAGTTTTTAGAGTTTTTTTATAAATGGAGCCATACAGTATGTCCTTTTTTTTTTTTTTTTCTGAGAGGGATGATTCTGGCCTCTTCCACCCAATGTAATTATTTGGAGATTCATCCATGATTTTGCATGTTCAATAGTTTCTTTTTATTGTTGAAATAGCATTCTATGGTATGAATACACAGACATTTGTTTTTACCTATTGATGAGGAACTTTGAGTATTTTTAATTACTTTAAGTTAAAACATTAATTATCTCTCTCCTGAAACACTTTGTTTATGACTCTAAAGGAACATTTCTCATAATGTGTTAAACTAGGTTTTCATACATCCTCCATTAGACTATTCTTGTCCTTCAAGATAAGGGAACTGTGTATTTTTCATCCTTGCTCTCCCAGCCCCTAGCATAGCAGTATAGTTTCAAATTGGTACTTCATGTAAACAGCCCTCTTAGGTGAAGCCCAGACTTTCTCTTCCTCCTGTATTGTCTTCATTATCACCATTTACTCATTCAAAAAGAGAGTTGAGAGATGTTCATTTGCTGCTTTTGGAAAATATACTTTGTCTATGTATAATTCATACACAATAAAAGTCACCATTTTTTTAATTTAAAAAATTTTATACAATTTCTAAAGGCCATACTTCATTTACAGCTATTACAAAATACTGGCTATTTTTCCCATGTTGTGCAAGACATCCTTGTAGCCTGTCTTACACACAATCGATTGTACCTCCCATTCACAGACCCCTAAGCTACAAACCACTAGTTTGTCCTCTATATCTGTGAGTCTGCTTCTTTTACATTCACTAACTTGTTGTATTTTTTAGATTGCACACATAAGTGATACCAGGTAGTTTTTGTTTTCCTCTAACTTATTTCACTTAGCATCATGTCCTCCAAGTTCACCCATGTGTGTAGTCATTCAGTCGTGTCTGACTCTTTGTGACCCCATGGACTGCAGCCCACCAGGCTCCTCTGTTCATGGGGATTCTTAAGGCAAGAATACTGGAGTGGGTTGCCATGCCCTCCTCCAGGGGATCTTCCCAATGCAGGGACTGAACCCTGGTCTCCTGTACTTCAGGTGGATTCTTTATTGACTGAGCCACAAGGGACAAGTTTACCTGAATTGCTCCAAATGGCAAAATATTATTCTTTTTTTTGACTTAGTAGTACTCCACTGTGTATAGTTGTTAAGTTGTGGTTGACTCTTTTGCCACTCCATGGGCTGTAGCCCACCAGGCTCCTCTGCTCATGGAATGCTCCAGGCAAGAATACTGGCGTGGGTTGCCATTTCCTTCTCCAGGGATCTTCCTGATGCAGGGACTGAACCTGCATCTCCTGCATTGGCAGGTGGTTTCTTACCACTGAGCCATACACACACACGTGTGTGTGTGTGTGTGTATATAAGTGTGTGATATATCTATGTATATGTGTATATTAATGTGATATATATATATATATATAAAGCTTCTTTATCCATTCCTCTTTTGATGGACAGTTAGACTGCTTCCTAAGTGTCCATCAAATAAATAATGCTGCTGTGAACATTGGGAGGCATGTATCATTTCAAATTATTGTTTTTGTCTTTTTTCAAACATATACCCAGGAGTGGAGTTGGTAGAGCATACGGTAGTTCTGTTTTTAATTTTTGAGACCCTCCATACTGTTTTCCACAGTGACTGCACCAATTTACATTTCCATCATCAGTATGTGAAAGTTCCCTTTTCTCTGCATCCTTACCAATATGTGTTATTTGTGTTCTTTTTGATGACAGCCGTTCAGACAGGTGTGAGGTGATGGCTCACTGTAATTTTCATTTGCATTTCCCTGATGCTTAGTGATGCTGAGCATCTTTTCATGTGTCTGTTCGCCATCAGCTTTCCTCTTTGGAAAAATATTTTTCCAGTTCTTCTGCCTCCTTTTTAATTTTTTGCCCTGTGACATGGCTTGCAGGATCTTAGTTCCCTGACCAGGGACTGAACAGAGACCCTGGTAATGAAAGTGCTGAGTCCTAACCACTACACTGCCGGGAAATTCCCTCCCCATTAAAAAAAAATTTTTAATGTTGCATTGTATGAACTGTTTATATATGTTAAATATTAATCCCTATCAGTCATATCATTTACAAATATTTTCTCCCATTTAGTAGGTTGTCTTTTTGTTTTGGTGGTTTCCTTTGCTGTGCAAAAGCTTCTGTTCACTTAGGTCTCGTTTGTTTATTATTTGTTTTTATTTCCTTTAGGAGAGGGATCCAAAAATATTGCTGTGATTTATGTCAAAGAGTGTTCTGCTTATTTTTTCCTCTAAGAGTTTTATACTACAAAGCTATAGTCTTTAAAACAATATGGTACTGGCATAAAAAACAGAGAGATAGATCAGTGGAACAATACAGAGAGCTCAGGTATAAACCCACACTTATGGTCAGTTAATCTATGACCCCAGAGGCAAGAATACACAATAGGGAGAAGACAGACATTTCAATAAGTGGTGCTGAGAAAACTGGGTAGCTACCTGTAAAATAATGAAATTAGAACATTCTTTAGCACCATATTCAAAAATTTGTTGTTCAGTTGCTCAGCTGTGTCTGACTCTTTGTGACTCCATGGAATGCAGCATGCTCGGCTTCACCATCTCCTGGAGCTTGCTCAAACTCATGTCCATTGAGTTGGTGATGCCATTCAACCATCTCATCCTCTGTTGTCCCCTTCTCTTGCCTCAGTCTTTCCCAGCATCAGGGTCTTTTCTAATGAGTTGGCTCTTTGCATTAGGCCAAAGTATTGGAGCTTTAGCTTCAGCATCAGTCCTTTCAATGAATATTCAGGACTGATTTCCTTTAGGATTGACTGGCTTGATCTCCTTGCATTCCAAGGGACTCTCAAGTCTTCTCCAACACCACAGTTCAAAAGCATCAATTCTGCCGTCACCCTTCTTTACGGTCAACTCTCACATCCATACATGACTACTGGAAAAACCATAGCTTTGACTAGACAGCCCTTTGTTGGCAAAGTAATGTCTCTGCTTTTTAGCATGCTGTCTAGGTTTGTCATAACTTTTCTTCCAAGGAGCACACGACTTTTAATTTCATGGCTGCAGTCACCATCTGCAGTGATTTCTTGGAGTCCAAGAAAATAAATTCAAAAGTAAAGACCTAAATAAAGAACCTAACATAGGACCAGAGACTATAAAACTCACACATTCTAAGTGGATAGATCAATGACTTTGAAAAATGTATTGTGTACAGAGCTCTATAAACCACCAAACCAGTTAAGATATAGAACATTTTTAATCTTCCTCCAAAATTCACTCTTACACCTTGGCAGTTTCGTAATGTCAGTCTCTTGCAGCCCTCTGTCCCAGGCTGTTACTGGTCTGTCTGATTTCTATCAATATAAAATGGGTTTGTTTCACTTGAACTTTCATACAAATCAAATTACTCGGTATGTACTCTTTATTTCCAATTTCTTTCAATTTGCATAATATCTGTGAGGTTCATTTGTATTACATTGATTTGTATTTTTAATTGAGGGTATTTAATCCATTTACATTTAGTATCATCTTTGAAATATTTGGGTTTCAGTGTACTATCTTTTTTTTCATTTCGTTTTTTTACCTCTACTTTCTCCTCTATTACTCATTCCTTGACTACTTTTAATTGATTTGAATTGTTCTTTTGCATGTGTGTTTCATTTTATTTCCTCTATTGATATCTTAGCTCTACCTTTTATTATTTTTAGTGATTGTCTAGGGCTTGCGATATATATATCCTAACATAGCATAGTCTGTGTGTTAATAAAAGTAATATTCTACCTTTTTGTGTTTCCTGAATCCTTTACATACATCACATTTCTCATTTCACAAATATCTAATGTTAATCAGAATTATTCCATTTACACCCTTTCCTAAATTCACTTTTTCATTTAAAATCACTCAAATGACTTCCCCCCTTTTTTTTCTGGTACTGAGTTACCTCCTAGAAATTAAAAGGCACTTGCTCCTTGGAAGAAAATCTATAACCAACCTAGACAGCATATTGAAAAGCAGAGACATTACTTTGCCAACAAAGGTCCATCTAGTCAAAGCTATGGTTTTTTCAGTAGTCATGTATGGATGTGAGAGTTGGACTATAAAGAAAGCTGGGTGCCGAAGAATTGATGCTTTTGAACCGTGGTGTTGGAGAAGACTTTTGAGAGTCCCTTGGACAGCAAGGAGATCCAAACAGTCCATCCTAAAGGAAATCAACCCTGAATATTCATTGGAAGGACTGATGCTGAAGCTGAAACTCCAATACTTTGGCCACCCAATGCAAAGAACTGACTCATTTGAAAAGACCCTGATGCTGGGAAAGATTGAAGGTGGGAGAAGAAGGGGATGGCAGAGGATGAGATGGCTTGATGGTATCACCAACTCAATGGACATGAGTTTGAGTAAGCTCTGGGAGTTGGTGATGGACATGGAAGCCTGGCATGCTGCAGTCCATGGGGTCACAAATAGTCAGACAGGATTGAGCGCCTGAACTTACTGAAGTTACCTCCTAACATGACTTATCAAGTTTATTATGTTTTGAATCTTGTCCACATCTCTAAATTAATCTACTACTGCTTCAGCTCCAGGGATACTGATTTTCTTAGCATACTTCAAATACATCTGGCTGTTTGAAACATTTGTGTCTTATATAAGTTGTTCCTTCTGTCTAGAGTACCCATTCTCTCTTGCCATTTATACCCCCCCCCAACCCTAGGCAGGTTGATAAGTCTGGGGTCCTGGAGGAGGAGAAAGGGATCTGGGGCTCTCAAGGAGGAGGTAGGGCTCTGAAATTCTCAAGGAGGAGGAAAGGACAAAGTTTTTTTTTTTTTTTTTTTCTTCTCTTTACATTCCATAGCCTTAGTCACATAAAATGTTTTTTTCTTTAAACTGATGATTACACAACAAAAAACTCAGTTTAAACTCTGTGAAAAGTGAAAGTGAAGTAGCTCAGTTGTGTCCGAATCTTTGTGACCCCGTGGACTGTAGCCTACCAGGCATATAAAAACAATGTTTTCTGATTGAGGACAGTTTCTATTTCTTGAAAACCTCTGACTAATCCTGTTATTTTAAATGTATATTATGGGAGTGGGTCTGGTAAAATCTTTCTATTGTTAAATTCTAATCCTCTTATCTTAAATGTAAGCTGTGGGAGTGGGTCTGGAAAAATTTTTACAACCTTGAGACATTCTTTTTATTTATTATAATAACTAATTAAAAAAGTGTATAGCTCCCTTGCTAACGACTAGTGCGTGGGGGGTGGGGGGTGGTGGGGCACTCCGATCCCCTTCTGTCTGTGTCAGAAGCTTTCTCTGACACAGAGAAGGCTTACTTTAATAAAACTCTACTACACAAAAGCTTTTGAGTGCTCAAGCTTGGTCCCAGGTCCGAGATCATGAATCCAGCATCATTCACCGTAAGTTATCACACCCCTAGTCTAGTCTTCAAGATTCTTTATTTGATGGTAAAGTAGCATGGGGCATCATGGGATTTTGACCAGCAGTCAAACATGTGCAAAAGAAGAAATGATGGGGAGTTATTGCCCTGGGGGACACCACTGATCAATGAAGAAGAGGTGGTTTAGTTGCTAAGTCGTGTCCGACTCTTTGAGACCCCAAGAACTGCAGCCCACCAGGTTCCTCTGTCCATGGGATTTTCCAGGCAAGATTATCCACTGGAGTGGATTGCCTTTTCCTTCTCCAGGGGATCTTCCCAACCCAGGAGTCGAACCCAGGTCTCCTGCACTACAGGCAGATTCTTTACCGACTGAGCTGTGAGGGAAGTCCATGAAGAACAGAGTAATGAAAATGTGTTGTGCTTTCTTTCCCTGAGAGGTTATTAGTGTGTCCCGTAAGACTCAGTATCCAACCTTCTGTTTCGGTGGCCAGTCAATTCAATAACGAATCTTTTTTTGACTCTCCTTCCTTCCCCCATTTGTTCCTTCTTCCCAAGATTTTGTTCCCTGTAACATACTTCTTTGTCTTAGGTTCTATATTCTGAGGAACCCAGGCTGAGAAAATACAATTATTACCTGTACAACAAGTAGAATGCCCATAACTTCCTCCAGATCAGCGATTTTTTTTTTAAGATATCTTAAGGCAGTACTTTATTAAGCCCTAAAATATGCAGCTGGTAAAAGTAGAACAATTCTGATTGGAATGAGAATGAGGCCGAGGTTTTGTAATACAAAAAACAATACACTAATTAAGCTGTGAACTTCATGAGAATTAGAAAATGTCTTATTAATCTTTGATTCCTAAGAACCTGGTATAGGGTCTGGCTCCCAGCAGGTAGTCAATAATATTTATTCCACTGAACTACATTTAATTGAGGGAAGCTAAAGTCTAGACAATATAAATAATTTTATTTAGTCTACAGTGATTATGGATACAAGAACAAAACAAGTACAGTTCTAATACTTTTTATGAAAACATGAGGTTTATTAGGAAAGGCAATAAAATGTTTCTGCAAGCTCAAGTTTTTCTATTCTTGACTTTGTATATTAATTTTCAGGTGGGTGTCCAGACTTATGTGTTATGTCATCAGTAATAAATTGAAATAGAATTTTAAAAGGTCCTCTACATTCTTGAAATTGTTTATTAATAAAAGTGAAAGGGATGGGAAAGATATTTATAATTATTTTATTGTTATCAGTGTGGAAAGAGTGAGATAGTAAAGTAAAGCTAACATCTATAAAATAAAGATACCACCATAGAATCAAAGAGCCACAAATGGAACCTGTTATATACTGTGTTGATAGTCAGTATTGAAGGGTGTCATCATTTCTTAAGCATGACAAAAAATCCAGAGGGGTAGATTTCTTGAATTAGATATTGTGAACAAGATTTTCTGAGCATTCAAAGGTGGGGGAAAAGTGAAAAAAAAAAAAAAAACTGACCTGGAAATTTATGCTCTTAAATATTTAGCAGGATATAGTTTTATATGAATAAGATATTTTATCAATTGGTTCATCAATTCACTTACTCACTACCCACACATTATAAAGGTGTTAGGATTGNGAAAAAAAAAAAAAAACTGACCTGGAAATTTATGCTCTTAAATATTTAGCAGGATATAGTTTTATATGAATAAGATATTTTATCAATTGGTTCATCAATTCACTTACTCACTACCCACACATTATAAAGGTGTTAGGATTGGCATTTAAAAAGCTTCCATGAGAATCTGTTCTTTAGCATCAGTTAATGAATTTTTAAAGTTCAGTTCACTTCAGTTCAGTCACTCAGTCATGTCTGACTCTTTGCAACCCCATGAACTGGAGCACGCCAGGCCTCCCTATTCATCACCAACTCCCGGAGTTCACTCAGACTCACGTCCATCAAGTCAATGATGCCATCCAGCCATATCGTCCTCTGTCATCCCCTTTTCCTCCTGCCCCCAATCACTCCTAGCATCAGAGTCTTTTCCAATGAGTTAACTCTTCACATGAGGTGGTCAAAGTACTGGAGTTTCAGCTTT
>SJYA01000411.1:22496-83953 GCA_006410615.1 Neotragus moschatus | reverse complement strand
TGATATATTTCTCCATCTATTAGTGTCCTCTTTGATTTCTTTCATGAGTGTTTTATAATTTTCTATATAGAAACTAAAGAAACTAGAGCTGTTTTAAAATGCAGATTTTCTTAAGCCCTTTGGCACATTCAGTGTTCCAGTTCTTAGGACATAGTCTTCTGCTACACTAACATCTTTAAGATATCCTTATAATTCATCTCAAGGAGAGGACAATATTCAAGGAAGTGCCTATATGAAAGCACAGTGGAATGCTTTTAAATTTACTACCAGGGATAAACTCTGTTGCCCCAGCAAAAGTCCTGCCTATTCTTGTCAGGATATGATAAATAATATGTTTTGGTCCAGTAACCACTTTATATTCATCTATAGTCACTGATTTTTTAATATGCATTTATATATTGGGTAGGTAGGTTGAAGGTGGATAATATTTATCCAGACTTGTTTTACCATGAATTGCCAAGGATCCTTAACTTACACCCAGATTCAGTGTTAGATATGTTTTTGAATTCTCTCCTTTTAAGGAGGCATAGATATATTTCATGTACATATTGATGATTTGGTACATATATGTATGAGAAAGTGATATTGATGTTAATATCCAAATGAGTACTCAGTTCAGTTCAGTAGCTTAGTCATGTCCAACTCTGTGACACCAGGGACTGCAGCATGCCAGGCTTCCCTGTCCATCACCAACTCATGGGATTTGCTCAAACTCATGTCCATCAAGTCAGTGATGCCATCCAACCATCTCATCATCTGTCATCCCCTTCTCCTCCTGCCTTCAATCTTTCCCAGCATCAAGGTCTTTTCCAGTGAGTCAGTTCTTCACATCAGGTGGTCTAAGTATTGGGCTTCAGCTTCAGCATCATTCCTTCCAATGAATATTCAGGACTGATTTCCTTTAGGATTAATTGATTTGATCTCCTTGCAGTCCAAGTGACTCTCAAGAGTCTTCTCAAACACTGCAGTTCAAAAGCATCAATTCTTTGGTGCTCAGCTTTCTTTATGGTCTAGCTCTCACATCTGTACATGACTACTGGAAAAACCATAGCTTTGACTATATGGATCTTTGTCGGTAAAGTAATGTCTCTGCTTTTTAATATATTATCTAAGTTTGCTGTAGCTTTTCCTCCGAGGAGCAAGCGTATTTTAATTTCATGGTTGCAGTCACCATCTGCAATTATTTTGGAACGCAAAAAATAAAATGTATCACTGTTTGCACTGTTTCCCCATATATTTTCCATGACGTGATAGGTTTGGATGCCATGATCTTAGTTTTTTGAAAGTTCAGGTTTTGTTTGTTTTTAAACGTTTTAACTGAAGGATAGTTGCTTTACAGAATTTTGTTGTTTTGTATTATACATCAACAAGAATCAGCCATAGATACATGCATGTCGCCTCTTTCCCAAACCTCCCTTTCATCCCCCTCTGCATCCCACCCTTCAGCCTATCCCAGAGCCCCTGTTTGAGTTCTCTGAGTCATACAGCAAATTCCTGTTGGCTATCTATTTTACAAATGTTATTACAGACTTCCATGTTATTCTCTCCATACATCTCCCCTTGAGTGTTGAGTTTTAAGCCAGCTTTTTCACTCTCACTCTCATCAAGAGGATCTTTAGTTCCTCTTTGCTTTCTGCCACAGGATAGTGTCATCTGCATATATCAGATTATTAATATTTCTCCCTGCAATCTTGATTCCAGCTTGTGCTTTATCCAGCCTGACATTCCACATGATGTACTCTGTTGTAATTTAAAAAAGCAAGGTGACAATACACAGCCTTGATGTAGTCCTTTCCTAAAGTAGTTGTGGTTTTTCCTTTGTTGAAATTTGCCTTTGATATTGAAATATGTTCTTAATAAATGTGATTATGTTGTACATCATTTGAACGCACAATTCTTGCTTTATATTTTTTTGCTAATGACTTATTATTTGCTGTTTATTTTATATGTACTTCAGACTGTGGAACTTATGTTAGACAAAAGGCAAATGAGCAGTTTTCTTATTTGAGTTCAAAATGGGGCATAAAGGAGCAGAGACAACTCACAACATCTAAAACGTGTTTTGGCCCTGGAACTGATAACAAACATACAGTGCAGTGTTGTTTCAAGAAGTTTTGCAAAGGAGACAAGAGCCTTGATGAATAGGAGCATAGTGGTTGGCCATTGTAGATTGACAGTGACCAACTGAGAGTAATCACCAAAGCTGATCCTTTTACAACTACATGAGAAGTTGCTGAAGAACTCATGGTTGACCATTCTTTAGTCATTTCGCATTTGAAGCAAATTGGAAAAGTGAAAAAAGCTTAATAAGTGGGTGCTGCAGGAACTGACCTAAAATTTTTAAAAAATCTTGTTTGGAAATGTCTTTTCTTATTCTTTGCAACAACAGTGAACCATTTCTCAATCAACTTGTGATGTAGGACAAAAAAGTGGATTTTACATGACAACAGATTACCTCTTCTTCAAGCATCTTGACATTTTGCAGGGAAAATGCTTCCACAACTAGTAAAATGGAGGAAATGCTTTGAAGAATTTGTTGAATCCCAAAGCCCAGATTTTTATGCTACAGGAATAAATAAACATTTCTTGTTGGCAGAAAAGTATTGATTGTAATGGTTCCTATTTTTATTAATAAAGAGATGTGTTTGTGCCTATTACAATTTGAAATTCACAGCCCAAAACCACAATTAAGATTGCACCAACCTAATATATTTTAATGGACCTTCTTGTTGTATACCTAACACCTACTCCACCCCTCACCATTGTGAAGAACAGGATAAATCAGACACTCAGATACAAGGGTTGGACTAGATCATTCTGAGCAGACGAAAATTTTGCCTACAGGGATTGTCTATAGGGATTGGTAGATTTACACTGCCTAGTCCATACTAGTGGAGAAGGCAATGGCAACCCACTCCAGTACTCTTGCCTGGAAAATCACATGGATGGAGGAGCCTGGTAGGCTGTAGCCCATGAGGTCGCTAAGTTGGACACGATTGAGGCGACTTTACTTTCACTTTTCGCTTTCATGCATTGGAGAAGGAATTGGCAACCCACTCCAGTGTTCTTGCCTGGAGGATACCAGGGACAGGGGAGCCTGGCAGACTGCCATCTATGGGGTCACACAGAGTCAGACAGGACTGAAGTGACTTAGCAACAAGTCCATACTAGTTCCATGCTCATGGGACTTAATTCGGGTTTAACCCAACTAGCATGAGGTACAAGCTTTTTGTTTTATTTTTGGTTATCAGGTATCATTGGAGAAGGAAATGGCAACCCACTCCAGTATTCTTGCCTAGAGAATCCCATGGACAGAGGAGCCTGGTAGGCTGCTGTCTATGGGGTCGCATAGAGTCGGACACAACTGAAGCAACTTAGCAGCAGCAGCAGCATCAGGTATCATCTATTCTCTGCTTCCTCGATGATTATTATATATTTTTTTGGTTTAAGACACACCTGCCTGGGAAATATTAACACATGGCTGAAGAGTGAGCCAAGTAAACTTAAGGGAAATGAGACTGGGTTCCAAACAAACCAAGCCTGGAACCTTACCCCTGGGTTTTTCAGTTTTGTGAGTCAATAACTTCTCATATGGGCTTCCCAGGTGGCTCAGTGGTAAAGAATCCACCTGTCAATGTAGGAGATGCCAGAGACACAGGTTTAATCCCTGGGATGGGAAGATACCCTGGAGAAGAAAGTGGCAATTCAATGGTTTGAGTATATATACACAATCTCTTTTTGACTCTGTGGACTGTAGCCCGCCAGGCTCCTCTGTCCATGGGGATTCTCCAGGTAAGAATACTGTGGTGGGTTGCCATTTCCTTCTCCAGGGGATCTTCCTGAACCAGGAATTGAACCCAGGTCTCCTGCATTGTGGGTGGATTCATTACTACTGAGAAGTAATTGTGAGTGGATTCATTACACCTGGAAAGCATATGTGTGTGTGTGTGTGTGTGTGTGTGTGTATACACATATATATCTATATTCTAATATATATACATAAATCTATCTATCTATATACATATATATATGCAGTTGTTTTCAATTCTCCCCAGAAATCTCTAAGCAAAACAGAAATGTGTGTATGTATGTTTTTCTGAACACAATTATATATATATTTAAGAATGTGATGTAGATCAGGGGTCTGCAAAATACAAGCTGTAGGTAAAATATAGCATGGCCTGTAAGCCAAGAAGAATTTTTTTTTAAGAGTTGTGAGTAAAACGTGAAGAATTCCAGAAAAACATCTACTTCTGCATCATTGACTATGCTGTGGTCTTTGATTGTATGTATGAATTACAACAAACTGGAAAATTCTTCAAGAGATGGGAATACAAGACCACCTTACCTGCCTCCTGAGAAATCTGTATGCAAGTCAAGAAGCAACAGTTAGAACCAATGGACTGGTTCCAAATTGGGAAAGGAGTACGTCAAGGCTGTATATTGTCACCTAGCTTATTAACTTCTCTGCAAAATACATCATGTGAAATTGTGTATTGGATTAAGCACAAGCTGAAATCAAGATTGCTGGGAGAAATATCAATGACCACAGACATGTAGATGACATCAGAAAGCAAAGAGGAACTAAAGAACCACTTGATGAAACTGAAAGAGGAGAGTGAAAAAGCTGGCTTAAAACACAACATTGAAAACTAAAATCAAGGTATCACTTCATGAAAAATAGATGAGGAAACAATGGAAAGAGTGACAGATTTTATTTTCTTGGGCTCCAAAATTACTGTAGATGGTGACTGCAGCCATGAAATGAAAAAGAATCTTGCTCCTTGGAAGAAAAGTTATCACAAACCTTGAGAGCATATTAAAAAGTAGAGACATTACTTTGCCAACAAAGGTCCATCTAGTCAAAGCTTTGGTTTTTCCAGTAGTCATATATGGATGTGAGAGTTGGACCATAAAACAAGCTGAGTGCTGAAGAATTGATTCTTTTTAACTGTGGTGTAGGAGAAGACTCTTAAAAGAGTGCCTTGGACTGCAAGGAGATCAAGCCAGTCAAACCTAAAGGAAATCAGTCCTGAATATTCATTGGAAGGACTGATTCTGAAGTTGCAGCTCCAGTACTTTGGCCACCTGATGCGAAGAACTGACTCACTGATTGCTGATGCTGAGAAAGATTGAATGCAGAGAAAGGGATGAAAGAGGACAAGATGGTTATATGGCACCACCGACTCAATGAACATCAGTTTGAGCAAGCTCCAGGAGTTGGTAATGGACAGGGAATCCTGGTGTGCTGAAGCCCATGGGGTCACAAAGAGAGACAACTGAGTGAATGAACTGAACTGAACTGAGGTTGCTGGTGAGGTACAGTCCATTGGGTTGCAAAGAGTTGGACATGACTTAAATCACCAGGGAAACCTCTCTGAAATAGATAGTAAAAGCCTATAGGTCACAAATACAAATCTGACTGTAATAGTAGCTTAAGTGCCACGTTCCTCAGGTGATTTGTTTTGAATTATATATTTTTAAAGGATGCTTGTTTCTTGGATGTTCACACACGCTTGTTAATAGAGTCAGAACTGTACACATGGAAGTGACAAATTGATTCAAGGGATTAGATCTGATAGAGTTCCTGAAGAACTGTGGATGGAGGTTTGTAACATTGTATATAGGAGGCAGTGATAAAACAATCCCCAATTTAAGTCTGAATTTTGCAATAATGAATTCATGATGCAATCTACAGTAAGCTCCAAGTCTTGTTTTTGCTGACTGTACAGAGCTTCTCCATCTTTGAATGCAAAGAATATAATCAATCTGATTTCAGTATTGACGATCTGGTGATATCGATGTGTAGAAGTCACTTCTTGTGTTGTTGGAAGAGTGTGTTTGCTATGACCAGTATGTTCTCTTCAGAAACCTCTGTTAGGCATTCCCCTGGTTCATTTTGTACTCCAAGGCCAAACTTGCCTGTTATTCCAGATATCTCTTGACTTCCTACATTTGCATTCCAGTACCTGTAATGAAAAGGATATCTTTTTTGGGTGTTAGTTCTAGAAGGTCTTGTAGGTCTTTTAGAACTGTTCAACTTCAGTTTCTTCAGCATTACTGTTTCATACAAAAGGGATTCTTCTATGAGAGCTTGAATCATCAGGGCATGCAGCAAGGTCACGGTGTCTTATTACATCTCTTGAATCTGTTGATTGATGTGCTAGGGCAGTGTATTAAGCACAACCAGTCTCATTACCATTAAGCATTTGTTTTGGGTGGACTGGGCATAGATTAATTTTGCTTTTGGAAAGTCAGAGAATACTTTCAGTAGGAGATCATGCCTAAACTGAAGCTTTAATAAATTTGGAGGGATAAGTGAATTTCCTTATTTCACTTAGTAGAACAACTAAGAACTTGAGAATAAATATTTTTAATAGACTAGAATGAGAATGTTTTTGAGGAGAAAGTAATCATTCTTAATTTTCTCTCTCTAAGGCATCTGGTCCCATCACTTCATGGGAAATAAATGGGGAAACAGTGGAAACAGTGTCAGACTTTATTTTTTTGGACTCCAAAATCACTGCAGATGGTGACTGCAGCCATGAAATTAAAAGACGGTTACTCCTTGGAAGGAAAGTTATGACCAACCTAGATAGCATATTGAAAAGCAGAGACATTACTTTGCCAACAAAAATCCGTCTAGTCAAGGCTATGGTTTTTCCAGTAGCCATGTATGGATGTGAGAGTTGCACTGTGAAGAAAGCTGAGTGCAGAAGAATTGATGCTTTTGAACAATGGTGTTAGAGATGACTCTTGAGAGTCCCTTGGACTGCAAGGAGATCCGTTCTAAAGGAGATCAGCCCTGAGTGTTCTTTGGAAGGAATGATGCTAAAGCTGAAACTCCAGTAGTTTGTCCACCTCATGCGAAGAGTTGACTCATTGGAAAAGACTCTGATGCTGGGAGGGATTGGGGGCAGGAGGAAAAGGGGGTGATAGAGGATGAGATGGCTAGATAGCATCACCGACTCATTGGACATGAGTTTCAGTGAACTTCAGGAGTTGGTGACGGACAGGGAGGCCTGGCGTGCTGCGATTCATAGGGTCACAAAGAGTCGGACATGACTGAGTGACTGAACTGAACTGAACTGAAGATTAAATGATAAAACTTCTCCTGAGTTTATATATTACCTGTCTTTGATAATGAAAACAGTAATGGACTAGGCAAATCTTTCACAAAGCAAGAAAATGTGCCCATAATTTTCCAAAATAATTTACTATTGTTTATTTAAGACAATAAATGACTGAGGAAAATTTTTCTGAGCTCAAGGACATATCAATAGAAAAGTCTAAAACTGAAAAGCAAAATAAGACTGAAGAAACCCACAACAGATTATATAAGAACTGTGAGACAACTACAAAGGGTATAACACACACAGTAAGAATTCCAGAAGGAGAATAAGGAATGAAAAAGATAAAAAAAAGTAATATTTCAAATAAGAAGAATGGAAAATTTTCACTCAATTATTGTCAAACATCAAATTGTGATCCCAGAACATCAGAGGGACACCAAGCAAGATAAACGCTAAAAACTTCTCCTTAGGTATATCATATTCAAACACAGAAAGATCAAAAGAAAGAAAAAAATCCATAAAAAAAGTCAGACCTTAAATACACCTTAATATAAAGATTCAAAGATAAGATTTAAAACTGACTTTTCCTAGGAAATCCCGCTATAAAGAAGATGGGGAAGTGAAAAATTCAAAGTATCAGCAACAAAATAACAACTTGGAAAAAATTCAACCTAGAATTTTAGCCATTGAAGAATTATCCTTATTAAATAAAGGAAAATAAAAACTTTCTTAGATAAACAACAGGGAGAAGGGCTTCCCTGGTGGTCCAGTGGCTAAGACTTCATGATCCCAATGCAGGGGGCTGTGATTCAATCCCTGGTCAGGGAACTAGATTCCAACTAGTTCCCTGGCACAAATGAGATCTGGTGGAACCAAATAAATAAACATTTAAAAATTAAAAAAAAAATAAATTAATTAAAAACAACTGGGTGAATTTGTTGCCAGTACAGTTGAATGGCAAGAAATGTTAAGACGAGTTTTTAAGAGAGAAATAAATGATTTAGATCAGAAACAAATCTACATAGAAAAAGAAGAATATTCAGAAAGGAATAAGTGAAAGTAAACTTTAAAAAAAATTGAGAAATCATTTATTTGCAGCATTATATAGGTTTCAGGTATAAAAACATAGTGTTCACAGATTTAAAAGTTATACTTCATTAATAGTTAGCATAAAGTGTAGATTAAGATTTACTGAGCATGGCCCCACCCATCAGAGAAAACCCAGGTTCCCCCACAGACAATCCGTTGCATCAGGACACTTCCACAAGCTTCTTATCCTATACATCAGAGGGCAGACAGAAGGGAAATCACAAAACAGAACTAACCAAATTGATCATTTGGATCACAGAGCTGTCTACTTCAATGAAACTTTGAGCCATGCCATGTAGGGCTACCCAAGATGGATGCGTCATGGTGGAGCGTTCTGACAAAATGTGGTCCACTGGAGAAGAGAATGACAAACCACTTCAGTATTCTTGCCTTGAGAATGCCATGAACAGTATGAAAAGGCAAAAAGATATGACACTGAAAGATGAACTCCCCAGGTCGGTAGTTAACCAAGATGCTACTGGAGAAGAGTGGGGGGAAAAAAAAAAAAACTCCAGAAAGAATGAAGAGGCTGAGCTAAAGCAAAAATAACACCTAGTTGTGCATGTAACTAGTGATAGAAGTATAGTCCAATGCTGTAAAGAACAGTATTGCATAGGAACCTGGCATATTAGGTCCATGAATCAGAGTAAATTAGAAGTGGTCCAGCAGATGATCTCAAGAGTGAACATTGACATTTTAGGAATCAGTTAACTAAACTGGACTGGAAAGGGTGAATTTGACTCAGGTGACCATTATATCTACTACTGTGGGCAAGAATCCCTTAGAAGAAATGGAGTAGCCCTCCTATTCAACAAAAGAGTCCTAAATGCAGTACTTAGATGCAGTCTCAAAAACAACAGAATGATCTCTGTTGTTTCCAGGAAACCATTCAATATCACAGTAATCCAAGTCTATGCCACAACCAGTAATGCTGAAGAAGCAGAAGTTGAATGGTTCTAAAAGATTTACAAGACCTTCTAGAACTAACACCCAAAAAAGATATCCTTTCATTACAGGGTACTGGAATGCAAACATAGGAAGTCAAGAGATACCTGGCGTAACAGGCAAATTTGGCCTTGGAGTACAAAATGAAGCCTAACTGAGGCTTCCGAAGAAAACACACTGGTCATAGCAATCACACTCTTCCAACAACACAAGAAATGACTTCTACACATTGATATCACCAGATGGTCAATACTGAAATCAGATTGATTATATTCTTTGCATTCAGAGATGAAGAAGCTCTATACAGTCAGCAAAAACAAGACTGGGAGCTGACTGTAGCTCGGATCATGAACTTCTTATTGCCAAATTCAGACTTAAATTTAAGAAAGTAGGGAAAGCCACTAGACTATTCAGGTATGACCCAAATCAAATCCCTTGCGATTATACAATGGAAGTGACAAATTGATTCAAGGGATTAGATCTGGTAGATAGAGTTCCTGAAGAACTGTGGATGAAGGTTTGTAACATTGTATAGGAGGCAGTTATAAAACAATCCCCAAGAAGAAATGCGTAAAAGAAAAATAGTTGCCTGATGGGGCCTTACATATAGCTGAATAAAGAAAGAGAAGTGAAAGGCAAAGGAAAAGAGAAAGATTTATCCATCTAAATGTAGAGTTCCAAAGAATAGGAAAGAGAGATAAGAAAGCTTCCTAAGTAAGCCGTGCAAAGAAATAGAGAAAAACAATTGGATGGAGAAGACTAGAGATCTCTTCAAGAAAACTAGAGATACCAAGGGGATATTTCATGCAAAGATGGGCACAATAAAGGACAGAGGTGGTATGAACCTAACAGAAATGGAATATACGAAGAAGAGCTAGCGGGAATACACAGAAGAACTATAGAAAAAAGATCTTCATGACCCAGATAATCATGATGGTGTGATCACTCATGATGATGTGAGAAGTCAAGTGGGCCTTAGGAAACATCACTAGGAACAAAGCTAGTGCAGGTGATGTAATTCCAGCTGAGCTAATTCAAATCCTAAAAGATGATGCTATCAAAGTGGTGCACCCAATATGCCACCAAATTTGGAAAACTCAGCAGTGGCCACAGGACTGGAAAAAGTCATTTTTCATTCCAATCCCAAAGAAAGGCAATGCCAAAGAATGCTCAAACTACTCGCCATTGCTGTTTTCTCCCAGACTAGTAAAGTACTGCTGAAAATTCTCCAAGCTAAGCTTCAACAGTACATGAACCAAGAACCTCCAGATGTTCAGGCTGGTTTTAGAAAAGGCAGAGAAACGAGAGAACAAATTGCCAACATCCATTGGACCAGAGAAAAAGCAAGAGAATTCCGGGGAAAAAAAAAACAAAAGCCTACTTTTGCTTTATTGACAATGCAAAAGCCTTTGACTGTGTGGATCACAGAAAACTGTGGGAAATTCTTCAGTAGATGGGAATACCAGACCACCTTACCTGCATCCTGAGAAATGTGTATGCAGGTCAAGAAACAACAGAACTGGGCATGGAACAACAAATTGGTTCCAAATTGGGAAAGGAGTACATCAAGGCTGTATATTGTCACCCTGCTTATTTAGCTTATATGCAGAATAAATCATGAGAAATACTGGACTGGATGAAGCACAAGCTGAAATCAAGATTAATGGGAGAAATGTCAATAATCTCAGATATGCAGATGACACCACTCTTATGGCAGAAAGTGAAGAGGACTAAAGAGCCACTTGATGAAGGTGAAAGAAGAGAGTGAAAAAACTGGCTTAAAACTCAACATTCTCAACATTCAAAAAACTTAGATCATGGTATCCAGTCCCATCACTTCATGGCAAATAGATGGGGAAACAGTGCAAACAGTAACACACTTTATTTTCTTGTGCTCCAGAATTACTGCAGATGGTGATTGCAGCCATGAAATTAAAAGACTCTCCTTGAAGGAAAAGTTATGACCAACCTAGACAGCATATTAAAAAACAGAGGCATTACTTACTGAGAAAGGTCCATATAGTCAAAGCTATGGTTTTTCCAGTGGTCATCTATGGATGTGACAGTTGGTCTATAAAGAAAGCTGAGCACTGAAGAATTGATGCTTTTGAACTATGATGTTGGAGAAGACTTTTGAGAGACCTTTGGAGAGCAAAGAGATCAAACCAGTCAGTTCTAAAGGAAATCAGTCCTGAATATTTATTGGAAGGTCGGATGCTGAAGATGAAGCTCCAATACTTAGACCATCTGATGCGAAGAATTGACTCACTGGAAAAGACCCTAATACTGGGAAAGATTGAAAGGAGGAGAAGAGGATGACAGAGGATCAGATGTTTGGATGACATCACTGACTTGATGGGCATGAGTTTGACCAATTCTAGGAGTTGGTGATGGACATGGAAGCTGGCATGCCGCAGTTCATGGGGTTACAGAGTCGGAGACGACTGAGTGACTGAACTGAAAGTATGGGCTATATTCTCTGTATTATAAAATATATCCTTGTTGCTTATTTATTCTATACATATTATTTTGTACCTCTTCACCCCCTACTTCTGTCTCCCCTCAACTTTCCTATTCTCCCTGATAACCACGAGTATGTTCTATCTATTAGTCTGTTTCTTTTTTGTTATGTTCATTCATTAGTTTATTTTTTAGATCACTGATGTGAATGATATCATATGGAATTTTTTTCCTCTGTCCAATTTATTTCCCTAAGCATAATATCCTCCAAGTCCATCTGTGTTGCTACAGTGGCAAAATTTTATTTCCTAAGTTTTTTGTGGTAGTTCTATTTTTAGGTTTTTTCTTTTTCTTTCTTTCTTTTCTTTTCTTTTTTTTTTTTGAGTAATAGCCATACAATTTTCCATGGTAAATGTACTAATATAAATTCCCAATAACAGCATAGAAGCATTCTTTTTTTCTTTCCATCCTTGTCAGTATTTGTTATCACTGGTCTTTTTGGTGCTAGCCATTTTGGCTCAGACAGTAAAGCATCTGCCTACAATATGGAAGACCTGGGTTCAATCCCTGCATTAGAAAGATCTCTTGGAGAAGGAAATGGAAACCCACTCCAGTATTCTTGCCTGGAAAATCCCATGAATGGAGGAGCCTGGTAGGCTACAGTCCATGGGGTCGCAAAGAGTCAGACACAACTGAGCGACTTCATTCACTCCCATCCTATGTGTGAAATGATACGTCACTGTGGTTTTGATGTGCACTTCTCTGGTGATTAATGGTGTTATACATCTTTTCATGTGCCAGTTGGCCATCTGTATGTCTTCTCTGGAAAAATATCTGTGCAGCCCTTCTGTCCATTCTTAATTGGGTTTGATTCTTGATATTAAGTTGTAGGAGCTGTTTATATATTTTGGACTAACCTCTTAAGAGGGACATTTATAGCAATGCAAGCTTACCTCAGTAAAAAAAAAAAAAAAAAAAAAAATCTCAAATAACAACCTGACCTTACACCTAAAGGAAATGGGAAAAGTAGAACAATGAAACCTTCAGTTAGTAGAAGGAAAGAAAGCATAAAGATCAGAGCAGAAATAAATAAAATTGTGACAAAAACAAAAATTCAAAGAAACTAAGAGCTGATTCTTTGAAAAGATAAATAAAATTGATCAACTTTTAGCCAGACTCATCAAGAAAAAGAGAGAGGGCCGAAATTGATAAAATCAGAAGTTAAAAGAAGTTAAAACCAACATTGTGTGTATTTGTCTGCTTAATGGCTCAGTCGCGTCCAACTCTTGCGACCCTATGGACTATAGCCTACCAGGCTCCTCTGTCCATGGGTTTCTCCAAGCAAGAATACTGGAGTAGGTTGCTATTTCCTACTCCGGGGATCTTCACAACCCAGGGATCAAGCCCAAGTCTCTAGCATGATCTGCATTAGCAGGTGGATTCTTTTCCACTGAGCTACCTGGAAAGCTGAAAATTCAGAAATACAAAGAACCATAGGACAATACTACAAGCAACTATATGCCAACAATATTGGACAACCTAGAAGAAAAGTAGAAATTCTTAGAAAGGTACAACCTCCCAAGACTGAATCAGAAATAAATAGAAAATATGAACAGACCACTTACAAATGAGAAGCAAATGAATCAATTATTTTAGTGGAAAAGTCAACTCTAGTTATTAGAAGTAAATCTAGCAGGCATAAAGTCAGATAAAACATAGTTGACCTCAAAATCATCAATCAACAGAATAGAAAGGACACTTATGCAACACAGCAACAGAATACAGATTCATCTCAAGCTTACATGGAACATTCACCCAAATAGACCACATTTTGGGCCATGAAACACAACATTAAAAGGAGAGAAAATACAGTGTATGTTCTCAGAGACAGTGGAATGAAGCAAGACATCAAAAACAGAAATTTAGCTGGAAAATTCCAATTTGCTTGGAGACTAAAAACTTCTAGCACTTGCAAATAAAACATGGGTTGAAGAACTCTCAAGAGAAATTTTAAAACATTTTGGGCTAAATGAAAATTAAATCAAGACTGATCAAAATTTTGGGGATGCAGAGAAGTAGTGCGTAGAGGAACATTTATAGGACTAAATGCATGCATTACAAAGGAAGTGTCTAAAACCAGTTATGTAAGCTTCAACTTTAGGCAATTAGGAGAGGAGAACAAATTAAGGTACACAGAAATATAATAATTATAGCAGATATCAATGAAATTGAAAAATAGCATACTCTTGCCATATGATCCTTGCCATACGCTTCTTGGTATTTACCCGAAAGCAGTTGTAAATGTATGCCTGCACAAAAATCTATCCGTGATTGTTTATAGCAATTTTATTTGTAATGGCAAAACTTTGGAAGCAACCAAAACATCCTTTTGTAGGTGAATGTGTGAATAAATAATATGATGGATCCAGATGATATAATCATTTTAGTGATAAAAAATGAACTATGAAACCATAAATGGGATGGAGGAAATTTAAATGTATATTACCAGCTGAAAGAATTGAAAGGGCTATATACTTTGTGATTCAAACTATTTGACATTTTGGAAAACACAAGACTCATGATAATACAAAAATCAGTGATTGCCATAGGCAGAGAACAGAAGATATAATGATGATTACTTGTCATTGTACATCTGTGCAAATCTACACAATATACCCCACTGACATTCAACACTGGTATAAACTATGGTCTTTAAGTGGTAGTAATGTATCAATGTATATTCATCAATTGTAATGTACCATTCTAGTTGGGGATGTTGATCATGAGGGAGGCTATACATGTATGGGAAAAGAGGATATATAAGAATTCTCTCTACCTTCCTCTCAGTTTTGCTATGAATCTATTACTGGTCTAAAATGTAAAATCCTTTAAAAATTTTTTTAAATTAACACAAAAATCTGCACACAGTGGGTGTCACCACAGATTTTGGTTTAAGGGATTACATGAATAGCAGGCAAACCTTACGTAGTCCTCCCCTCTACTCTGCTTTTCCCTTCTCTTGCTTCCTTTCTTGGCAAGTTCAAGTTAACTTCTACCTGTTTAATAGCAATCACAATTTCATATTTGTTAAGATTTTACATGTATATTTTTATACTGTAATCAAAGTTGTTGATTATATGAAATCTTCAATACCAAATAATATGCAGGCTATTGTATCTTGTTTAGTTTTTTTGTTGTTTAATTAAAATGTTAAAAATAAAATATGAATGAATAGGAATTTTAAATAAAGGATAGTTTTTAATTTTTCATTTCTATAATTATGCTAGATGTATAGTCTATTAAATAAATCATAGGTTATTTTTATGCTGATAGTTGTGAAGACGTTCCTGGCCTATAAGATAATTGTGAAGACCTTCCTGGCCCATAAGAGCTGAAAACCAAAGAAATTATAGATGAAAGAAAGTCATAAATTTATAGCATTTTAGAAATACTTGAGATTTCTTTTAACAATAACTGGAAAACAATAAACTTAATTTAGTACTTGAAACTAAGGTAAATAAGGATCCAGGGTAAAATCTGAAAAACAAGACTAAAATTTTCCTGTTGTAATTGTTTATGGTTTGAGCTTCAGTATGAAAATGAACTGAAATGTTCCCACACCTTCAGCCTTCATTTCTGCTGAAGAGAGGAAACAATAAATAGGATGAGAGAATTTTTATTCACAATGAAGAAAAATAAAGACTAAAAAAGGCTTCCCAATGTGCCTCTTAGAAAGTGACTAGAATAACCAAAGTAAAAGGAAAAATTATGAGTGGTGAGTGAAGATCGATAGAACTCATTGGTGCTCAAAATAAGGAAGAGTGCCAAACAACCAAAAGTCCTGAGGAATTTTTGCCGTTTCTAATATATATTGAGTTAGATATATATATATTCTTCCTGGATGCCTCTGAAATTCTTTATTTTTGTAATTGCTGGTAAGCTATCCACCAGTGTGCCAGAAAGTTATTCTGCAGAGTTCCCTACTGGTACACTATGAATCTCTTTGGAGGTGAGAAGTGACCTGAACTAGACATTGAGAGACTTGATATGCCCATTCTGTACCTCTTGGCCCTTGATTGAGTTAAGTTTCCTCTGAGGCTTAATATATAGGGACAGTGATGTTTGTGAGCACAGACTGAGATAATACCTGTTAGGTGCTCAGAATTGATTGGCACATAGGCAGTGCTTTCCTGATGTTAGTTATTAGAAGAAGTATTATGATCCCATAGTTTGTTACTATTTTGTATCTAAATCACTATCTTTCTGATAATGGAATTAGCAAGGGAGTTGGATCCTTTAATTTAAAGAAATAATCTTTCCTATTACTTCTAAGGTAATCTTTTTTTTTAAATTAATTAATTAATTTATTATTTTTTTCCATCTCAGGTGTACATGAGTTCCCAATCTTGAATCCCACGCCCCCCCATCCCATATCAACTCTCCAGATCATCCCCATGCACCAGTCCCAAGCATCCTGTAATCTTGCTAAAGCAAATGACTTCACACTGGCAACCTCTGTATTACAAAGGATTTTCCATTCCTTTGATAAAAAAAGAAGAATCTCACTGTCTGGCATGCTGGCAAAACTCCCCCTGGAATCATAAAAATATATTGAAAAATGTTCCCCCCCATTATTTTCTGAAAGAGTGGAAGAGTTTGTGAAGGATTTTATTTTTTCCTTAAATGTTTGGTAGAATGAAGTCATCTTGGCCTGGGCTTTCCTTTATGAGAATATTTTAAATTATTAATTCAGTTAGGTGTTTTTTTTTCTCCTGGCTTGTTAAAAGTCTGTTTAGGTTTCCTGCTTCTTCTTAAGTTAGTTTTGGAAATTTGTATCTTTGGGGAAAGTTTTCCATTTCATCCAAAATGTCAACTTGTTGGACCCAATGCTGTTCTTATGCGCTTGGTGTGGGCCAGGACCCTGGCTATGGAGGTCTGGCCTGGGTAGGGACATGGATGACTTCAAAGCACTGTTTGTTGGAGCACCAGGAGTGGTTGCCCCTGCACTGCTCAGTTGCTGCTTTGGGTCTGAGCCTTTGTCCTTTGTTGCTCAGCCACAGTGTGGAGGTATATCACGTCCCTTACCCCAGTGTGGAGGTGCATCATAAGTGACTACTCTTCTTAGGTTGATAGGCAGGCCAGTGTGGTTGTGGGATACCAGCCAACCACCCTGCAATCTTACTTCTCCCTTTCTGCCCTGTGTCGGGATCAAGTGAGTTTGTGCATGCTTCTTACAAGCAGGCTTCCCCAGTCCTGCTGTTAGTCCCACTAGCCCTGGAACCAGTGAAGTGGGCTCATCTTCCGGGTGTCAGACTCCAAGGCTGGGTGCTCAGTGTGTGATCTGAACAGCTCATTCCCCAAGGATGGTCTTCACCGGTGTAATATCTTTTTTCCTCTGAGTCTCCCTCCCAGGGGCACAGGTCCTGACCTGACCCCATCTCTTCCCTTCCTACTTGATTCTGTGTGAATTTTCTCACAGATTAGGTCATGCAGGAGTATTTCTTCAAGTCTCTGATTACTTTTCTGGATTGTTCCATATGTAGATGTATTTTTGATGTGTTTTCATGGGGAGAGGTGAGTTCCATGTCCTCCTATTCCACCATCTTGATCTTCTCTGAACTTAAAGCCACGCTTCTGCTCAAAACTCTGCAGTGACTATCCATTTCAGTGACCTTCTTCGCATTCTTCAAACATGTCAAATGTGTTCTTGTCTCCTTAAGCATATTTTGCCTTTTGTATTTTCTTGTTTGCTTTACTCGAATGTTTTTCTAATATTCTTCCTGTATCTTATGTTCTCTTAGCAATACTATCTAAGTTCAGCCTATGTGTAAAGCAATTCACTTGTTATATATTTAATCTTCTATTTCTCTATCATCTAATTTTATTTATCAGAGAATGTCAGCTTCATGGTATTACAGACTTCTGTTTAGAGAGCAGTTACTGGTCATTTTCAAGATACTAATTTTTTCTTAAAATCCATTGTTTTCTTTTTCTTTTAGTAGTTAAGTAGCTACTAGATATTTATTAACCAATTTTACTTACAGCTAAGTGTGTTCATCTGACTATATTTTTGTTAGATTTGTAAGTGAACAGAGTTAATGGCTGCAGTTGTTGCTTCAAATACTTAAATGGTAATTGGATCTCCTTTATTTTCATTCCTCTCACTTCCCATGGACTGAACTGCATTAGTCATGTGGGTCAATTACAGTGTCTTTGCACATGGCTTCCCTGGTGGTTCAGTGATGAAGAATCTGCCTGCAATGCAGGAGATCTGGGTTTCATCCCTGGGTTGGGAAGATCCCCTGGAGAAGGGAATTGTCTGCCCACTCCAGCATTCTTGCCTGGAGAATACCATGGACAGAGGAGCCTGGCGGACTAGAGTCCATAGGATCACAAAGAGTCGGACATGACTGAGTGACTAACACTTAAGCATGGTGAGGAAAGACAAAATTATTTTATGGAGCAGCACTGCTCAACCAGTGTAGACTACATGCAAACAAAGTAGACTTCTCTCTTAGTTGAATCATTGTAAGTTTTATTCTTTTAATATATTTCACCCTAACTGTGGTGCTGGAGAAGACTCTTGCGAGTCACTTAAACAGCAAGGAGGTCCAACCAGTCCCTCCTAAAGGAGACCAGTCATGGGTGTTCATTGGAACGACTGATGCTGAGGCTGAAACTCCAATACTTTGGCCACCTCATGCAAAGAGCTGACTCATTGGAAAAGACCCTGATGCTGGGGCGGGTGGTTGGGGGCAGGAGGAGAAGGGGATGACAGAGGATGAGATGGCTGGATGGCATCACTGACTTGACTAACATGAGTTTGAGTCAACTCTGGGAGTTGGTGATGGACAGGGAGGCCTTGGGTGCTGCAATTCATGAGTTCGCAAAGAGTTGGACACGACTGAGTGACTGAACTGAACTGAAGTTTTATTCTTTTAATGTATTTCACCCTAATTTTTAAATCTTCAGTGAAAATATTTAAGTGAAGGAATAAATTGATAAAGCCTACTTAAAAAATTTCAGAAATGGAAAAATCGCTTTCCTTGGTTAATTTTTTCTTTTGCTGTTTAATAGTAATGGTAGCAGTAAGCTTCCTACCTGTTTCATCATTTTAGTTCAAATGGTTTTGCTCTTTCATCACATATAATGAATGTTACCGGTTTTTGGTGATTGTCTATATGATATTGAAGTAGCTTACTTTTATATCCTCTCCTAAAATTTTTTGAATAATGATTAATTATTGAATTTTATCTTGTGCCTTTCTGCATCCATTTATATATTTTTACATTTTCTCTCTATTATTTATGTAATGAGCTTTGTAATAGTTAATCATAGTGCTCTTATTATTCTTTGCTTACATTGCTGAATACTTTTTACTTGTGTTTAGAATTTTTGCATCTGTTCTCAAAGATTAGATTGGGTATGATTTTCTTCTTATTGCCTCATTGGACTGAACAGGGCTTTTAGTACAATGTTGAATGTGTTGAATAGGTTGGGTGAGAGCTGTTATCCTTGTTTTTGATCTTATAGAGCTAATGTTTAGTATTTTATTATTACAATATTAAGTTGTTGATGTCATTTATCTAGTAATATTTTGAATACATTAAGTTAAATAAAACATAATATAGTCATCTTTTTATCTGCAAGAGGTGGTTGTCAGGGCCTGCTGCAAGTACTAGAATTATGGCACCCCACTCTAGTACTCTTGTCTGGAAAATCCTATGGATGGAGGAGCCTGGTAGGCTCCAGTCCATGAGGTCGCTAAGAGTCAGGCACGACTGAGTGACTTCACTTTCAATTTTCACTTTCATGCATTGGAGAAGGAAATGGCAACCCACTCCAGTGTTCTTGCCTGGAGAATCCCAGGGACAGAGGAGCCTAGTGGGCTGCTGTCTATGGGGTTGCACAGAGTCAGACACGACTGAAGTGACTTAGCAGCAGCAGCAGCAGCTAGATATTTACCCTTGGTCCTGTATACCTGTGGTTTTCACAGTGTGATAGATTCAACAAACCACAGATAGTATAGTACATTTTTATTGAAAAAAAATTCATGTATAATTGACTCATGTAGTTCATACTTGTGGTGTTTATGTGTCAGCTGTATTAAAATTAATCTCATCTATTTATTTTCACTGTTTTTTAGTGTAGCGAATATAAACTTTCAAGTTATTTTATGGCATACATTACATTCTCTTGGACAGTGTTGCTACAGAGTAGTATTCCGAGGTGGAAATAAGTTATTTCATAAATGGAGAAAGAAAGTAAGAAGAGCTCACATTGGTTATCTTATATCCCTATAGATAATTTAGTCATGTTCTAACATTATATTATAAAATGCACAGCCAGGTGTAGTTTGATAATTGTTTGGGCATTCATATCACCAGAGATTTCTTAGCACTCATTCATCCCTTGATGAATGTTGATGAGAAAGTCCTAGAGTGCCTAAAGAGTGTTATATAGTAATAATATGAAAACAAGTATATTAAATTTACCACTATGTTTTCTAAAATGTAGATGAACTCATAAGTAGTTTTCTCCCACTTTTTTTGGTAAAAAGACTAAATGGCAATTCTGTCTTCCTTATATTCAGCCACTTGTTCTTGTATAAAAAACATGAGAAATCTGTTAGTGAATGTGAAAAAACATGGATTTACAAGCACAAAGGATTTGATGATAAACTCTTTAAGGAACTCTTTTTTCAGCCTGGAATTAATATAACAGAAAAGTTTGCACGCTGGAAACATGTAAGTGCAATTATTTTATTATGTTTCTTTTGTATTACTATTTTTATTTCTTTATATTTTATTATGTTTCTTTGAAATACTGTTAAGATACTATAGTTATAGTTCATATCATATTAATAATTTCCTTAATCTCTCTTAATATCTTCTATTGTCTTGTTAATATTCTTCTTGATATTTTTGTGATGTGATAAAAGTCATATAATATAGTATAAATATATTTTGTGTGGTATATTAATCACTCAAAAACTAATTTGTGCTTTGTATATATGTTTTCTCTTATTAATTATTATGAGTAATTATTAACAGTGATATAAAATTTCTTCTCAGTAGCTGAAAACATAAAGAAATATTTGGTTTATTAAAGACTGATAATTGTACATATAGCAAAATATTCACTGAGTGATTTATGCTAAATTATGTATTGCTTTAAGGACAAAATAAAAATAGAAAGAAATTTGTATTTATTGAGTGCCTACTATGTACCAGGCACTGTGCTAGGTATTTTGCATGTGGTAGGTAGTTTATTCTTCGCAATACTATAATATAGGTACTTTTACCTCTTTTTTNCAACAAACCACAGATAGTATAGTACATTTTTATTGAAAAAAAATTCATGTATAATTGACTCATGTAGTTCATACTTGTGGTGTTTATGTGTCAGCTGTATTAAAATTAATCTCATCTATTTATTTTCACTGTTTTTTAGTGTAGCTAATATAAACTTTTAAGTTATTTTATGGCATACATTACATTCTCTTGAACAGTGTTGCTACAGAGTAGTATTCCGACGTGGAAATAAGTTATTTCATAAATGGAGAAAGAAAGTAAGAAGAGCTCACATTGGTTATCTTATATCCCTATAGATAATTTAGTCATGTTCTAACATTATATTATAAAATGCACAGCCAGGTGTAGTTTGATAATTGTTTGGGCATTCATATCACCAGAGATTTCTTAGCACTCATTCATCCCTTGATGAATGTTGATGAGAAAGTCCTAGAGTGCCTAAAGAGTGTTATATAGTAATAATATGAAAACAAGTATATTAAATTTACCACTATGTTTTCTAAAATGTAGATGAACTCATAAGTAGTTTTCTCCCACTTTTTTTGGTAAAAAGACTAAATGGCAATTCTGTCTTCCTTATATTCAGCCACTTGTTCTTGTATAAAAAACATGAGAAATCTGTTAGTGAATGTGAAAAAACATGGATTTACAAGCACAAAGGATTTGATGATAAACTCTTTAAGGAACTCTTTTTTCAGCCTGGAATTAATATAACAGAAAAGTTTGCACGCTGGAAACATGTAAGTGCAATTATTTTATTATGTTTCTTTTGTATTACTATTTTTATTTCTTTATATTTTATTATGTTTCTTTGAAATACTGTTAAGATACTATAGTTATAGTTCATATCATATTAATAATTTCCTTAATCTCTCTTAATATCTTCTATTGTCTTGTTAATATTCTTCTTGATATTTTTGTGATGTGATAAAAGTCATATAATATAGTATAAATATATTTTGTGTGGTATATTAATCACTCAAAAACTAATTTGTGCTTTGTATATATGTTTTCTCTTATTAATTATTATGAGTAATTATTAACAGTGATATAAAATTTCTTCTCAGTAGCTGAAAACATAAAGAAATATTTGGTTTATTAAAGACTGATAATTGTACATATAGCAAAATATTCACTGAGTGATTTATGCTAAATTATGTATTGCTTTAAGGACAAAATAAAAATAGAAAGAAATTTGTATTTATTGAGTGCCTACTATGTACCAGGCACTGTGCTAGGTATTTTGCATGTGGTAGGTAGTTTATTCTTCGCAATACTATAATATAGGTACTTTTACCTCTTTTTTATATGAATAAGGAAACTAAAGCTCAGAGGGGTCAATTAACTTGCTAAAAGCCAGACAGTTAAGTGACATTGCTAGAACTTAACTCATAGATCTTCTGACCTCAAAATTTGTGCCTTTTTTATTTTTTAGACTATTGCTTTGAACACTAGGTAGTTATAAAAATGAAAACTTAGCATTAAAGTATAATTAACTGAAATGAACTTTTTGTGAATTGTAAAGCACTGTTTTTGTATGTAAATTCCTTTGTATTTGCAATTGTACTTGAGTAGCCTGGGCTACAGATGTTTTTATTACATTAACATAATTAGAAGGAAATGCAAAATGTCCAGAGTGCAATTAGTCTGATTTCAGTGTAATTGAGGACATGTGTTCTAAACATAGTAGATATAGTAATGTCCTCAATCCCTTAAATCCCACCAAAGTTTTTCCATTGAATAAAAGGATAGGTTTTAAAAAGCAGATTATCCTATTCAAAAAATTTTCCTCACTAGCACTCAGTGCCAACTGTATTATTTTACTCCAGATGATAGTATGCACTGTAAAGATTATGTGAAACATCTTTTGGCTCTCTTTGTAGAATATAAACTTAGTAATTTCAGCATGTCCCATGCTTTTTAATATGCTTTATACAGAGAAGACTTTCACTGATGTTGTATAGTGATATCCAAGTTGGATATGAATGTGTTGTATACTGATAATCAATTTAGGTATGCCAATAGCTNGCCAACTGTATTATTTTACTCCAGATGATAGTATGCACTGTAAAGATTGTGTGAAACATCTTTTGGCTCTCTTTGTAGAATATAAACTTAGTAATTTCAGCATGTCTCATGCTTTTTAATATGCTTTATACAGAGAAGACTTTCACTGATGTATAGTGATATCCAAGTTGGATATGAATGTGTTGTATACTGATAATCAATTTAGGTATGCCAATAGCTAATAACCATATGTAAATACAGATCCATATATACATGCTGCTGCTGCTGCTAAATCACTTCAGTTGTGTCCAACTCTGTGCAACCCCATAGATGGCAGCCCACCAGGCTCCCCTGTCCCTGGGATTCTCCAGGCAAGAACACTGGAGTGGGTTGCCATTTCCTTATATAATATGTTGTGTTATAGCAAGCAACTATTACAGATACATAAATAGAAATAACATATATTATAAAGATTATATTATTTAATACCTATGAAGATATGTAAAATATACAATTTTGGATCTTTGGAAGTATTTTGAATATTACAAATATTTTGCTAAAATATATTAATTATAAGGAGTTTAAAGCTCCTTGATGTTAGTGATACTATTAACCACATCACTACTAATGTCATTTATTAAAAGCTATTCTTTTCTAGTCTTATGTTTTTTTCACTGCTTATAGCTACCATTCATGGAGCATTATTCATAGAACATTATTGAAGTTGTCTCCAAAGCTCACTTTCTTTTTTAAATTTATTTTTTGCTGTGTTGGTTCTTCATTGCCGTGTAGGCTTTTCTCTAATTGTGGTAAACCAGGCTTCTCTTGCTCACAGTGTGTGGGCTTCTCGTTGTGATAGCATCTCTTGTTGGAGAGCATGGGCTCCAGAGTGTGTGGGCTCCTGTAGCTGTGTCATGTGGAATTTTCCTGGATCAGGGATCAAACCTTGTCTCCTGCATCAGCAGGCAGATTCTTTACCATGGAGCCATCAGGGAAGCCCAAAGCTCACTTTCTTAAAGTAACTGAAGTATTTTTCTCTGTAAGATTCATCTTTGAATCTGTGCCTTTTATATAAAATTGCCATTCCATCTTATGTTAGTTTCATTTTTAGTCTTTTCTTCAGCTCACTCTGTTGATATATTATTCTTTTATTATTTTTACTACTCACTTGTCTAGTCTTTGTTGACTTGGTTTGTTGGAAACTATAGTGAGAATAATTAATATCCTAGATGCCTAAGAGAACCTAGGATCCAGAAAACACTAAAGAAGTTAGGGAGGAGAGAAGGGGAAGGCTTGAGAAAATATCAGCATTTAATAATGGAAGCTCATTAGAAAAATATGCTGCGAGCAAAGTAATGGAAAGGGTTAAACAGGAATGGAATTCAGGTTTCAGTAATTAGATAAAGTAATCATTGTCTGAATCTGCTCCTGTTTTGAGATGAAAGAGCCAGAGGAGTGAGTTCAAGACAGATTCATTTAGGAAATGTGTTTTAAAGCCAAAAGTCCCTATAAACATCCATAGTTCATGGTGCAAGAATAAACTGTAAATGAGATGCAGAACCAAAACTCAGAAGCCATGATGAAAGAATCTGAAAAAAAAATAATAATATTGACATAGAAGAAATTGAGAATCTAAAACAATTGCTATGGACATTATTTGTCCCTGGCTTACAGATTTTCATCAGAGGGTGATTTTTCTCCTGTTACTGAATAGACTAACATAAATATAGAATTTGGTGGTAATTAGAGCAAGCTATAGGGACATTTATATATTATTATAGAGAATTTTTTTTTGAAAATTTAGATATTATGATGATGAATTTTGCTGGAGCACCCAAAAATATTTGAAATCTGCTTTGGCACAGTCAATCTTTTTACTCAAAAAGTTACTCAAAAGTTACCAAGGAGAATATATGTATAGAAAGTAATAACTAACAAAGCAGTTCCTAACTGAGGCTTTGGTCTAAAATTCAATATTTTAGTAACTTGGGCTATGCGATGAGATATTTTTTGTCACCTATGCTTTTTTATCTTGAATAGTTATTTTCTATATTGCAAATAGGACTTTTAGAAGGGATATAGTATAAAAGAAAGTCACACTCATTCTAACCTAAAGGATAAAGACTTGGAGTCAGGGAAAGGAATTTGTCATGTATTTCTTTGAGAGTAGCTTTGTTTGTGACTGAAAGACTACTCTTTCAGAGTAGTGACTTTTTGTGACTGGATGGACTGCAGCACAACAGGCTTACTGGTCCTTCAGCATCTCCTGGAGCTTGCTCAAACTCATGTCCATTGAGTCAGTGATGCCATCCAACCGTCACATCATCTGTCATCCCCTTCCTCTCCTGCCTTCAGTCTTTTCCAGCATCAGGGTTTTTCCAGTGAGTCAGCTCTCCCCATCAGGTGGCCAAAGTATTGCAGCTTTAGCTTCAGCATCAGTCCTTCCAATGAATATTCAGGGTTGATTTCCTCTAGAATCGACTGGTTTGAGCTCCTTGCAGTCCAAAGGAATCTCAAGAGTCTTCTGTAATACAACATTCGAAAGCATCCATTCTTTGGGGCTCAGTCTTCTTAATGATCCAGTTCTTACATCTGTACATGACTATTGGAAAGCCATAGCTTTGACTATTCAGAGCTATGTCAGCAAAGTAATGTCACTGCTTTTTAATATGCAGTCTAGTTTTTCATAGCTTTTCTTCCAAGGAGCAAGCATCTTTTAATTTTATGGCTACAGTCCCCATCTAGAGTGATTTTTGAGCCCAAGAAAATAAAGTCGCCATATCCATTGTTTCCTCATCTATTTGCCATGAAGTGGGTTGGGAGCAGATGGGACGAGAAGATGGGACCAGATGCTTTTTCTTAGTTTTTTGAATGTTGAGTTTTAAGTCAGCTTTTTCACTCTCCTCTTTCACCTTCATCAAGAGGCTCTTTAGTTCCTTTTTGCATTGTGCCACAAGATGGTGTCACCTGCATATCTGAGATTATTGATATTTCTCCTGGCAGTCTTGATTCCAACTTGTGCTTCATTCAGCCCAGCATTTTGCATGATATACTCTGCATATAAGTTAAATAAGCAGGGTGACAATATACAGCCTGATGTACTCCTTTCCCAATTTGGAAACAATCTGTTTTTCCATGTCAAGTCTAACTGTTACTTCTTGACCTGCATATAGTTTTTTCTCAGGAGATGAGTAAGGTAGTCTGATATTCCCATCTCTTGAAGAAATTTCCACAGTTTGTTGTGATCCCCATAGTCAAAGGCTTTAGCATAGTCAATGAGCAGAAGTAGATTATTTTCTGGAATTCTCTTGCTTTTTCTATGATCCAACAGATGTTGGCAATTTGATCTTTGGTTCCTCTGCCTTTTCTAAATCCAGCTTGTACATTGGGAAGTTCTCAATACACATACTGTTGAATCCTAGTTTGAAAGATTTTGAGCACTACCTTATAGCATGTGAAATATGAGTGTAATCGTTTGGTAGTTTGAACATTCTTTAGCATTGCCGTTCTTTAAGATTGAAGTGAAAGCTGACCTTTTCTAGTCCTGTGGCTGAGTTTTCCAAATTTTTTGGCCTATTGACTGCAGCACTTTAACAGGATCATCTTTACAATTTGAAATAGTACAACTGGAATTCCATCACCTTCACTAGCTTTATTCATAGTGATGCTTATAAGGCCCATTTGACTTCACACTCTAGAATGCTTGGCTCTAGATGAGGAAATGGCAACCCACTCCAGTACTCTTGCCTGGAAAATCCCATGGGTGGAGGAGCCTGGTAGGCTGCAGTCCATGGGGTCACTAAGAGTCGGAAACGACTGAGCGACTTCCCTTTCAATTTCACTTTCTTGCATTGGAGAAGGAAATGGCAACCCACTCCAGTGTTCTTGCCTGGAGAATCCCAGGGACAGAGGAGACTGGTGGGCTGCCATCTATGGGGTCGCACAGAGTTGGACACGACTGAAGCGACTTAGCAGCAGTAGCAGCAACAGATGAGTGGTCACACCATCGTCATTATCTGGGTAATGAAGATCTTTTTTGTATAGTTCTTCTGTGTATTCTTTCCACCTCTTCTTAATGTCTTCTGTTTCTGTTAGGTTCTTCATGTTTCTATCCTTTATTGTGCCCTTCTTTGCATGAAATGTTCCCTTGGTATCGCTAATTTTCTTAAAGAGATCTCTAGTCTTTTTCCCTTTCTATTGTTTTCTCTATTTCTTTGCATTGTACATTTAAGAAGACTTTCTCATCTGTCCTTGCTATTCTTTTGAACTCTGCGTTCAGATGGGTATATCTTTCCTTTTCTCCTTTGCCTTTTACTTCTCTTCTTTTTTCAGCTATTTTTAAAGCCCACTCAGACAACCATTTTGCTTTTTTGAATTTCTTCTTCTTGAAGATGGTTTTGATCACTATCTCTTGTTCAGTGTTATGAACTGTTCGATCCATAGTTCTTCAGGCACTCCGCCTGTCAGATCTAATCTCTTGAATCCATTTGTCACTTCCACCGTATAATTGTAAGGGATTTGATTTAGGCCATACCAGAATGACCTAGTGGTTTTCCCTGCTTTCTTCAGTATAAATCTGAATTTCACGATAAGGAGTTCATGATCTGAGCCACAGTCAACTCTCGCTCTTGTTTTTGCTGACTGTATAGAGCTTCTCCATCTTTGAGTGCAAAGAATATACTCAATCTGGTTTCACTGTTGACCATCTGGTGATGTTCATGTGTAGATTCTTCTCTTGTGTTGTTGGATGAGTGTGTTTGCTATGACCAGTGCATTCTCTTGGCAAAACTCTGTTAGCCTTTGCTCTGCTTCATGTTGTTTGTATGCAAAGGCCAAACTTAAGACCTATTACTACAGGTATCTCTTGACTTCCTACATTTTTATCCCAGTTTCCTATGATGAAAAGGATCTTTTTTGAGGGTGTTACTTTTAAGTTCTCGTAGGTCATCACAGAACCATTCAACTTCAGGTTCTTTGGCATTAGTGGTTGGGGCATGTACTTGGATTACTGAGATGTTGAATGGTATCCCTTGGAAATGAACCAAGACCATTCTGTCATTTCTGAGATTGCACCCAGGTACTGTATTTTGAACTCTTTTGTTGACTTATGAGGGCTAGTCCATTTCTTCTAAGAGATTCTTGCCCACAGTAGGAGATATAATGGTCATCTGAATTAAACTCACCCATTCCAGTCTATTTTAGTTCATTGATTCTTAAAATGTCAATGTTCACTCTTGCTATCTCCTGTTTGACCACTTCCAATTTACCTTGATTCATAGGTTCCTATGCAGTATTGTTCTTTGCAGCATTGGGCTTTACTTCCATCACATGACACATTCACAACTGGGTGGTGTGTTTTCTTTGGTTCCATCTCTTCATTCTTTCTGGAGCTATGTCTCCACTCTTCTCCAGTAGCATCTTGGGTACCTACCAACCTGGGGAATTCATCTTTCAGTGTCATATATTTTTGCCTTTTCATACTGTTCATGGCTTTCCCAAGTCAAGGATACTGAAGTGCTTTGACATTCCCTTCTCCAGTGGACCACATTTTGTCAGAACTTTCCACCATGACCCATCCATCTTGTGTGGCCCTACATGGCATGGCTCTTTGTTTCACTCAGTTAGAAAAGACTGTGATCCATGTAATCAGTTTGATTAGTTTTCTGTGATTGTGGTTTTCATTCTGTCTCTTCTCTGACTGATAAGGTAAGAGACCTGTGGAAGCTTCCTGATAGGGGGGATGGGCTGTGTAGAGAACTGGGTCTTACTTTGGTGGGCAAGGCAATGCTCAATAAATCTTTAATTTTTTGCTGATGGGTGGGTTTGTGTTCACTCCCTGTAGTTTGGCCTGAGCGACCTCCTTCAAAAGGACTTATACTTGCAAGTCCTACTCAGTCTCTTGTGGGGTCACTGCTCCTTTTTCCTAGGTCCTGGTGTGCACAAGGCTCTGTTTGTGCCTTCCAAGAGTCTGTTTCCTCAGTCCTTTGGAAGTTCTGTAATCAAAATCTCATTTGCCTTGAAAGTGTAATTCCCCGGACGTTCTCAGTCTCTTTACCAGATCCCCTGGTTCGGAAATTTCAGTTGTGGGCTTACAACTTTCATAGCAGTGCGAGAACTTTCTTTGGTATAATTGTTCTCCAGTTTGTGGGTCACCTGCATGGCGACTCTATGGTAGGGCTAATGGTGACCTTCTCCAAGAGGACTTACGTCATACTCTGCCCCTTCCAGGACTGCTGCTACCTTGAGAACCCCTGTGGTAGGCCACGGCTGACCTGTGCCTCTACAAGAGGCACTCAAATACTCAAAAGCAGGTCTGGCTTAGTCTCTTGTGGAGGCTACTGCTCCTTTCCCTGAGTCTTGATTCTCACAAGGTTTTGTTGTGCCTTTCGAGTAACTTAGTTGCCTCCTTTCCTGTTGCCCTCATAACCTCACATCTGAATCTTCCTTGAGCTGGTTTAGTAATATGTTGTTCGGTAAGAAAGGAATCACCTAAGAGGTAAGAAAGGAATCACCTAAGAGGTAAGAAAACGTGATGGCCTGGAACCTTTACTGTTAAAACCTCCTGGAAAGGAAGAACATTCTATGTGTTGTGGATCTCTATCTTCTTTGACAGTCTAACTTCTAGAATTATATTCTAATTTTTTCTTAGGACTTCAGCAACAGTCTCCTGCCTTGAGGCACTGATATTGGAATTTCACACCCTTTATCTTGAATCATCTTCTGGAGAGGGTGCATATGTTCTCCCTATTTATCAGCAAACGAGGAAAAAGATCAATAGGGCAATCCAATCAGTTTCTCTGGAACAAATTTCTCACTTTGAACTACTTCTAACACAATGAATGTTCACATCTTGTTCTCCTTTATGGCACTGTGTAGTTACTGGAAACAATATAATATAGGAATCATCTATACTAAAGTAAGATCTGCTTTAGAACTGCTAATTTGTTTGAATTCTAGGATACTTTTATTGATTTTCCTTTGCTTCCAAAGATTTATTTTTATCATAACTAATACAGATGAAACTATTACATTTCATGTTGAATAACATTTCTGTAAAATAAAATAGAGCAAATTATACTCAAATTTAATCCTCCTGTGAATCCTTTCCATTGATCACTGTTAAATATAACACACACATACACATACACACACAGACACCCCTGAGGTTGTTTAATGTAATTTTTAATAGGTTTCAAAAATATAAACTGTCTTTTTAATTATATAACATATGCATTCAAAATACATGAAAATCCAAACCACCAGTATGTTAATTGTGGTTATTTAAGAGGCAGAATGTTATTATTCCTTTCTTTCTGACAATTTTGTATATTCATTTTTCTAATTGAAATCATGTTTTATTTATATAATAAAAGCAAAGTTTTTGCATTGTGGATAAAAACATTTTGTCCCCATTTTTTATAAGTATATAAATATTGCTTTCAGGAACCTCTATTTTGTGTTATATTCCACATTAACCGTTCCCTTTTTTAGTTAAACATTATCTTTAGAGCATTTTTAGGTTCCTAGCAAAATTAGCAGAAAGTAAGGAGAGTCTCTATGTACTGCCTGTCCCCACATATGTACAGTATCCATTATTGACATCCCAGACCACAGTGGTATATTTGTTATAATCAGTGAACCTACATTGACACAACAATATAATATTATAAGCCAAAAAATGCTGAAAGTACTTTTGACCTTTTCTTTGTTTAGTTTAACAGTAAATTATATTAAAAAGTATTAAGAAAGTTGATCTTATATCAAATTTAGAAAATATGGAATGGGTCACTTTATTTCATTAAGTGGGTTGTTTAAAAAACTTGTGGATAGATATTTCATTTCTTGCATTTCATTGTTTTTTGAAGAGACTTTCCTTACACTAGGAACTGACCTTTGTTATCATGAGGTTCTGGGATGTTGTACTAACTCATTTAAGTCTTAAGAAAAAAACTTTGTAATAATTTCCTTACATCTTCTCTAAGAATTGCTCTTTTTTATTGCCTATTAGTCATTTTCAGGCCCTGTCAGCAAAACAGCTCATTTCAAATGGGTATTTTTTGAATACTTAGAATGCCCTTAGCACTATAACAAATTCTAAGACCTTAAAAATTGCCATCAAGCAATTACTATCTGGAACTTTTAGGGAGATGGGGGGAAACAGAGAAACTTACTGGGTAGGGACTGATGATATAATATGTAATTGAAAGGTGTAGGCAGGTTCAAACCAAGTTTCATCAGTTTGCCTTACTGACCTCTAAGGGTCTGATCAGAGGAGTTGGAATTTTGGGAAATAGTGGCTTTTAGGGTAAGAGAGAAATATGAGATATTTATCAGCAGAGTCTCTTAAAAGTAGATACTAGGGCTACCAGGAGTTAAGGACAGTTTAAGTTTAATTCACCCTTTTTTGGGGACCCAAAGAAGGAAAAATGATAACTTACAAGTGAAGCTATAGCTTACTGACCTAACACATAGGGGCTAACTTTATCTTTTTTTTTTTTCATTTTTTCAGTGAAATATTTATTTATTTAAATATATAGATTTATTGAAGTATAGTTGACTTACAATGTTTCAGATGCACAGCCAGCTGATTCAGTTACACAAATACACGTATGTTATTATTGAAATTATTTTCCATAAGATTACAAGATATTGACTATAGATCCTTATGCTATATAGTAAATCTTTGTTGCTTGTTGCATATATATTTTTTAATTAGAATTCTAGTCATACTAAGTCAAACAGGTAGAATCAAAATGTCATAATATTTTAATTAGGCAAAAATTCATTAGTTTTCTAAAATATGTATTATACATATTTATATATATATGTATATGAAAGTTCTTCTACTACACTTGATAAAGACTTAAAAAAGAACATAAAAAATGAGATGGAGAAATTTTAGAACATAAATTAAATGAAATGGGAACACTAAATATGAAATAGAAAAAGTGAAAGATTATCATACAGTCCAGTTGTTTTTAAACATGACTGCTCATTAGAAACATATCTGGAACTCTAGAGAAAAAAAAGCAATACTGAGCTTTTTTATTTTTCAAAAAATTTCAATATAATTCTGATATGCATCTAGATTTTAAAATATGATTACAGGTTTTTCTGTTAGATCCTAGTTTTGGTGATATAGAGTTCTATTACTTTTCTGTTGACCTGTGATGATACAGTAGTATTCAGTGAGTAATAGTTACATAATCACATTAGTAAAAGGTGTTTATCAGTTTNACTCTAGAGAAAAAAAAGCAATACTGAGCTTTTTTATTTTTCAAAAAATTTCAATATAATTCTGATATGCATCTAGATTTTAAAATATGATTACAGGTTTTTCTGTTAGATCCTAGTTTTGGTGATATAGAGTTCTATTACTTTTCTGTTGACCTGTGATGATACAGTAGTATTCAGTGAGTAATAGTTACATAATCACATTAGTAAAAGGTGTTTATCAGTTTCTACAATCAATAGCCAAATAAAAAATAAAAGATAATTACAATTGCAAGCCATAAGGGTAACATGATTAACAATATCAATGATTACATACAATTTGGAGGGGGGTCAAACAGAGTGATGTGGTAAGTCAAAGTACATACATGCACATGTTTTCATCCACCCAGTCAGTCTATGTCTTTTGCTTGGTGTATTAATCCATTTACATTTCAGGTAATTATCGATAAAGGCAAAGTGATAGGATACTGAAAGAGGTACTCCCCAGGTCAGTAGGTGCCCAGTATGCTACTGGAGGTCAGTGGAGAAATAAATCCAGAAAGAATGAAGGGATGGAGCCAAAGCAAAAACAATACCCAGCTGTGGATGTGACTGGTGACAGAAGCAACGTCTGATGCTGTAAAGAGNATTTCTTTGGAAGGAATGATGCTAAATGTAGGCATATAATTCATTTGAGATAATTTTTATGTAGTATGAGATAGAGGTTCAAAATCATTTTTTTAGATTAAATATCCAGTTGTCTCACACCATGTTTTTTGGGGGGAAAAAAAGAGAAAAACTTCTCCTCCTCCTATTTAATTATCTTGATACACTTGATTGACTATATATAAAGATTTATTTATGGACTGTAACTTTTATTTCATTGATCTGTATGTCTATCCCATGCAATCAATTTTTACCCTGGAATTTTTAGTATTTAAATAATATGCAACTGTAAAAAGAAAGCCCAATGTCTTACACATATCTAGGAAATCTCTAACTATTTTGTTATGCTTAAGATTTACATTTATATCCTCAGATTTGTGTTTGATATCACCATATTCAAATTCAAAGATGAATCAATATGGAAACTCGTCTCATGTGTCCCAATGACATATTACTTACTTCCAAGTTTTTGAAAAGTTTTGCAATCTTAAGATTCATGGATAGATAGAAAATTTGATGTGGGGAGAAATTTTCTAAGAATTTACAAGTGGAAAGAATATTCAAAAACCTTAGAGACAGAGACTTCTTATATCCATAGAATTTTTGTTTATCCCACTGAGAGACCACAGGACATATTACAAATTTTGTGGCCTTCATAATTACAAAATCTACTTTGCCTGCATACTTTAAATATAACTGATATATATTAGCATACTTTATATATATATATATAATTTTTATATGAATGTTAAAGCCTGGTTTTATTTTTATTTTTATTGGATTTTACCTGGAGAGGGAAATGGTAACCTACTCCCATATTTCTGCCTAGAGAAATCCATGGACAAAGGAGCCTGGTAAGCTACAGTCCATGGAGTTGCAAAGAGTCAGACATGATGAGGAAGTAAGCATGCTTTGGATTTTAATTACTTAGCAATGTTGTGGTGGTCTCTGCTGTACAGCAAACTGAATCGATCATATATACACATGTATCTACTCTTTTTTAGATTTCTTTCCCATTTGGATCACCGTAAAGCATAAGCTTCAAGTGCTATGCTCTAACTTTAGTGCTTATTTTCACCTCAGCATACTATGGAAAAATCAGAGGGGTGGAATTTTTTATTCTTTAGGAGATTGTCATTTAGATGGGGTTATAGAAAATGACCAATATATCTATATAAATAAATACCACATGTGATAGAAATATTAAAAAATGAACATCAAAAATGAATAAATCAAAGGTTCAGTTCAGTCGCTCAGTCTTGTCCGACTCTTTGCAACCCCATGAACCGCAGCACACCAGGCCTCTCTGCCCATCACTAACAGCCAGAGTCCACCCAAACCCATGTCCATTGAGTTGGTGATGCCATCCAACATATTCATCCTCTGTTGTCCCCTTCTCTTCCTTCTCCCAATCCCTCTCAGCACAAGGGTCTCTTCCAATGAGTCAGTTCTTTGCATCAGGTGGCCAAAATATTGGAGTTTCAGCTTCAACATCAGTCCTTCCAATGAACACCCAGAACTGATCTCCTTTAGGATGGACTGGTTGGATTTTCTAGCCCTCCAAGGGACTTTCAAGAGTCTTATCCAATGCCACAGTTAAAAGCATCAGTTTTTTGGCCCACAGCTTTCTTTATAGTCCAACTCTCACATCCATACATGACACTGGAAAAACCATAGCCTTGACTAGACAGACCTTTGTTGACAAAGTAATGTCTCTGTTTTTGAATATGCTGTCTAGGTTGGTCATAACTTTCCTTCCAAGGAGTAACATCTTTTAATTTCATGGCTTCAGTAACCATCTGCAGTGATTTTAGAGCCCAGAAGAATAAAGTTAGCCACTGTTTCCACTATTTCCGCATCTATTTGCCATGAAGTGATGGGACTGGATGCCATGATCTTAGTTTTCTGAATGTTGAACTTTAAGCCACCTTTTTCATTCCCCTCTTTCACTTTCATTAAGAGGCTTTTTCGTTCTTCTTCACTTTCTGCCATAAGGGTGATATCATCTGCATATCTGAGGTTATTGATATTTCTCCTGGCAATCTTGATTCCAGCTTGTGCTTCCTCTAGCCCAGCATTTCTCATGATGTACTCTGCATCTAAGTTAAATAAGCATGGTGACAATATACAGCCTTGACATATTTCTTTCCCAATTTTGAAGCAGTCTGTTGTTCCATGTCCAGTTCTAACTGTTGCTTCCTGACCTGCATACAGATTTCTCAAGAGGCAGGTCAGGTGGTCTGGTATTCCCATCTCTTTCAGAATTTTCCACAGTTTAATGTGATCCACACAGTCAAAGGCTTTGGCATAGTCACTAAAGCAGAAATAGATTTTTTTTCTGGAACTCTCTTGCGTTTTTGAAGATCAAAGATTAGATTGAAAAAAAAGTCTGTCTCCACAAAATTGTAGAGGTGAAAAAAAGCTTCACAAATGTGTGAATGGGAAGGGAACTATGAGAGGAACTATGCAAACTGAAGTTGGTTAGCGCCATTAATGGACATTTTCGTCTTCACTTGAGTGCTTAAAATGATTATTTGGCAAAAAAAAAAGTCTATACATTTTAATACCACATGTACAGCTATATATCTATTGAATTACCTAGAATTAATAAGTTACATTTACTGTTCAACTTTGTATAGGATAATGGGCAATGAAATCTTAGAATGATTATTTAATTATTTTATTTATGTTGTAAAGGAGAGGGTAAAGAGTGAAATTTTATAAGCCCAAATTTGTCTATGTGTTAAAATGTCAAGGAGGGCAAGAGAATGTAGAAAGGTTTCAAGAAACTGGATGAAAGAGCCTTGTTGTTGAGTTGCTCAGTTGTGTCTGACTCTTTGCGAACCCAAGGACTGCAGGATGCCAGGCTTTCCTGTTATTCACCACCTCCCAGAACTTGCTCAAACTCATGTCCATTAAGTCAGTGATGCCATTCAACCATCTTGTCCTCTGTGGTCCCCTTCATCTCCTGCCGTCAATCTTTCCCAGCATCAGACTCTTTTCTAATGAATCAGCTCTTCATGTGAAGACCATAATACAGGCCATTGATTCCAGTACTTTATGAGAGTGTTTTAATTTTGTATCCATTTATGCTTGCTCCTTGGAAGAAGTTATGACCAAACTAGACAGTATATTAAAAAGCAGAGACATTACTTTGCCAACAAAGGTCCATCTACTCAAAGTTATAGTTTTTCCAGTAGTCATGTATGGATATGAGAGTTGGACTATAAAGAAAGCTGAGCACTGAGGAATTGATGCTTTTGAACTGTGGTATTGGAGAAGGCTCCTGGAAGTCCCTTGGATGGCAAGGAGATCAAACCAGTCAATCCTAAAGGAAATCAGTTCCAAATATTCATTGGAAGGACTGATGCTGAAGCTGAAACTCCAGTACTTTGGCCATCTGATGTGAAGAACCAAATCACTGGAAAAGACCCTGATCCTGGGAAAGATTGGAAGCAGGAGGAGAAGGGGACAACAGAGGATGAGATGGTTAGGTGGCATCACCGACTCAATGGACATGAGTTTGAGTAGGCTCTGGGAGTTGGTGATAGACAGGGAAGCCTGGTGTGCTGCAGTCCATGCAGTCGGAAAAAGTCAGACATGACTGAGCGACTGAACTGAACTGAACTGATGTTTTCATTGCTTCTTGCTTCCTATTCTATTATACACAATATACTTCAAATGGCTCAGTCTCCTCACCTTTCTGTTCAGTCTCCTGTTTGCCCCATGCTTTCCTTATGTGAATTAAGCATTATCACTTACTGTACATGTGCCTGATTCATGTTGCCAGTTTCTTCAAGATGCTTTCCAATGAGCTCAATCTTATGATAATATTTCATGTTAAAAATACCATGCAGATTTGACCTTTAACATGCATTTAAATGGTATATTAATTAAAGCAAAATTGTATAGGCTAAGAAAGAATTTGGACTTGATCACTGGAGCAGGATGGTTATAGTTCTAGGAACTAGCAGAGGAGGGTCAGTTTGGTAAGTAGCTTCATATCTAGTGAGCTCTATTCACAGTCTACATGACTAGCAACAAATGACCTACTGATATGAAAAAATTTAGCAAAATTAAAATTGAGTCACATTGAGAAAAAAATCAGTATTAATGAAATCTGTTATTAGGTATTAAAGCCTAGACAGTGCTCAATGACTTAAAAAAAGAAAAAACTGGTACTTAAGACTGCATTGCTCAAATGGAGTCATGTTAAATGGTCCAAGGCACGTGTCACGCACGTTAGAACTAGGAAACATTTCAAAGGTAGAAGGGAATGGTGAAGTCTTCAGAATGATGCAAAATACAAATTAGCATAATATTGTGTAGCTATGAGCAAAGGTAAATTAATAAGAAATTCCCAAGTATTGGTCTGAAAGACTAGTCCTATTGTCTTATAGACTTCAATCTCATCTCCTATGTTAGTTAAGTCCTAGAATTGAAAGGAGAATGGAATCTGTATATTTGAGATTTAACTCCAAAGGAGGGAGAGGATGCTTATAGAAATTGAGCTATATCTCACCAGCACCTTTTCCTTCAGAAGAGAGCCATTTCTGCATTTTGTGTAAGATTAAAATTAAACTCAGTAGAATTAACATTTGATCCTAGCTGCTGTGAATCAGCCAGTTATTGAGAGCAAAGTCTTTTTCAGACATAGAGCTAATATATAAAATATTACTATGTATTTCCTCCAATTCACCCCCATTTCAGCACATTGCCTTCTTTCTACAGTTACACAGCCTCCATCTCAAAGTAGGGACTAAAATCCACTTGTTCATTCACCTTAAGGTTTTGGTGGTAAAGTCAAAGCCTTCTTCCTGGACTCTCTTCTTTACTTCCTTTTGTTTAAGAATGAGATTATTACCAGAATTTTACCTCTTTATCTACTTCTCTCTTCAGTTTATAACATTAAATAAAATAATAAAATCCCTGATGTGGTACAGAACAGAGATTTCTTCTCTTTTTATGTTAGAGGAAATTAATTTATCTCAGTTAAAATATTGTTAGTAATATTTTTCTTATATCTATTTCTATGTAAAGTTATCTACACCATACTTCCTTAGAAGGTGACTATTTTATGTGAATGTGAATGTCTTTATTCTAGGAATATAAGCCACTTTATGGCAGATTGTAATTTATTTGTTTTTCTACCTTTTACCTAGCACAGTAATATGCACATAGGAGGCACTCAACAAATATTTACTGGTTTAAAATTCTATTATCTGCATTTACAAGAAGTTTGAACTTAACTCATATTTTGAGTCATAATTTATAACTCATGGCATGGTTTTGGTATATTTTCTGAAAATATTAATGCACTGTGCTAACATGAAAAGAGTAGCTAATAGAATTCTGCTTATCATTGAGATCTTTGTGTGGGACAGGAAGAATTAAGGTTATCATTGAAAAAAGATAGGTTAAAATAAGATGCAAGTCAAAAATAAAATATAGAGTGCAAAAGGATCTTACAAAGTTTTGAACTATGTAAATAAAGCAGATTTTCTTGCTGGGCCTGTTACAGAAGAACTTAGAACACCTTTCAAAGATAGAGAAGGAAAAGGATTACTATACTGTGATAATCACAATAAAACTCATTATAATAAAACTCATTATTCTGGAAATGCTATAGGCCAATGATATAAACAAACTAAGTTATATAGATAAATTAACTAATAGTAAATCCTTAATGAGTTGTTAAAGTAAATGAAAATACTCTGTTGGATAGCCTTGACTGTTCACAGCATTTCTTTTTGCTACTGTTAGAGGTAGGATGTTTGATTTAGGAGCAATTGATCTGACTTACTATACCATGTCATTTCTCCCCAAAATCTTAGGAATGCTGATATAATTTTGAAAATACAAAAAGATCCACACATTTTTAATTTGGTAGCTAGTCTTTATGTATAAAATCATGTATATTTCCACTACTAAATATTTATAGAAAATACACTCATTTTATAAGAAACATCTTAAGGGAGAGTAGAGGTAGAAGAAAATATTTTAAAATTATGCCTTTTCTTTTTAGTTTTAACTTTTGAGTTCATTGAAATGTGAAAAACCTATCATTCATATTTTTAGATTTCTTTCTATCATATAGAAAACAATGATTATTAGAATTCATGAGCACCTGAAACCAAATCTGGAGCTCACTGTCCTCAAGGCAAAATATAATGTTTGCTGACTATTGTTAAATAATGGTACATCTCAAGAGTTTTAACTGTATTTTTTTCCATCTTTAAACTTTATTACCTGTATTTTTCTTCAGGGTAAAAAAAAATTATGGGTCAATTTTCACTGAAGTGGGCTGGATTTATGTATTCACCTCTCATCAGTGTCAAAGGAATTGTGCCCATCATTCCCTGGACAACAGGATGAAAACCTGTCTCTGATTGGACACTAGGGATATCAGCTGTACACACAAGATAAGTTGAAAAGAGAAATACACTTAATAATCATCCAAGCCTGCATGTTTTAGCTATTTGAAACTTGCATAAAAATGTTCATGAAATTATTTACTTCCTCATGCAAGAAAGCTAATATTACCATTTTTAAATTCAGTGAAATGTACTAGCAAAAAAAAATTGGCTTTGCAAAGACTGCTAATGCAAAACTTTTTAAGCTGTCCATCTTTTTATAATAAAAAGAAGCAAAGTTAATAAAATGACCTTTCTTTACCACTTACTTAAAATGAATTTTTATTTGTTCATGGTAAGAGAGAGTAGCTATTTCAGTATATTTTAATATTGGTCTAAGCTTTGAATGACAAAGATTTGTGTATTATGACTCATCTGGACATTGATAGGACTGAATTTTCTCAAATCAAATTTAGCACCATGACTTGGAAAATATTAATTACTGAATCACATTGCTGCTCACAGATCTATTAGGATATTTTTAGATAGATTCCATTTAAGCATGGATTTAGCTGATTATATCCATCTAGAAAGCCTGTAGAGACTCATAGTAAATTGCAGCCATTTCTTTATATTTAAGTTTTTGCTTTACAAATTATGATTCTGACAATATTTACTTTATTAGCTTAAGAACTGCAAATAAACCTGTTTGCTTTTGAAAGTTTTATTAGCTACAGTTTTGAGCCGTTTACCTAGCCACAGGAGCATTTGACTTCCTGTAAATAATAAACATTTGGACCATGACTGAAATATTTTCTACTGGAAATAAGAGCAGTAAGATTGAAGTTGTTTAGGAAGCTGTGCTGAATACATTGTGAAGTTGAATAGACTGAGATTTGTACTGAAGCTGTAGAACTTGCAGGCTGGCAATTCAGAGTTAATTATAGCACTTGGTTGAGCCTTTCTATTTATCTGTCTCAGGAGTGTGTGTATATATACTGTTTTACACACACACAAACATATGTAGACATATGTATTATAAATTCTATTATATAATCCATTTTTTGCTCAAAGCATTCTCCTCAGTTTATTATATATATTATATAATCCACTTTCTGCTCAAAGCAGTCCCCTCAGTTTATTTTATATACATATATATATATATGTCATTTGGAGGGATGAAGTATGATTATACTGCATTTAAAACAGTTGTTTTTGTCCTTGGTATAGTAATAAAATCTTATATGAAGNTTTTTTGCTCAAAGCATTCCCCTCAGTTTATTATATATATTATATAATCCACTTTCTGCTCAAAGCAGTCCCCTCAGTTTATTTTATATACATATATATATATGTCATTTGGAGGGATGAAGTATGATTATACTGCATTTAAAACAGTTGTTTTTGTCCTTGGTATAGTAATAAAATCTTATATGAAGCAACATTTACAAATATTCTGAATTCCCCAAATGAGTATATCACTGCCAGGTGCAGAAGTCTAAATCCTCAATTCTAGAAAATATTATCCTAGTAGTTGTTACCAAGTCAATTTAATATTTTATGAATATGTATTTATAAAGCACATTTAAGTAGTATATAGTATGGTTAGCTCAGTTGGTAAGGAATCTACCTGTTATGCAGGAGACTGCGGTTCAATTCCTGGGTGGGAAGGATCCCCTGGAGAAGGAAGTGGCAACCCATTCCAGTATTCTTGCCAGGAGAATCCCATGGACAGAGGAGCCTGGCAGGCTGCAAGAGTCAGACACAACTTAGCAACTAAACAACCACCACTTTAAAACACAATTATATCTATGGCTACTATGTTAATTTATTGAGATCTCTATGGTAAATATAAACACTTTATCAGATTCTAAACCAATTTAAAACTTTCTATAATGTTATATTTGCTTAAGGTGTGTAGGTTAAGGACTTTCTTTGTGGCTCAGCTGGTAAAGAATCTGCCTACAATCAGGGAGACCTGGATTCGATCCCTGGATTGGAAAGATCCCCTGGAGAAGGGAAAGACTACTCACTCCAATATTCTGACCTGGAGAATTCCATGAACTGTATAGTCCATGGAGTCACAAAGAGTCCTACATGACTGAGCAGTGTAGGTTAAAGATAAACAACCTAAATATCATAAAATATTGGCAGTCTCAATTATTCCTCTTTTCTCCTTTTTTCATAAATACAAGCATTGTTCAAATATACCTAGAAATATAGGTTCTTGAGCTATGTATTTTACTGTTAATGAAGTAGTTTTTTTTTTTTTTCCTAAAAAATATTATTTCATTGCCCATCATTACACTTTTCCACCAGCATGTTAGTGATCTCATTTGGGGATTACTGAAGGAAATGGCAATCCACTCCACTACTATTGACTGGAAAATCCCATTGACAGAGGAGCCTGGTAGGCTACAGTCCATGTGGTTGCAAAGAGTCAGACACAACTGAGCGACTTCACTAAGCAGTATTAACTTATATTACTAATGCATAATATGTCTCTTTCATTTCAAAATGATTATATTTAAAAATTATTTATTTACTAAACATTATTTTAACCAATTGAATTAATACTTGGGGTGTAATAAAATGCAGATTTTTATCAGGAATGTGTTTAGCAGTCAGTCTGTGCTTTCTGCTATGCTTTTTCTCACTTTCAATATTTTTATCTTGCTTCTGATATTTTCCATATCTATAGAGAGGGTTAATAATTAAGTCATGCCATATTTTGAGAAGTATAGAATTTAAATATTCATGAAATAAAAACTTTATACCTTTGCCTAGCATGGTACCATGAATATAGCTGACACTCTATACATATTTGTCGAAAAACTAATCACATGTCTCAATTCTTTTTTGTTATTTGTGAATTGATACTGCAACAGAGGTTGAAGAATCCAGTCAAAGTGGTGCAGGGATATTGAGATAAGTAAACTGTGGCCCCAGTCCTCAGAGAGAATAATGTCTTCTAGGAATGAAAAATGTACTTAACTGTTATGTAAGGTAGAATGCAATAAGTGCTTGAAAAATAAAAAGAAAATGATATTGATTATATAGAGTTATATACTTTTTAAAATGTGATCCTTAGGTAAATCAGATACAGAATTATTTTCAATTATTACTATATAATATGTTGGCTATTAGGCAACGTAAAAATGTCTTAGAAAAAAAAGGATCATGAATAGAATTGCATTGTCATGTGAATAGCAATTAATCAAACATATTTCTGGAGAGACTTTTCAAAGAAGCATAAACCTGTATACTCTGAAATATCCTCATGCCCTTTACTTCTGTTCTGTAGTATCAATTATTATTATTGACGGACTACCATTTGTATTCTCTGAACTTGAAATTATAACTTACTTTGAAATCTGGAAGTTTGAAACATCTCTTTTTACTGAGTTTTTGACAACTGCTGCTACCAAGCAGTTGCTATATTACCAGTGTCATATAGCACACTTAAGAGTGGGCCTCAATGATTTGCTTATTGGCACCCCTGATCTTGGTAAGGATAGACCTTAGACTTTAATCATTCTTCAATTGAAGGAGCATAACTTCCTATGATGCTTTTTTCACGTGTTCTTTAGCTGGACAATTGCAGCAAAATATAATTTCAGCTATCCTTATTTCTGTGGCTATTTTTTGTCTAGATAAGAAATGCATTTCATTTTATATCTACTAGGTTTCTCCTGTGTTTGTTTATCCAGGTTTGTGAGATCTCTTCCCCATTTATCAAGAATATTATCACTTCATTTCTAGTCTTTTTTGTTATGATAAAGTAAGATTTGGATCGAATATAAGATAGTAGCAATTTTTCAACTAGCAGTTAAACCTGCCAGTTGCTTAAGGGAAATATCTTAGAAAGTAACTTTTTCTCATAAAACTTTTATCTTAAATCATGCCCCTTCCTCAATGGCTTTTCCTGTTAACCAACATATTCTTGAAAGCCAAGGTTAAGTGGAACTGGCCATGCATGGATCACTATGCATTATCAAAGGTTTTACTTGCTCAGTTAGTGACAGGATGTGTAGCCAAACACTAGAGCTAATAGTTATCATTCAGACAAAAGAGAACAACTTTTTTAGTTTGGATTTTAGCATATTCCTAAAGTTTTCTGAATATTATATAGAATACCTAAGGTCTGGATTAGCACTTTTAAAGATCATGTTTTGGCTGAGAAGAGGAAAGGCAATAGAAACAACAACAAATGGGGTATGACAACAGGGGCTGATACCTTGGCTGTGTTTCTGAAAAGGTTTTTAGAAGCATGATTAAAATGGAGACTACTTATAATGAATAATATATAACATAGTCAAAGCAAATGCTTGTTCAGGTATAGGATACTACAGATAGTAAAGGCATAAATAGATAACACATCAATGAGTCTTCATTAACAATATGCTTTAAACAGAGACATAATTTCCTTTAAAGTCAGTTCAGTTCAGTTCAGTTCAGTCACTCAGTCGTGTCCGACTCTTTGTGACCCCATGAATCGCAGNATTCTTTGGAACTCTGCATTCAGATGCTTATATCTTTCCTTTTCTCCTTTGCTTTTTGCATCTCTTCTTTTCACAGCTATTTGTAAGGCCTCCCCAGACAGCCATTTTGCTTTTTTGCATTTGTTTTCCATGGGGATGGTCTTGATCCCTGTCTCCTGTACAATGTCTCAAACCTCTGTCCATACTACGGATAGATAGGCATAAATAGATAACACACCAATGTGTCTTCATTAACAATCTGCTTTAATCAAAGACATAATTTCCTTTAAAATCAAAGGACTCTTATTTGCATAATATATATTGTGAAAACAAAGCCAACAATCTTCAGAACATGTACTACAGAACATGTAACTACAGTAAATTTAGAACTCAGACCACTAAGGATTGGAAATGAATCTTGATTTTCAGAGACAGAAAGTTTAACTTAAAATATTTACCCTTGATCTAGAAAGAAGACTACGGAAATTGTTACCACTGTCACCATTCTTGGGAAGGGGAATTAAATAACTAGAACAGTCAGCCATCTGAATTTTACAACCATGTACTTGTATGGTTTGTCAATTACAAGAAACTCCATGGATCCTCAGTTAATCTATTCTAATTTTCCTTAACACTCTGAGTTTTTTTCCTCATTATAATTGAATGAGATTTATCCAAATACAGATTATCTCTCCCTATTTTAACACTACTTACCGATGATTTTTTTTTCTTGGCTTCTCTACTCAGTATTATCAAGGAAGAACTCTTTCATTGTGATTTTTGTTCTCTGGCTTGTTGTGATGTAGAAATCAAAAGAACAGGCACATAGAGAGATGAACCTGAATCATATGTGTATGTGTGTGTGAGATATATATATATATAATTGTTTTTACCAGTTGGTTATGTTTTTCTGTGGGTAGCACACTGAGAAATGGTAAAGTTAAAGAGCCTTCAGGAAATTTAGAGAGTTTCTGTTGATGTATATGATAAAATGCTTAGAAGCAAGGAACAGAATTGTAAAGGGTTGCTCAGTGAAATGCTTTGGAGTAAACCTAGAGTAGGAAAAACTTCAGAAATTAAAGAACAGACTATTGTAAAGTGTTACTTGGGTTCAGTTCAGTTTAGTTCAGTTCAGTCACTCAGTCATGTCCGATTCTTTGCGACCCCATGAATTGCAGCACGCCAGGCCTCCCTGTCCATCACCAACTCCTGGAGTTCACTTATACTCACGTCCGTCGAGTCAGTGATGCCATCCAGCCATCTCATCCTCTGTTGTCCCCTTCTCCTCCTGCCCCCAATCCCTCTCACTATCAGTGTCTTTTCCAATGAGTCAACATTACTTGAGTAGAGTCCTTTAAAAAAAATAAAATAAAATAAAAAATATAAACTAGCAATTTAGGAAAAGGTCAGTTTTCATTTCAGTCCCAAAGAAAGGAAATGCCAAAGAATTTTCAAACTATTGTACTGTTGCACTCATTTCACATACTAGCGTAGTAATGCTCAAATTCTTTCAAGCTAGGCTTTCAAAGTATGTGAACTGAGAACTTTGAGATATTCAAGCTGGATTTAGAAAAGGCAGAGGAACTATAGATCAAATTGCAAACGTGTTGGAGCATAGAAAAAGCAAGGAAAATACCATCCTCTTATGTTTCATTGACTATGCAAAAGCCTTTGACTGTGTAGATCACAACAAACTATGGAAAATTCTTAAAGAGATGGAAATATCAGACCACGTTACCTGTCTCCTGAGAAACTTATATGCAGGTCAAGAAGGAACAGTTTGAACTGGACGTGGAATAATGGACTGGTTCAAAATCGGGAAGGCATTACATTGAGGCTATATATTGTCACTCTGCTTTTTTAACTTCTATGCAGAGTAAATCATGTGAAATGCTGGGCTGGAAAACTCACAATCTGGAATCAAGACTGCCAGGAGGAATATAAACTTCAGATATGCAGATGATATCACTCTCATGGCAGAAAGTGAAGAGGAATTAAAGGGCCTCTTGATGAGGGGAAAGAGGGGAGTGCAAAAAGCTGGCTTAAAACTCAGCATTCAAAAAACAAAAATCATGGTATCAAGTCCCATTACTTCATGGCAAATAGATGGGGAAAAAATGGAAGCAATGACAGATTTTATTTTCTTGGGCTCCAAAGCCACTGTGGATGGTGACTGCAGCCATGAAATTAAAAGATGCTGCCTCCTTGGAGGAAAACCTGTGAAAAACCTAGATAGCATATTAAAAAGAAGAGATTTCACTTTGCTGACGAATATCCATCTAGTCATAGCTATGGTTTTTTCCAGTAGTCATATATGGATATGAGAGTTGGACCATAAAGAAGGCTGAGTGCCAAAGAATTTATGCTTTTGAATTGTGCTGCTGAAGAAGACTCTTGAGAGTCACTTGGACTAAGGAGATCAAACCACTCAATCCTGAAGGAAATCAGCCCTGAATATTCACTGGAAGGCCTGATGCTGAAGCTGAAATACTTTGGCCACTGAAGTGAAGAGTCAGCTCACTGGAAAAGACCCTGATGCTGGAAAAAATTGAGGGTAGGAGGAGAAGGGGGCAGCAGAGGATGAGATGGTTGGATGGCATCTTTGACTCAATGGACCTAAGTTTGAGCAAACAGTGGGAGACAGTGAAGGACAGGGAAGTCTAGCATGCTGCAGTTCATGGGGTCACAAAGAGCTGAACAGGACTTAGCAACCGAACAGCAATGTCTAGTTGTTAAACTATTTCCAAAAAATGGAGTTTGTATTATGTTAGCCAATGTTCCTAAACCTCCACTCATTGCTTCTAGAACTTCTCTTTAATGATATTCATTCCACATGTAATAAATAATTATTGAGTATGTGCTGAGTGCCAAGGGCCACTCTTTACTTTGAGTAAACAAGATAAGCAAAGTTCTTAGTGCTTTGTGGACTAGATTCTAAGAAAAAATACATAACCTTAATAAACAAATACAATTGTGATAAATGTTATGAATTAAGTAAGGTGCTGAGATAGAGAATAATAGGAGGATGCTTACTTCTCATCAGATTTTCACAAAATGTTTTTTTTTTCCCTGAGGGGATAATATTTAAAATTAAGACATAAAGTATAAGAATCTGTCATGAAAAGTAAAGGAAGGAGAGTGTTCTAGGCAGAAGAAAGAGCTTACACAAGCAACTGAGGCATGCAGTAGCTTGTTTAGTTGGATTGGGTTCAAGGGACTGAATGAAATCCATACAGTAGGAGTATAATTAACCAAATTGAGTAGCACAAGATAGTTTGATTGTGTATTTGAAGGCCATATTTTACTGAGTTTTTGTGTCTCATAGTTAAGATTTGGACATAGTAAGGACCTTGGAGAGACATTACTTTGCCAACTAAGGTCCGTCTAGTCAAGGCTATGGTTTTTCCTGTGGTCATGTATGGATGTGAGAGTTGGACTGTGAAGAAGGCTGAGCACTGAAAAATTGATGCTTTTGAACTGTGGTGTTGGAGAAGACTCTTGAGAGTCCCTTGGACTGCAAGGAGATCCAACCAGTCTAATGTGAAGGAGATCAGCCCTGGGATTTCTTTGGAAGGAATGATGCTAAAGCTGAAACTCCAGTACTTTGGCCACCTCATGTGAAGTGTGGACTCATTGGAAAAGACTCTGATGCTGGGAGGGATTGGGGGTAGGAGGAGACGGGCACAACAGAGGATGAGATGGCTGGATGGCATCACTGACTCTATGGACGTGAGCCTGAGTGAACTCTGGGAGATGGTGATGGACAGGGAGGCCTGGCTGGTGTGCTGCGATTCATGGGGTTGCAAAGAGTTGGACACGACTGAGCGACTGAACTGAGGGACCTTGGACGGCCATTATGGGATTTTAAAGCCAAAGAAAAACAATTATCAGAGTTACCTTTTGACAAATGTAAATATATCTTGTGAGAGCAAGGCAGAGACCCATAGGAAACCATTGATATTTCTATTTGGAAGAGATGATTATAGATTATACTAGAAAAGTGAAGTGGAGTCAGAGAGAAGAAAACAGATTTGAAATAGGTTTAGAAAGTAGGATTGCCGAGATTTGCTGATGACTTAAAGTGTTTCAGAAAAAGGATAAAATAGAGATGAAATTCTAAATTTCTATGATTTGAAGAAGAGAATGGTATCCTTTTAGAAGACAAGGAAGATGGAAGTTGAAGGACATTGGAAGCCTGAATCTCTATTACCTCTTCTCTATGCTTATGCATAGCTTATTTATGTAGGTCTTATTTTAAAAATAATTCAGTAGGTAGGCTCCTTTCTTTTCATAGTCCAGGGTATTTTTAATCTGAAAATCTGTTGCCCTGACCTGACATAGTACTTTGGCTATGGTTCTGATCAGAAAAAAATATGGTAAGACTGTCATTTCCCTCATTCTAGATAGAATGCTTAATACAGCATAAAAGTCATCACACAATAGACTTTTACTATAGTCTTAATTAAAATATTTTTTATCATTCATGTTTTCAATAATATTATTTTAGTGATTAAATGTATTTTCCCAACTGCAATATTTATTCATATTAAGATTCATCTATTCCAATTTGACCCATTGCTCCATCTATCTGTAACCTTTTAAATTTGTCTGATCTCAACTGATTTGGTTCTTTTACCACCTCCTTTGAAAATTTGATAAGAATTTTCCTTATAGTTTTAGTCACATCATTCAGATAAATATTGATCAGCATAGGGCTAAGAAGATGTCCATGTATCATGACATTAGAGAGTCCTCTTCATTTTATTAATCCTTACTCTTTTCCATATGATAACCCGACATCTCTGATCTGTACCTAATCGTATTATGTTTCTATAAAGTAGTGAAAGTATTTATCAAACGTTGTTGAAATTTAGGTGTACCTTATAAAGGGTATTTGAACCTGATCCTGACTCTGTTAAAAATAAAGTTATACCTTATGTAATTAGTTTGTTTTCAATATATACTGCTCCTTTTCTAAATACTACCAGAAATCCTTAAAATATTTCCCTAAGTTATTGAAGACCAGTGTAAGGTTAAGGCACTTTGCTATTGCTGCTGCTAAGTCACTTCAATCGTGTCTGACTCTGCGACCCCATAGACGGCAACCCACCAGGCTCTCCCATCCCTGGGATTCTCCAGGCAAGAATACTGGGGTGGGTTGCCATTTCCTTCTCTAATGCATGAAAGTAAAAAATCAAAGTGAACTCGCTCAGTCGTGTCCGACTCTTAGCGACCCCATGGACTGCAGCCTACCAGGCTCCTCCATCCATGGGATTTTCCAGGCAAGAGTACTGGAGTGGGGTACCATATCTTTTCTGTTATTGAAAACAAAATACTTATTAGATTATCTCCAGTGTTATCATGACTTGCTTTCTCTGTGATTTTGAAGATCAATCAATAAATGGGTACATCCTTCCTTTTTTTAATTGTAGTATATAAAACAAAAATCCAATTTTCTTTATATTAACAGCTTATATAAGTCTCAGTTCATTTGAAGTTTTAGACTCTGATCATCTTTCTATAGATTTCTTTCACATCACATATGCACCCTGTGTCATGGATTCTTCTTTTATAAAATCCAAGGAAGGGAAAATTATTTTAAATGATGACAAACAATGATATGTGAATTATATATTAAAAAGGGTAAGGAGGCAAACCAATATATATATTGATTTGACTTGAGGGCTTTAAAATTTCATGATTCTGCAAATAAACTTTATTTTTAATAGAGTTTGGCTACTCAGATTTGACAAATATATACATTTAAATTTTTTTATATTCTTCTGGAGGGGTAAAGGAATAAGTACTAGTAGAAAAGGAATTGTTGAATGTACCATTTCATTCTACTTTTATTATTTTCTTATAAAGAAAGAGACAGTCCATTTCTATCACTGAATTAGAATTTGAATTGATTTTTTAACATATGATGAATTACATTGTTAAGAGGGAGAGACAGAACGTGGTTGACAAAATAGAGCCAAATTCATAGAAGTGAAAGGATACAAGAATGATAATATGTCATGAAGAAGATTGATGGACAAATTTGAGATTGAAAAAGACTTTGAAATTGATTGTTAAGATCTGGTTGCAAAACAGTAGCCTACATTTTTCTGTCATACTTTGTTTAGTGGAAAGAATTGAGCCCAAATGAAAATAGAAACAGCATTACTTAAAATATTGCCATTCTTTGATAATGTGTTACTGTGTATTACTATAATTATTCTTGATAAGTTTAAGAAAAATTTCTAAATATAGAGAGAATAGGTGAGCTCAAAAGTAGCTACCTATTTGTCTTTCTAGAAAAAAATAGTACTTTTGTCATGTAAGAAACTAAAGTAGTGTTAAGTAAAAGTTATTAGGGAAGGATTTTTTAGAGCAGAATAAAAACAGATTAATTCCAGGACCAGATAATACCGAGTACCTAACACAAACATTAAAAAAAAAAATCCTTGCATAATGAGTCACTATATAGAGACTGTGTTTTCAAGAAATAATTTAGAGGACATATAAAATTTTAAAAATAAAAAGAAATTCAAGGATATTTAATTAAATATGTCTATTATATGGTACAGAAATCTGTTCATAAAATTGTGAATACAGGAGACTAGGACACATAGTCAAGTGTTCCTTCTAAATTGTAGAGTAAAAGATTTTGACAACTGGATAGTTAAGGCAAGGGGACTATGAAAAAAAAATCTGTTTAAAAATTCTACCACTTATCATATATTAGAGAATTTTTGTGAGTTTTCTCCCCTTGGATGAAGGTACTACTATTGCCAAGAACTAGAAATAAGTACTAAAAGGTTTAGAGGAAAGATATGACATCAAAACTCTTGAGTATGTTGTGTCTGTGAGATTTCCCAGGGCAACAGAGCTCAGTTAATAATGGTTATGAGTGTTACATAAATTAATATCTATAAAGAGTGTAAAATAATGGCAGATACGATAAACACTATACAAGTATTCAAAAAATATATATACAGAACCAAATCTCAGAAAAGAGATCTACCTGAGGACACACACACACACATATATGTGTGTGTGTGTGTAAATGTATATATTTACAAATTCACAAATATATTTACAAATTACAAATACACACACACACACACACACACATATAAATATATATGTCTAATCAAAATTTAGACCAGTGAATCATCAAAATTTAGACCAGTGGTTCTCATCAAGGAAAGCATAATATCCTGGGAAGGTTTTTCCTAATACAAGCGTATGTCCCTTCCTAAAATTCTGATATATATATATATATATATATTTTTTTTTTTTCCTGTAGCAATGTGTTAGTTGCCTATGAATGTCTGTCCTTCTCTTCTTTTTTGGTAATAGACCCGCCATTTTACTCCAGGAAGGAAAGTCCATAGCACAAAGGCTGCATTTCTTGCCCTCTCAGTTTCAGTTGTGGAAAGTCAATGAGATGTGAACAGAAGTTATCGGAAGGGCCTGTAGGAAAGTTCCTTAAGACAACATGGCCCATGCCTTTTTATCATTTTATCCTTTGCTCCATCTTGCTGACTGAAATATAGATATGATATTTGATGCTCAAGTAGTTATCTGTACCAATCCTGAATGGACTGTGAAGAAAGAGATACCACAGTAACAGTTATTAAATCATTCCCAACCAGTTTACAGGGATTGTATAGTTTACATCTGAGAGTGCCTCTGCTCTCCACAGAGCTCCTCATCCGTATGCTACTTATTATCCTTTCCACACATACTTTTAAGGCTTGTGATAATTCTGGCCTGTTATTTCTTCCTGTTTTACTGTCTTTTAGTGTTCTGTGAAATAATTTTGTCCCTTCTTTCTTAGAATCTTCCTTCAGGCTCTCTGAAGGAAAGCTTCTTGCTTCTTTTGTTTATTCTTATTTCTTCTCCCTTCAAATTCCTTTGTCATGTCACCCTCCTGACAGATCCCCTTTCCCTTCCCCTCAATCTCTGTTAGAACATTGTCTTAAGTATATCATCAGCTCTTAATAGGAGGGCTGTTTATCAGAATCATACATAATGGAACTCTTTTCATCTTTTCTAAACTCTGCCTACCTCACAGAGGTTTTGATGTTGCTTTTTAAAATAAAAGTCAATCATGATAATGTATTATAATACATGTGAGAGTTCTTGGAGAACTCTAAAACATATATGAGATATTATCATTGTTGTCATTGCTTTTATTTTGTTTCCACAGAGTATATATTCTCCTGTTGATTTAAAATATTCTACTGAACAGAGAAAACATGTTTCTTCTATTTTATATGAATTAAAAACAAGAAAACCAAGATATCTCATTCAAAAAGGTTAGTTATATGAATTTTTAAATTATACTTAATGAACATATTTTGACAAAAAGTAATTGTATTTGTTAAACATTGGGCATGTTAATTTGAACTGTAAATATGACTCCATGAAATATATGTTGAGACTTCTAGATAAAATATCTATATCTCATTTAATATTTTATAAATATATATATATATTCAGAAAGTTGTTTCATGAATATGAAAGCCCTGATTTTGACTAGAAGTTGGGAATTAGAAATAAGTATTATCAAGAAGGACTGCCTCAGTGGATCAGCAGTAAAGAGTCTACCTACAATGCAGGAGACACAGGAGATGTAGATTTGATCTCTGGGTCAGGAAGATCCCCTGAAGGAGGGCATGGCAACCCACTCCAGTATTCTTGCTGGGAAAATCTCATGGAAGAGGAGCCTAGCAGACTACAATCCATGGGGTTGCAGAGTCGGACACACTGAGCAACTGAAAACCCACACACACATTAGCAAGAAACATATTGAATTTTTTTGTTACTGTATAACTATGTCAGCATGGTACGTCCTTCAGGAAATCTGTCAATTATCAGATTAATATAAACATTTAAATTAAAAATGATTATAATATATAAAATAAAAATGATTATATAATATAAATAAATCATAAAATGATTATATAATATATAATAAATATAAAATATCTTTTAGACTTTGAAGATAATTATTTCTTTTTATACAAAAACTTTTATCTTAATGACATTTTGGTCATCATTTCTGTGCATGGACACTAAGTCACCTCAATCATGCCTGACTCTTTGCAACCATATGGACTGTAGCCCACCAGGCTTCTCTGTCCATTGGTTTCTCCAGACAAGAATACTGGAGTGGGTTGCCATGCCATCATCTAGTGGATCTTCCCAACGCAGGGANCTTGGTATCTCTAATTTTCTTGAAGCAATCTCTAGTCTTTCCATATTATTGTTTTCCTCTATTTGTTTGCACTGATCACTGAGGAAGGCTTTCTTATCTCTCCTTGCTATTCTTTGGAACTCTGCATTCAAATGGGTATATCTTTCCTTTCCTCCTTTGCTTTTTGCTTGTCTTCCTTTAATAGCTATTTATAATGACTCCTCATACAGCCATTTTGCTTTTTTGCATTTCTTTTTCTTAGGGATGGTCATGATCCCTGTCTCCTGTTGAATGTCACAAACCTGTATTCATAGTTCATCAGGTACTGTGTCTACTATTAGATCTAGTCCCTTAAATTTCTTTCTCACTTCCACTGTATAATTGTAAAGGGTTTGAATTAGGTCATACCAGAATGGTCTAGTGGTTTTCCCTACTTTCTTCAATGTAAGTCTGAATTTGGCCGTAAGGAATTCATGATCTGAGCCACAGTCAGCTCCCAGTCTTGTTTTGGCTGACTGTATGGAGTTTCTCCATATTTGGCTGCAAGGAATATAATCATTCTGATTTCAGTGTTGACCATATGGTGATGTCCACGTGTGGAGTCTTCTCTTGTGTTGTTGGAAGAGTGTGTTTGCTATGACCAGTATGTTCTCTTGGCAAAATTCTATTACCCTTGGCCCTGCTTCATTCTATACTTCAAGGCAAAATTTGCCTGTTACTCCAGGTGTTTCTTGACTTCCTACTTTTGCATCCCAGTCCCCTGTAATGAAAAGGACATCTCTTTTGCATGTTAGCTCTGAAAGGTCTTGTAGGTATTCATAGAACTGTTCATCTTAAACTTCTTCAGTGTTACTGAATGAGACATAGACTTGGATTACCACGATACTGAATGGTTTACCTTGGAAATGAACAGAGATCCTTCTGTCGTTTTTGAGATTGCATCCAAGTATCTCATTTTGGACTCTTGTTGACTATGATGGCTACTCCATTTCTTCTGGGATTCTTACCCATAGTAGTAGATATAATGGTCCTCTGAGTTAAATTCACCCATTCCTGTCCATTTTAGTTTGCTGATTCCTAAAATGTCAGTGTTCACTCTTGCCTTCTCCTGTTTGACCATTTCCAGTTTTCTCTTAAACCCTTTAAAAAGTATTATGATAAGACCACTTAGCATTAGGCTTACCCTCTTAACAGATTTTTTAAGTTTACAATACATTTAGCTATAGGCACAGCGGATCCTTCTGACTTTTCCATCTTGTATAATTGGATATGTGTAATATCTAAACACATCTCCCCATTTTTCCTTCCCTCCATCCTTTTAATTCTTAAATATTTGATTATTTTTCTTTTTAAAATTTCATGATGGTGTCTTTATCTTTAGTGATTATTCAAACTCTACCATATTCTTATTTGTCAGTGGCTTTGTTATTTCATCACTTCTTTATTAAGTTCATGTACTTTATATATTTCTAAGGCTCTGCATCTTTTATTTAAAAGTAATGTTATTTTAATTCAATTATTTAAATCCTAGGTTTACAAGCCAAAATGAAATGAAGGACATATAGTAGTCCCATGCTCCATACCCTCCTACTTACTTTTGTTGCTTCCCCAGAGCAATAATCTTTTAATAATTTTTGATGACTCTTTTGTTACTCACTTTCATATTTCCAAGTTATATATTTATTCTGTTAAAATTTCGTTTCTAATTTTAAATTTTGTATGCAATTTCTACTGTGTAAATGGAGATTTAATTATTTATAAATCCTTCCTAATACACATTCTTAACATATCCCCTCCCCCTTTCTCCCAATAGAATTATATTATCACTATTTGGGGATTAATTAATAATTAACATTTTAATTATTATGGCTATATAAATAGCTGCTTACAGCTGAGTCACACAATATACTAGGCTATGTTTGTCTTCTTATACTATTATTTAAAAACTTGTTTGGAAACCTCGTAAGAGTGAACTCTCACCAAGCACATCCATATATATATATTTTTTCAATATGCTTCTGCTTGAGACCTTAATTTGCTAATTTAATCAGGACTTCTTGCTTTCTAAACTTGTTTTTAACAGCTGTCATCTTGGTACATCACTTCATCTTGGTGCATTCATTCCGTACTCTGATCCTGAGAATTCATTTGTCTCATATACTGTGTTATGATCTGTTTACAGGGTTCTATATCTTTTTTCTTGGTTTATTTTCTTATGTTAATACAATACCTTCTTACTAGTTTACAGAGAAATTATACATTAGAAGTAATTAAAAAAAACTTAAAAGCCTAAAATATGTTTATGCTACATATATATTTAATTTATCATTTAACTGTTCAGAATCTTCATAGTTTTCTCAGAATTGCTTCATTGTCTTCTAGCTTCCAGTGTTATCTTTGAGAAGTCCATTGCCATGCAATTCTCATTCTGATGTGTGTGAACTTCTGTGTGTTGTTTTTGTCTTCTGACTAGAAACATTTAACAGTTTATCTCTGTACCAAGTATTCTGCAATTTCACAGTGATTTGGCTCAGATATTTGTTTGCTAGTGGAGATTTTCTTTTGATTAAATTTATTGTGACTTTTCAATCTGAAAATTTATATCCCTCATTTGTCAGTATTTATCTTGTCTTATTTAATGTAATACATATATTAAATATAACACAGAAAATACCATTGTAACCATTTTAACTGTACATTAAGCATACCCATGTTGTAACAAAATTGTTTTCCTTTTAAGGTTGAATAATGTTCCATTATAACTAGGTACCATGTTTTTATCCATTCATTAGTGAATTGGCACTTGGGTTGCTTTCACCTTTTCAGCTGTTGTGAATAATGCTGCTATGAACGTGGATGTACAGATATCTCTTTGAGACCCTGTTTTCAGTTGTTTTGTGTGTATGACCAGAAGTGAAATTTCTGGATGATATAATTTTATTTTTACTTTTTTGAGGAACTGCCATAACTTTTTTCCACAATGATTATACCACTCTACATTCTCAATATTAGTGCACAAGAATTCCAATTTTTCCACATACTGACCAACAGATGTTATTTTCTGTTGCTGTTGTTTTTTCTGCCATCCTGTTGGTTGTGAGGTCATATCTCATTGTGGTTTTGATTTGCATTTCCTTAATCATTAGTGATGTTGAGCATTTTTATTGTGTTTATTTATTATTTGTGTATCGTCTTTGGAAAAATATCTATTCACATCATTTGCCCATTTCCTCATTGGTTTGTTTGATATTTGTTGTTGAGTTGTATGATTTATCTATCTATCTATCTACATATATTCTAAATATCAATCCCTTTTCAGATATGTGATATGCAAGTATTTTCCCCCATTCTGTGGATTGCCTACTTTTGATGTACAAAATTTTAATGAAGTTGAGGTATTTAGGTTTTTTTGAAATATAATTATTTTGCAATGTTATGTTAGTTTCTGCTGTACAACAGTGTGAATTAGCTGTACATGTACATATATACATATATCCTCTATTTGTTTTTGTGTGTGTTGTGTGTGCTTTTGGTGTTATAACAAAGAAATCATTCAAAATCCTGTCATGAACTTTTTTTCCCTGTGTCTTCCTCTGAGAGTTTTATAGTTTTAGTCCTTATATTTAGACTGTTGATCCATTTGGGGTTAATTTTGCATACGATGAAAAGTAAGAGTCCAGTTTCACTTTTTTGCATATGGATTGCAGTTTTCCCAACATTTTGTTGAAAGATTGTCCTTTCCCCATTGAATGGTTTTGATACTCATGTTGAAAGTCATTTGACCATGCCTGCAGGGGTTTACATCTGGGCTCTTATTCTGTTCCCCTTGATTTGTGTGTCTGTCTTTATATCAGAGCCATGCTGTTTTGGTTACCAAAGCTTTGCAATAAGTTTTAAAATGGGGGCTTATGGGTGAGAACAAGTGGATTTTTATGTGGATTGCATTGAATTTGTAGATTACTTTGAATAGTAGCCTAACAATATTAAGTCTTCATAAACGCAAGATGTCTTTCCACTTACTTGTGTCATCTTTAATTTCTTTCAGCAATGCATTAAGGTTTCAATGTACATTTTCCTCACCTCTTTGGTTAAGTTTATTCTATATATGGTAGTCTTCTTGATACTATTATAAATGGAATTGTTTTCTTAATTTCCTTTTTGGATTCTTTGAGAACGTGTAGGAAAACAAAAGATAGTTGTGTATTGGCTTGTATCCTGTAATTTTGCTGAATTTGTCTATTAATTCTGACAGGATTGGGGGCATGTCAGAGTGTGTGTGTGTATTTAAAACCTTCAAGATTTTTCTAAATATAAGATCATGTCCTCTACAGAGAGAGATAATTTTATTTCTACCTAATCTGCATGTCTATTCATTTCCTTGCCTAAATGCTCTGGCTAGGACTTATAGTACTATATTAAATACAAGAGACAAAAGTAGGCATCCTTGTCTTATTCATGATCTAAAAGGAAATTTTTTTCAGTATTTTACATAGAATGTGATGTTAAGTGTGTTATTTTCTTGTTATTTTCATTTGCTAAGTTTTATCTGGCTCTTTTGTGACTCAGTGGACTGTAGCATATCAGGATCATTTGTCCATAGGATTTCTCAGGCAAGAATACCACGGTGGGTAGATTTTTCCTTCTCTAGGGGATCTTCCAACCCAGGAGTCAAATTGCTTCTCTTGCATTGGCAGGTGGATTCTTTACCACTGAGCCACCAGGGAAGCCCTTATATTTTCCCATATGATGTAAATTATGTTGAGGTTTGTGTATATATGCATGCTCAGTCATGTCTGACTGTGACCACATGGACTGTAGCCCACCAGGCTCTGCTGTCCATGACATTTTTCAGGTAAGAATACTGGAGTGGGTGGCTATTTCCTTCTCCAGCTGACCTTCCCAAACCAGGGATCAAACCTGCATCTCCTGCACTGACAGGTGGATTCTTTACCACTGAGCCAGGGAAGACCTTGTTGTTACCCTCAGTTCAGTTCAGTCACTCAGTCATGTCCAACTCTTTGTGACCCCATGGACTGCAACACACCAGGCTTCCCTGTCCATCACCAACTCCCAAAGCTTGCTCAAACTCCTGTCTGTCGAGTCGGTGATGTCATCCAACCATCTCATCCTCTGCCGTCCCCTTCTCCTCCTGCCTTCAGTCTTTCCCAGGATGAGGGTCTTTTCCAGTGAGTTAATTCTTCACATCAGGTGGCCTAAGTACTAAAGCTTCAGCTTTAGCATCAGTCCTTCTGATGAATATTCAGGACTGATTTCCTTTAGGATTGATTGGTTTGATCTTGCAGTCCAAGGGACTCGCAAGAGTCTTCTCCAACACCACAGTTCAAAAGCATCAATTCTTCGGCACTCAGCTTTCTTTATAGTCCAACTATCACATCCATACATGACTACTGGAAAAACCCATAGCTTTGACTAGATAGACCTTTGTCAGCAAAGTAATGTTAATTTCCTATTAGGTGTGTGCATGCATGTGTGCTCAGTGGTGTCTGCCACTTTGTGACCCCATGGACTGCAGCCTACCAGACTTCTCTGTCTGTGGGACTTTTCAGACANATCCATACATGACTACTGGAAAAACCCATAGCTTTGACTAGATAGACCTTTGTCAGCAAAGTAATGTTAATTTCCTATTAGGTGTGTGCATGCATGTGTGCTCAGTGGTGTCTGCCACTTTGTGACCCCATGGACTGCAGCCTACCAGACTTCTCTGTCTGTGGGACTTTTCAGACAAGAATACTGGAGTGGTTTTCCTCCTCCAGGGGATATTCCCAACCTAGGAATAGAACCCAACTCTTGTGTGTCTCCTGCGTTGACAGACAGATTCTTTATCACTGAGCCACTTAGCAAGCAAGGTAGTTTCCTTCTGTTCCCTGTTTGGTGGGTATTTTTTATCATCAAAATTTGTTGAATTTTGCCATTTTTTATCCTGCATTGATTGAGATAATTGTGTTTTTTTAATTCATTCAGTTAATGTATATTACATTGATTTTCATATACTATACCATTTTTTGGCTTTCAAGAATAATTCCCACTTGGTCTCAGTGTGTAATATTTTTAATATGCTGTTTAATTGAATTTTGTTGAGGATTTTTATATCAATATTCATAAAGTATATTCATTTTCATTATTTATAGTTTCTTTATCTGGCTTTGGTATCAAGCTAATATAACCTCATAGGAGTTAGGATATAATCCTTCCTCTTCAGTTTTTTGGAAGAATTTGAGAAGTATTGTTGTTCATTCTTCTTTACTAAGGGAGCCATCTGGTCTTCAGCTTTCTTCTGGAAAATGTTGGGACGTCTTTGATTATTATTCAATCTCCTTGTGAATTATAAATCCATTTAGAATTTCTGTTTCTTCATGATTCAGTGTTTCTAGGTGCATATTTCTAGGAATTTGACCATTTCTTCTAAGTTTTCCAATTTATTTGAATATAACTGTTTATAGTACTCATAATATTTTTTATTTTTATAATATTGATTAGTCCCCTTTGATTTCTGATTTTAGCTATTTGATCCTTATCTATGTTTTTCTCTTAGTCTTTCTACATAAAGTTTTGTCAACTTTGCTTACTTTTTTGAAGAAGCAAATCCTGTTTTCTGTGTTTGTTTCTGTTGTTTTTATAATTCTCTTGTTATTTCTATGCTAGTATTTATTATTTCCTTTTTTTCTGCTAGATTTGAGTTTAGTTCATTCTTCTTAATTCCATAAGCTATATAGTTTGTTTACTTCCAATCTTTCTCTTTCTGTAATGTGATCACTTTACACTTTATTCTTGCTTCTTGGCACTAATTGTACTGCATCCCATAAGTTTCAGTATACTGTGCATGCATTTTTATTTGCCTCAAGATATTTTATACTTTCCATTGTGATTTTTTCTCTGACTTATTGGCTCTTTAAGAGTATGCCATTTAACTTTCACAGATTTATGAATTTTCCATTTTTCCTTATGCTGTTGATTTTTTCATTCCCTTATGATTTCAAAATACATTTGGTATGATTTCAGTATTTTAACATTTTTTAAAACTTGTCTTATGGCCTAACATGTTGTGTATCCTGGATTATGTCCCGTATACACTTGAGAAAAATGTATATTCTGCTGTGGTTGACCTAGTGTTTTGCATATGTCTGTTAGGTCCAATTGATCTATAGTTTTGTTTGAATCTTCTGTTTACTTTTTGATATCTCTGTTGTTCTATCCTGTATTGAAAGTGAGGCACTGAAGTCTTCTGCCATTTATTGCAGAGATGTTTGTGTCTGTTTTCAATTCTGTAAATGTTTGCATCATATATTTTGTGCATCTGAAGTCTGACACATGTGTGTTCATAATTATTATGTTTTGTTGGTTAACTCACCCTTTTTTATGTAATGCCTTTATTTTGTTATATAACATCTTTATTTTATTATAATGTCTTTCATGTCTTTATTTTATTATAGAATATCCTTACTCAAGGTCTACTGGTTAAGTGTTAATATTGTCCAAAATTTACCTTCACATAAACATCTGGAATAATGTGTGACCAAACATCTGAGTACCATAGCCTAAATTGTCATATAAAATTGACTATCAAAGGTAGTTTTACTAAATATAAAATTCTCAGTGGACACCTTTTTTTTTTAAATTTCAGCATTTTAAATATATCACCCCACTGCCTTCTCGATTGTAAAGTTTCTGCTGATGCATTTGCTGGTTGTCTTATTGAAAATCCTTTGTATGTGATGACTCACTTTCTCTTTGGGCTTTAAAATTTCTTATCTTGTTTGGGACTTTTGACAGTTTTTTTATTCTGTCTTTCAATATGAGTCACATTTTGTTTATCTTCCTTGGCATTCATAGAGCTTCTTTGATTTGCAAATTCATATAGTTCCTCAAATTTGAGAGTTCAACTAATTTTTCTTCAAATAATCTTTCTGGTCCTTTCTCTCTTCTTTTTCTGGGAATTCTGTAATGAATATATTAGAATATTTTATTGGATTTTATAAGTTTCTTAGTCTCTCTTCACTTATCTTCATTCTCTTTTCATTTTGTTCCTCAGGCTCAATTATTTCAAATGGCATCTTAAAATTTTGCTGATTCTGCTTTCTTTTTTAAAGGTCTATTTTTGAACCTTTCTCGTGAACTTTTTGGGCTTTCCTGCTGGCTTCAGATGTTAAAAATCCACCTGCAAGCCAGGAGACCTAAGGTCAGACCCTGGGGTGGGAAGATTTCCTGGAGAAGGGACTGGCAATGCATTCCAGTATTCTTGCCTGTGGATTCCCCATCCACAGAAGAGCCTGGTGGGCTATAGTCCATAGACTTACAAAGAGTCAGACAAAACTGAATGACTAAGCATTGCACAGTAAACTTTTCAGTTTGGTTGTTTTATTTTTCTGCCCCCCCCCCAATTCTGTTTATTTGATTATTTCTATGCCTTCATTGATATTTTATTCATAGATTGTTTTCCTTATTTCCTTTAGTTTTTTGTCTATATTTTCCTCCATATCTTTGAGCAAATTTTATTTATTTATTTTTTTTTAATTTTTTTTTTTTTTTTAGTTTGTTTTACTTTACAATACTGTACTCATTTTGCCATACATTGAAATAAATCAGCCATAAGTATACCTGGGTTACCAATCCGGACCCCCCCCTTCCCCCTCCCTCCCCACACC
>SJYA01000411.1:3379-19010 GCA_006410615.1 Neotragus moschatus | reverse complement strand
GATGTTAGTACATATGCTCAGCTATATTTTAGTTTAAATTTTCCATATATACTTTTTCATCCTTTCATTTTGAATATATATATGTGTGTGTATATATAATTATATATATATATATATATATAATGAAAATAGGAAATTGCTGGTCCAGTTCTGTAGTCCATTTATTTTTACTATATTTATTGAGATAACTGGGCCTATTTCTAGCTTCTACATTTTTCCAATTCTAATCTTGTTTACTTTCTTGTTTACTTGTTTTTTCATAACAAGTATCTATATTTTTCCTTTCCTTTGACTTATTATTTTGAAATAATTTCAAATTATAGAAAAAGCACATATATTACAAATTATTCCTAAATACCCTTCACCTTTTCCCCAGATGTTATCATCTTATATAATCATAGCACAGTTATCAAAACAAGAATTTAATTAACATTAATACCTTACTGGTGGTTCAGATGGTAAAAAATCTGCCTGCAGTGTGAGAAAACCAGGTTCAGTCCCTCCAGTCAAGAAGATCCCCTGGAGAAGGAAATGGTAACCCATTCCAGTATTCTTACCTGGAGTATTCCATGGACAGAGAAACCTGGCGGATTACTGTCCATAGGGTTGCAAAGAGTCGTGCAGGACTGAGTGACTAACACTTTCACTTTCATACAATCCTACTAATTTATCTGTGAACCATATTCATGTTTTACCAGTTGTGTAATGTTTTTGATTTGCCCCGGATCCAGTCCTAATATTGCCTAGGTTTTAGTTGTGTCATTTTTGTTTGATTTTAATTTTAAAATCTTTTTTTAAGAAACTACAAATCTTGTTATTTGTTGACCTTACTTTCCATATCTTTGGTGGCATCTCCTTGATTTATTTCTTAACTTGCTGCACCTCACTTTTCTTCAAAAGTATTTATTACATGAGGCTATAGTAGAAAACCTTTCACCTTTTATCCTAGACACTAATTTTTTACCTCACATTTGAACAATAAGTTGACTAAATTTTTAAGTCTATGTTTAAGATTATTTTCTTTCTATGCGAGCATACCTGAGTTTTTTTTTTTTCCCCGTTTTGTGAATATGCGTTTTTACCAACTGAAGATTTGTGGCAAAACTGCATCAAGCAAGTCTCCAAAGCACTGTTTTTCTAACCATATTTGCTGTCTTTGTGTCTGTTTCACATTTTCGTAATTCTTGCAGTATTTCAAACTTTGTAATTATCAAATTTGGTATGGTAATCTATAATTATATTTGATGTTGCTATTGTAATTGCTTTGGGACACCACAAACCATGTCCATAAAAATGACTAACTTAATCAATAGCTGTCATATGTGTTCTGACTCCTCCACCCACCAGCCATTCACCCATGTCTCCCCCTCTCTTTGAGCTTCCCTTATTCCTTGAGACACAAAAATAGTGAAATTAGGCCAGTTAATAACCCTACAGTGGCCTCTAAATGTTCAAGTAAAGGAAGATTCACACATCTCTAACTATAAATCAATAGCTAGGAATGATTTAGGTCACCACAGAGCATTGAGTAGAGTTCCCTGTGCTAGGGAATAGTAGGTTCTCATTAGTTCTCTATTTTATACATAGTATCAACAGTATATATACCTCAAGCTCAATCTCCCAGTTAATCCCAGCCCCCATTTCCCCTTTGGTATCCGTATGTTTGTTCTGTACATCTGTGTCTATTTCTGCTTTGTAAATAAGATCATGTATGCCATTTTTATAGATTCTACATATATGCGTTATCCAAAAAAGAGGCGATATGCACATATCCAGAGCTGATTCTCTTTGCTGTATAGCAGAAATACAACATTTTAAAGCAAGTATACTCTAATTAGTTTTAAACAGAATGTTAAAAAGATATCTGTGGGCCTTCCCAGATGGTACTAGTGGTAAAGAACCTGTCTGCCAGTGCAGGAGACATAAGAACTGTAGGTTTGATCCCTGGGTAGGGAAGATCCCCGGGAGAAGGAAATGGCAACTCACTTCAGTATTCTTGCCTGGAGAATTGCATGGAGAGAAGAGTGTGGTGGGCTATGGTCCATGGGGCCACAAAGAGTCAGACACGACTGAAGCAACTTAGCAGCAGCATGTGAATAACTTTGCTACACAGCAGAAACTAACACAACATTGTAAATCAATTATATTTCAGTTAAAAAAATTTAAAACTAGAAATGATTAAGCTTATTGAGAATGGCAAGTTTTGTTGGGCATTTTGCACCAGTTAGCCAAGTTGTAAATGCAAAGGATGCATTTTTGAAGGAAATTAAAACTACTACTGGAGAAGGAAATGGCAACCCACTCCAGTATTCTTGCTTGGAGAATCCCATGGACAGAGGAGCCTAGTGGGCTATAGTCCATGGGGTCTCAAAGAGTCAGAGACGACTCAACAACTAAACCACCACCACCACCAAAAATGCTACTCCAGTGAACACATGAATAATAAGAAAGTGAAAAATCCTTACTACTGATACTTAGAAAGTTTTAGTGATCTGGATAGAAAATCAAGTCAATAACAACATTCCCTTAAGCCAAAACTCAATCCAGAGCAAGACTCTAAACTCTCTTCAATCCTGTGCATGACAAGAGAAGTGAGGAAGCTGCAGAAGAAAAGTTTGAAGCTAGCACAGTTTGGTTTATGAGGTTGAAGGAAAGAAGCCATCTCTGTAAAATTTAAGTGCAAGATGAAGTGCCAAGTTCTGATGTAGAAGCTGTAACAAGTTATCCAGAANTTTCTCTGCATTAGGATGAACATGAAAAATTATGTGCTCCACGGGCTTCTAGTTGTCTGTCCTCTGGACATATAGTCATAAGCCCACCCTAGGCACGGACCGTTTTCTCATGGTTGACTCTGCTCCGGTCACTTTCACTTTTTCTTTCTCAACGTTGAGGTTCCTGTTCCTCTCCTTTCTCTCTCAGATCTGCAAGTCTAGGCTCAAAGATATCTTCCCATCCATTATGTACCTGTCTCTTATACACATCTAAACAGCCTTTGGAAAAGGATGCCATTGAAGACTTTCATAGTTGACGAGGAAAAGTCGATGTTTGGATTCAAAGGTCAGGATGACTCTTTTACTATTGACTAACACAGTTAGGGACTTTAAGTTGAAGCCAATGCTTATTTACCATCCTAAAAATCCTAGGATTCTTAGAGTTGCAACCTTAAATCATCTCTGTGTTCTATTACTAGGACAATAAAGTTTAGATGGCAATAACATGGTTTCCTGAATATTAAGTCTACTGTTTAGACCTACTGCTTAAAAAGGAAAAAAGATTGCTTTCAAAATTTTACTACTTATTGACAGTGCAGCTGGTCATCCAATAGTTCTGATCGAAATGTACAATGAGATTAATGTCACTCTGATGCTGTAATATTCTGTGGTCCATTTATCAAGAAGTAATTTTGACTTTCAAGTCTTATTTTCAGAAACACATTTTGTAAGGCTATAGATACACTGGTTAGCAATTCCTCTGATTGATCTTTTCAAAGTAAATTGAAAACCTCCTGGAAAGGATTCACCATTCTAGATGCTCTTAAGGACACTTGTGATTTATGGGAGGAGGTCAAAATACCAACATTAATAGGCGTTTGAAAGAAGTTGATTCCAACCCTCCTCGATGACTTTGAAGGGTTCAAGACTTCAGGGAAGAAAGTAACTGCGGATTTTGTGAAAATAGCCAAAGAATTAGAAGTGGAGACTAATGATCTCACTGAACCACTTCAATCTTACCATAAAACTTGAACAAATGAGGAGTTGCTTCTTACAGATGAGCAAAGTGATTTATTGAGGTGGAATCTACACCTGGTGAAGATGCTGTGAAGATGGTGGAAATGACCAAAAAGGACTTAGAATATTATATAAACTTAGTGGCTAATGCAGCAGCAGAGTTTCAGAGGATTGACTTTAATTTTGAAAGTTCTACAGTGGATGGCTCAGACATAAAGCATCCTCCTGCAATGCAGGAGACCTGTGTTCCATCCCTGGGTTGGGAAGACCCCCTGGAGGAGGGCATGGCAACACCACTTCAGTATTCTTGTATGGAGAATCCCTATGGATAGAAGAGCCTGGCAGGCTACAGTTCATGGGATTTGAGCACACAGATCGTGGGCAAATGTTATAGAGAAATTGTTTGTGAAAAGAAGAGTAGATTGAAGAGGTAAATTTCATTACCATCTTATTTTAATTGCCACAGCCACGCTGACCTTTAGCAACCACCACCCTCCAGCCAACAACATCAGGGCAAGATCCCCTGTGACTTGCTGAAATCTCAGATAATGGTTAGCAGTTTTTAGTAATAAAGTACTTTTCATATATACATTTTTCAACATACTTTTGTAAACTTAGTAGACTATACTATAATGTAAATATAATTTTATATGTACTGGGAAACCAAAACTTTGTGTGTCTCTCTTTATTGTGATGCTTGCTTTATCATGGTGGTCTGGAACTGAACCTGTAGTATCTCTGAGTTATGCCTGTACTTCCAAACTGTCACTCCATTGTCTTCTTGCGTTCAGTGTTGCTGCTAAGCAGTGTGATGTCATTTTATTCTTGTTCCCTTAGAAGCTTTTAAAGTTGTCTGACTTTGGTCCTTAAATTTTACTATAATATGGTTTTATATATATATATATANTTCTATATCTATTTTTCTATTTCCACTTATATTTACATCTACTTTAATCTTTATTACCACTTTTTTTCTTCTGAGTATCAGTCAGTTCAGTCACTCAGTCATGTCTGACACTGCAACCCCATGGACTGCAGCACGCCAGGCTTCCTTGTCCATCACCAGCTCCCAGAGGTTGCTCGAACTCATGCCCATCGAGTCAGTGATGCCATCCAACTATCTCGTTCTCTGTTATCCCCTCTACTCCTGCCTTCAGACTTTCCTAGCATCAGGGCCTTTTCCAATTAGTTAGTTCTTCTCATAAGGAGGCCTAAGTACTGGAGCTTCAGCTTCAGCATCAGTCCTTCCAATGAATACTGAGGACTGATCTCCTTTAGGATGGACTGGTTGGATCTCCTTGCAGTCCAAGGGACTCTCAAGAGTCTTCTCCAACACCACAATTCAAAAGCATCAATTCTTCAGTGTTCAGCATTTTTTATGGTCCAACTGTCATATCTATACATGACTACTGGAAAAACCATAGCTTTGACTATGTGAACATTTGTGGGTAGTGTAGTGTCTCTGCTTTTTAATATACTAAGTTGGTCATATCTTTTCTTCCAAGAAGCAAAGTCTTTTAATTTCATGGCTACAGTCACCATCTGCAGTGATTTTGGAGCGCAAGAAAATAAAGTCTGTCACTATGTCCATTGTTTCCCCATCTATTTGCCATGAAGTGGTGGGACCAGATGTCATGATCTTAGTTTTTCGAATGTTGAATTTTAAGCCAGAATTTTCACTTTCCTCTTTCACTTTCATCAAGATGCTCTTTTGTTCTTCTTTGCTTTCTGCCATAAGGCTGGAGTCATCTGTGTAATTGAGGTTATTAATAGATCTCCCAGAAATCTTGATTCCAACTTCTGATTCATCCAGACCGACATTTCACATGATATACTCTGCATATAAGTTAAATAAGCACAGTGACAATATACAGCCTTGATGTAGTCCTTTCCCAATTTGGAACCAGCCTGTTGTTCGATGTCTGGTTCTAACTCCTGTTTCTTGACATGCACATAGATTTCTCAAGAGTCAGGTAAGGTAGTCTGATCTTCCCATTTCTTTAAGAATTTTCCACTGTTTATTGTGATCCACACAGTCAAAGGCTTTGGTGTAGTCAGTGAAGCAGAAATAGATGTTTTTCTTGAACTCTCTTGCTTTTCCTATGATCCAGTGGATATTGGCAATTTGATTTCTGGTTCTTCTGCCTTTTCTAAATCCAGGTTGAACATCTGGAAGTTCTTGGTTCACATACTGTTAAAGCCTGGCTTGGAGAATTTGAGAATTTGCTAGATTGTGAGATGAGTGTAATTGTTCAGTACTTTGAACATTCTTTTGCATTGCCTTTCTTTGGGATTGGAATGAAAACTGACCTTTTACAGTCCTGTGCCCACTGCTGAGTTTTCCAGATTTGCTGGCATTTTAAGTGCAGCACTTTAACAGCAGCATCTTTGGGGATTTAAAGTAGCTCAGCTGGAATTCCATCACCACTAATTTTGTGGTGACACAAAAATTAGGAAGTGACACTTCCTAAGGCCCACTTGACTTCACATTCTAGGATGTCTGGCCCTAGGTGAGTGATCACACCATCATGGTTATCATGATGTATTCTTGTTACCTCTTCTTAATCTCTTATGTTGCTATTAGGGTCTTTCTGTTTCTGTCCTTTATTGTTCCCTGGGTATCTCTAATTTTCTTGAGGAAATCTCAACTCTTTCCCATCCTATTGTTTTCCTTTGCTTCTTTGCATTGATCACTGAGGAAGAGATAATCCAGGTATCTCTCCTTTGCATTGATCACTTTTTAATCTCTCCTTTCTATTCACTGGCACTCTGCATTCAGATGGGTATATCTTTCCTTTTCTCCTTTGCCTTTTACTTCTCTTTTTTTCTCAGCTATTTGTAAGGCCTCCTCAGACAACCATTTTGCCTTTTTGCATTTCTTCCTCTTGTGGATGGTTTTGATCACTGCCTCCTGTACAGTGTATGGACCTCCATCCATAGTTGTTCAACCACTCTATCTCTCAGATCTAATCCTTTGAATCTATTTGTCACTTCCACTGTATAATTGTAAAGAGTTTTATTTAGGTCATAGCTGAATGGTCTAGTGGTTTTCCCTACTTTCTTCAATATAAGTCTGGATGTGGCAATAAGGAGTTCAAGATCTGAGCCACAGTCAGTTCCCAGTCTTGTTTTTGCTGACTGTATAGAACATCTCCATCTCCAGCTGCAAGGAATATAACCAATCTAGTTTCAGCATTGACAATCTGGTGATGTCCAAGTGTAGAGTCATCTCTTGTGTTGTCGGTAGAGGGTGTTTGCTTTGACCAGTGCATTCTGTTGGCAAAACTCTGTTAGCCTTTGCTCTGCTTCATTTTGTACTCTAAGGCCAAATTTGCCTGTTACTCCAGGTATCTCTTAACTTTCTACTTTTGCATTCCAGTCTCCTGTGATGAAAAGGACATTGTTTATTTACTGTTAGTTCTAAAAGGTTTTGTAGGTCTTCAGAGGACGGTTCAACTTCAGCTTCTTTGGCATTCGTGGTTGGAGCATAGACTTAGATACTGTGATATTGAAGAGTTTGCTTTGGATTTACCTTGGATTACTGTTATATTGAATAGTTTGCCCTCTGTTGGGTTTTGATTTGCCTTATTTTATTAGTTTGTTGGGGTGGAAGGTTAAGTTATCTATTTGAGAACTTTCATTTTAATATAGGTGTTTACAGGTATAAATTTTGTTTTGACCAATGCTTTTGTTTAATCCCATGATTTATTTTTCTTTTCTGTCATCTAATGTCACAGGTGATTTCTTCTTTGATCTATTAGCTATTTGGAAGTGTATTTCATTTCCACATATTTCTAACTGTTCAAAATTTCTTTCTACTACCGATTTCTAATTTAATTACATTGTGATAAAGGGCATGCTTTGTATGATTCAGTATTTCTAAATTCATTGACTATTCAATATCATTGACTATTGTTTCATAGCCTAGCAAATGGTCTATTCTATAAAATGTGGGCACTTGAGAAGAATATGTTTTATTCTGTCTTTGGGTACTCTCTTAGGATTGATTAATTTAGTGTTAGTGAAGCCTTGTATACAATGCCCAACTCATTTCTTTTTGTTGTTTTTCAATCACTAATTCATGTCCAATTCTTTGCGACCCCATGGGCNACTGACTATTGTTTCATAGCCTAGCAAATGGTCTGTTCTATAAAATGTGGGCACTTGAGAAGAATATGTTTTATTCTGTCTTTGGGTACTCTCTTAAGATTGATTAATTTAGTGTTAGTGAAGCCTTGTATACAATTGTAGATCTTCTGCCCAACTCATTTCTTTTTGTTGTTTTTCAATCACTAATTCATGTCCAATTCTTTGCGACCCCATGGGCTATAACCCACCAGGCTGCTCTGTCCATGGGATTTTCCAGGAAGGAACACTGGAGTGGATTGCTATTTCCTCCTTCAGATGAGCATCCTGACCCAGGGATCAAACCTCCATCTCCTACGTTGGCAGACGGATTTACCACTGAGCCACCTGGGAAGCTCCTCTGTATATACACTATTTACTTATCCACTCAGTTATGAAGGACATCTTGGTTACTTCTAAGTTTGGTGATTATAAGTAAACTTGCTATAAATATTAATGTGCAGGTTTTTGTGTGGACATAAATTTTCAATATATTTGGTTAAATACCAGGGAGCATGATCACTAGATCAGATTGCACAGTAAAACTATGTTTGGTTTTGTAAGAAACTGTCAAACTATCTTCCAAAGTAACTGTTGTTATTGTGCACTCACTCAGTCATGTCTGACTCTTTGTGACCCCGTGGACTGCAGCCCCCCAGGCTTCCTGTCTTTCACTGTCTCCTGGAGTTTGTTCAAACTCATGTCCATTGAGTTGCTGGTCCCATCCAATCATCTAATTCTCTTTTGGCCCCTTTTCCTCCTGCCCTCAGTCTGTCAAAACATCAGGGTCATTTCCAGTGAGCTGGGTTTGCTTGTACATCTGGAAGTTCTCAGTTCATGTACTGTTGAAAACTAGTTTGAAGATTTTCAGCATTAATTACCTTGCCTGCATGTGAAATGAGGGCAGTTGTGCAGTAGTTTGAACATTGTTTGGCATTGTCCTTTTGGGGGGACTGGAATGGAAAGCTGTACCAGTTAATGTTTCTGCCAGCAATGAGTTAGATTTCCTATGCTCCACATCCTCCCCAGCATTTGTTATTGTCATTGTTTTGGATTTTCACCATTCTGATAATAGTGTAGTATATCTCCTTATTGCTTTTATTTCCATTTCCTTAATGATATATGGGGAGAAATATCAATAACCTCAGATATGCAGATGATACCACCCTTATGGCAGAAAGCAAAGAGGAAGAGCCTCTTGATGAAAGTGAAAGAGGAGAGTGAAAAAATTGGCTTAAAACTCAACATTCAGAAAACNATGTAGATCACCTTGTATAGTATGGACATTTTACTAATACTCTGCTAGTCCTTGAACATGAGGCATCTTTGTGTCTTCATTTTATTTTATCAATGTGTCAGTTTTCAGTTTAGAGCTCTTTCTTACCTGCTTAGATAAATTTATTTCTTAGTATTTCATTGTTCAGTAAATGTGACTGTTTTATTAATTTCTTTTTCACATAATTTATCATTAGAATATGGAAATGAAACTGATATTTGTATGTTGATTTTATAACTTACAACTTTACTGGATATATCAGTTTTAATCATTTGTGTGTGTTGGGGGAAGTCTATAGTATTTTTCTAGATATAAGATCATGTCTTGTTGCAAACAGGGAAAATTTTGCTTCTTCCTTTCTGATTTTAGGTGCTTTTTATTTCTTTTTCTTTTCTAACTACTCAAAGAACTTTCAGTATTGTTTTGAATAGGATAACATCCATGCTTTTTTCCTGATATTATAGGTAAACTTGTGTGAATTCATTACCCCTAAACCTGCCTACAGGAAAAAGGCTAAAGGGAGTTCTTTAACTTGAAAGAAAAGAATACTAAAGAGTAAATGATAAACTATGTATTTTTAAAACAAACAGTAAGGCATTCTAAGACACTAAGCCAGAGACCTATTTTATGCCCTCTATTCTCTACCAAAACAGTATTAAGCATTTCATCATTTTGCCTGTATATGAACTCCATTTACTCTCTGCTTACGAAACAGCAAAAAAAAGGAAAAGACAAAGAAACAGAAAAGTTTCTGAGTATATTTGTACCATAAGTGTTTTTTGCTAATTTTATTATTTTTTTTTAACCTGGAGTGTTTGTGTTAGATATAAAAGACTTCCTTGAAATGGAGTTTCTAAGTGTGGAGGTCTTCAGGCCGTTTTACAACATATTTTCAAACAAAATCATTGGCAAGGATGACATCCAAACATGACTCCATTATTTTACTCAAAGATTGTTTAATGAACAAATTACATTTTTTAGTAGCAACATTATAAAAGAAAGAAAGAAAGAAAGAAAATCAGCCTAACATGAATTTTGCTTGGGTTTCAGAATTTCATGTTATTTGCTTAACAGTTACACATCTCTTTTTGTGTTCAGGAAGTAGAAATAATCATTAATTTCTTGGTAAATGTTAAAGAGCTTCTCAGTCTCAGTCTCGGTTCAGTCACTCAGTCGTGTCTGACTCTGTGTGACCCCATGGACTGCAGCACGCCACGCCTTCCTGTCCATCACCAACTCCCAGAGTTTACTCAAACTCATGTCCATTGAGTCAGTGATGCCATCCAGCCATCTCATCCTCTGTTATCCCCTTCTCCTCTCACCTTCAATCTTTCCCAGCATCAGGGTCTTTTCCAATGAGTCAGTTCTTCACATCAGATGGCCAAAGTATTGGAGTTTCAGCTTCAGCATCAGTCCTTCCAGTGAATATTCAGGACTGATTTCCTTTAGGATGGACTGGTTGGATTTCCTTGCAATTAGAAATTCAGCCAAANTGCCCTTAATCTTTCCCAGCGTCAGGGGCTTTTCCTATCAGCTGGCTATTTGCATCAGGTGGCCTAGGTACTGGCGCTTCAGCTTCAGTGTCAGTCCCTTGGGAGGATGTGAGGTCTTCAGTGGCAAGCCTCACAGTGAGCAGAGCTGAGAAGGATGCTGTCATTATTAGGGAAGCCGCAGAGACTTGGGGAGAAGTAGAGGGTTGCCCGATGTGAGCAGCTGGACGTGCAAGGCTGGAACTCCCGCCCTCAGCCGCCCCCAAGAGCTCTGCGTCCTTGACCATGGCCACGGGCCCCTGTCCTGTCCAGAAAGCTAGGTTTGGATTGCGTTTTTCTCTCAGGGGAGATGTGACTTCACAAGTGCCTCAGACCTTCCTCGTCTGCCTCCTCCCCACTTCCTGGAATAGCTGCTATTCCGTCACACGATGAAAATGGCAGCAACACCTGTTAACACAGGACAAGGCCAGACGCTGGGGGACAGCGGTGAGCCAGAGTGACCGGGCAGAGAGAACCTCCAGGGCTTCTCAGTGAATGTCAGACGATCCCTGCCCACACTGGAGGAAAAGTTCAAGGGCTGTGAGAAGTGGAAACAGAGCAAGCTNCATGCAAAGGAAGAGTATTAAATAGGATTATATAAATTATTTTCTTAAGAGATTCAATAGTTTAGGTAAAGAATTAATTTCATAATAGTGTTAAGCAATAGTTGGGAAATATGCATCAGTCCATCTGTCAGCATTTTCCTATGGTAAGCTTGGGTCAGAGATGCAGTATCAAAACTATCTCATGTCACATTTTTCCTTTTCTATTTGAACAGTGTTTTGTTTGCAATATTTTTATGTCAATGCCCTTCATATTCAAAGGTGATGTGCCTTATTGTATTGCTTACCTTGTATATATAGATAGGTGACCTTCGGGACTTTTCATTTGGATTGCATTTATTGTCAAATCCCAGTTCACAAAAAGGAATGTCATTTTGGGGCCTATTGTTATTGAAAAGTTTTTGACGGATATCAAGTCACTCCAAATCATACAGAAGCTGCTTACATATCAGATCAACAATCTACCTCAAAGATTTGAACTTGTATAATGAAGGAGACTTTGTGATTATTATTTTTGTTTTATAATATAAAAGAAGCAGAAAACATGTCACCAATACAAAACTGTTATACATGTAGACCTTATACTTGCTTGTATAGAAAGTTCACTTTGCAACCTCCTAGATTATTAAAGTCTCTGTTTTGGTCCCTAATGCTGTCAACTAGATCTGATAAAGATCCTTGATACCGTTGTCCAGAAACACATAGTTGAAGCAAAAAGACTGTTAATCAGGGAAAGATGCCAGTAGAAGGGAAAGTGGAATGAAAGTATAAGTTAACAGGATGAGGAAAATAAATATCAAATAAATAAAATTGTCCATCCATCTACTTACTTAAATCTTATAGTGGAACTCTTTGACTTCTTTATGAAACACAGACTGCCTTTGAGAAAAATTAATATATTTAAAGTTCATTTCATACATATTTTTCTTTAATTCCAGTTTTGTATATGAATACTTATATTCAATAAATAGCTGTTTTTAAAACCATATACCAAAAATGTAAAATATGATTTTAACTATAGAAGATATAAAGGGATATAAGACATAGTCCTCATCCTTTAAAATCTAACTTATAGAAAGAGTTAAAATGTATAGTTATTGCACAAGCAGAATTCTCTATGAACCATATGAGTGGATTTTATCCCAGTTTTATAAGACAGTGCTTCCAGTTATGGCACCAATTAATAATAATAATATTTATAAGTTTGTTGTGTTAAAATGAGAGAATTTGTAATAAGTAGAAAATGTGTTATTTATATTATGCAATTACAGTAATAAAAATAGAATATAAATGATTAGATATCAAATTTTAAATTTATATAAAACTTATAAGTAGTCTTCAGAACCATCTCATTGATGGACTTGAGCCTGNTTTGTTGTGTTAAAATGAGAGAATTTGTAATAAGTAGAAAATGTGTTATTTATATTATGCAATTACAGTAATAAAAATAGAATATAAATGATTAGATATCAAATTTTAAATTTATATAAAACTTATAAGTAGTCTTCAGAACCATCTCACTGATGGACTTGAGCCTGAATCCCATGAACATAAAACATTTACATCAAATGTTGTGATTTTTAAAATGTCCACAGACCCACTGATACTCTTCTCTTCAAAAAGTAGACCCTAATTCTCCTCCCTTTGTGGAACAGACTTAGTAACTTAAATATAATGAACAGAATATGACAAAAGAGATGATATGTGACTCACAAGACTTCATCACAGAAGATATTGTGTCCTGCTCTGGGCTCTCTCTGTTAGATCGCTTGATCTGGGCAAAGTCAACTGCCATGTCAGAAGGATACATATATATACTACAACTGTTCCTTAGTCATTCAGTCTTATCCAGCTCTTTGTGACCTCATGGACTATAGCCTGCCAGACTCCTCTATCCATAGGATTTTCCAGGCAAGAATACTGGAGCAGGTTGACATTTCCTCCTCCAGGGGATCTTCCTAACCCAGGGCTTGAACCAACATCTCCTCTGTCTCCTATGTTGCAAGCAGATTATTTACCCCTGAGCCAATGGGAAACCCCACACATAAGTATACCAAGTAATTATTTTGAAAGGCTCACTTACAGACAAGGAACTGAGGCTTTCAGCAAACAGCCAGTAAGAAACTCAGACCTTTGTCAACAGTCATATTAATGAGCAAGCTTGGAATGGAATCCTCCAACTCCAGTACAGCCTTTGATTGTCTGCAACCCTAGCTGACATCTTGATTATAATATCGTTGGGAAACTGAGCCACAACCACCCTGCTAGGCTACTCCTACATTTTTAACCCAAAGAAACTGTGAAAAAAATAAATATTTATTGTTTTAAAGCCTTTGTGTTTAATCAGCTAAATAACAGTAAGCATCTAATATACCAATTTTTAATGATAATCATTTTTAAGTCTTCATAGTCTCCAATAGGAAGTAATTTAGGCTGAATAACTGATAAAAATATAAAGTGTTTCTATAATAATTCAGACATTTCCAATAGTTGAAATATTCTGTGCAAGAATTTATTTTCCTATTTCTTTAATTTACAGATATAACCTTGATTGTGTATGTGTGTATGACAATGTGAATGGACTTCAAATCTAGTTGAATTTGTATATCATCTTATATTTCAAAATTATGATGAAATTCTAATTTACAGAAGAAAAGCCATTTTGCTTCTAGGAAGTATATCATTAAAAATGTATATCATCCAAGAATGGATTGAAGTATCTGATATATCTGTACAGTCACCCCTCTATATCTGAGGCTTCCATCCACAAATTTAACCAACTGGATCAAATATATACAGGAAAAAAAATCCAGAAAGTTACAAAATACAAAGTGTGAATTTGCTAGTTGCAAGCAACTATTTTCATAGCATTCACATTGTGTTAGGTATTTTAACTAATCTATATATGATATATTATATACAAATACTATATCATCTTATATAAGGGACATGAGCATCTGTGAATTTTGGTAACCACAGGGCCGGGCAGCATGGGGTTGGGGGGTGTTCTGGAACCAACCCCTCGTGGATACCAAGGGATGATTAGTCTGGATTTGGGAGGCCCTACCCCAAATCAGCCACACCTTGTGCTATGTGCCATGTTAAGAACCTATTTCATGAGTCTCTTGTCAATAGTAAACAGCACCACACACAGTAACTCACTGCTCAAGCACATTTTCAAGTGACAGAAAGCCTCCTGAGCCACCTTCTATTGCCATGACTGTAGAAAAGTGTCAGACAACACATGAACTTGAAAGACTCTATATAAAATTTATGACAAAAGGGAGCCTAATGGCTGTAGAAACTTCAGTCTCTACCAGAGTGATCAGTGGACCATATCTAGTGAGACCTCTCACTCTGGTTTGTACATGCCAGCCATCTTGCTGTGTGCTCAGTGTGGCCCTTTTTGAGCATGTGTGCAAGGAGAAGTGGTGAAAGCAAGCTCTCAGGTGTCTCTTCTTTTAAGGACAGTAATCCTATTAGAGTGGGCTTCCCGCTCATTTTATTTGTTATCTGCTCTGTTTTGTATGTGTGTATGTTAGTAGCTCAGTGGTGTCCAACTCTTTGCGACCCCATGGACTGTAGCCCACCAGGTTCCTCTGTCCATGGGATTCTCCAGGCAAGGGTGGGTTGCTATTTCCTTCTCCAGGGGATCTTCCTGACCTAGGGGTCAAACCCAGGTCTCCTACATTGCAGGCAGATGCTTTAACCTCTGAGCCACCAGGGAACCCCATCTTTTGTATTGGTCCTTAGTTTTTGTTTCTGTTTCTTTTTTCCTATTTTCTTTTTGATTATTCAAATATTTTTTAATAATCCATTTTAATTTATCTGTTGGATTTTTAGTTGAACCTCTTCACATCATATATTTATTTTCTTTAGAGATTATAATATAAATACTAAATTTAGCACAATCTATGTAATATTGTCCCACTTCACAGAGAGTACAGAAAGAAGGAATCTAAATAACATGTATGGTTGCATGAGTTCTGTATTTTATTTGAACTGCTACCTTTCATGAATCTTTCATAATATAATTTTTATTAATAGTATGTGTTTTGGGCTTCTTTAGTGGCTCAGATAGTAAAGAATCTGCCTGTAATGCAGGAGACCCAGGTTCAGTCCCTGGGTTGAGAAGATCCCCTGGAGAAGAGAATGGCAACTCACTCCAGTATTCTTGCCTGGAGAACCCCATGGACAGAGGAGCCTGGTTGGCTACACTCCATAGAATCGCAAAGAGGAGGACACGACTGAGCAACTAACACTTGGGTTATATTGTTGGCATTGCAAATATTGTGTTTTAATTATCCAGATTGTGTTTTAAGAGTGTTAATATTTTTGTTTTAACTTACCCTTAAAATCTACTTGCTTCTGATCTTTTTCCAAAGTCTTCAGGCCGCCTTTTTTTTTTTT
>SJYA01000410.1:1008380-1093385 GCA_006410615.1 Neotragus moschatus | reverse complement strand
TCCTGCCACTCTACTTGCTTGCCACGCTTTTAGTTTTATTTCATAAAAAGTATAAAGAGCAAATAAAATATTCCACAATGTGTACTTTCAGCTAAGACTCTTGAGAAAGCTCTCAAATTCCAGATAATGTTTAAGTGTAAGGGTGTAAGATCATCCCAAACTAGCAGAACAGGTTCAGAAAACCACAAAAGTAAGAAGAATGGAGGGTTCAGATGGGTCTCGGCTTTGGCAAAACTTAGAAACCATTCACAAATATTTACCTACAGAAGAGGCTCTCAGGAATTCCCTAATGGTCCAGTGGTTATGAATCCACCTGCCAATGCAGGGGACACAGGTTGGATCTCCGGTCCAGGAAGATCCTGTATGCTGTAGAGCAAGTAAGCCTGTGCGCCACAACCACTGAGCCCACGCTCCTAAAGCCTGTGCTCCAGCAGAAGTCATTGCAATGAGAAGCCCACTCACCACAACTAGAGAAAGACTGTGGGCTGCAACAAAGACCCACCCCAACCAAAACCAAATTTAAAAGCTTTAGAAGTACTAATTTCGGGAGGGAAAAAAAGGCTCTCATCTGAGTAGGAATGCAGTGGTTAAGTCTGAGATCAAGCATTGGAGTAAAGAAAATGGGATGACGTTTAAGAACCCTTTTTGAAAGGGTCAGGGATTGTCTTGGAAGTCAAGGGCAGTATTCCTTGACTGACTGATATTAAGGGAAAAGAGAAGAGATTGGTGGTAGAATTTCTTGAAACAGGACACCATCCAAGAATCATATTTTTTACAGTTGTCAATTACTATTGCAACAGAGAGCTCTTGAGCTGAGAAACTGGGAACACAACCCCAGTATCTCTCCAGAAAAGACCAATCCATTCAAATATGAAAACCAAAACATGAGCAAAATACAGTATCCACAGAAGATACTAAAACACCAAAACAGAAATTGAAGATTGTAATTTCTCAAAAGAAAAAGAAAATTCACCAGAAAAATGTTGTAGAACAAGGAAAAATTAACAACATTCAAACACAAGTTAAAAAAAAAAAAGGAAAACAACACTTAAGAGAGCAATTGCAGCTTTTACCAATTACAGGAACACCACAGGGTAGACAGAGGAATTCAGAGAAGTTATGTCCAGACAACAGACTATGAGTAATAATAGAGGGGAAGGAGGCAAAGAGACAATAAGGGAAACCATAGGGGCTTCCGTGGTGCTAACAGCGCTTCAAAGGTCCTTATTCTGTAATAATCTGTTAAACTGGGCACTTACATTCACACTTTGGTTTGAGTGCTATTTATTACAATAAAAAGGTTTTAACATAATACTGTGAGAAATCTGGATTTTCAGCATAAGTGAAATTATAAAAATCAGAAACAAAAATAATGCTACATTGAAATAGGAAAGCACAAATCCCTCATGCTCAGATTTTTGCCTTTAATTCCATTCCTTACTGAAAGGAAGAGTCGGGAGCATTTCCTGACTCCAAGTCTGGAGCAAGGAACGAATAAATGAACCTGGTGCTTCTTATTGTGCCAGAAAATAAGGGAACTTCCTAAGATAATTAAGACTGTGTAAAATAGACACAGCCGAAGTTGACACCAGGGAAAATAGTAGAGTAGGAAGCACCAGAAATTCACGTCTCTGACTGTAGAATTTGCCTGATATAATTACTTTGGAACAATGGAGTCTATTAAATGCTTGTGACTTCAAGGGAAGGTGTGAAAGGTAGGCTGCCATTAATTTCAGTTTCAGTTCTTAGGTAGTTAGTGGCTATCCTCAAACATCCTGGGTCCCATACAAGGAAGCTGTGCACACATTTCTGGAGCAGCCTGCCTCAACTTGTGGGAACCAGAGTGGGCAATGAAAACTTGGTGCTCCAAATAATGGGTATTCTGTGTTCTACTCACCAACTGCTGCTTCTGATCATGAGATGCAGAAAGGTGGGAAGCCCTTGTTCCAACTCCCACTGCAACTGTCACAAACCTCCTCCTCCTCCTCCAAATGACAGAAGCTACAGGATATTTAAAAAGACTGGCACCTATTTCTCTCTCTCTCTGGCCATGTTGCATGGCTTGTAGGATCTTAATTCCCAGTCCAGATATGGAAACTGTGCCCCCTATAGTGAAAGCAGTCTTAACCAGTGGACTGCCAGGAAGTCCCTGGCATCTGGTTTTTTCTCGCTTCATTTTCCCCTTTTTCACCTTTTTGCGAACTAGTATAGTTAAAAGCTTCCCAGATGGTTCAGTGGGTAAAGAATCTGCCTGCAATGCAGGAGACACAGGAGAAGAGGGTTCAATCCCCTGAATCAGGAAGGTACCCTAGAGGAGGAAATGGCAACCTGCTCCAGTATTCTTGCCTGGAGAATCTCACAGACAGAGAAGCCTGGTCTGCTACAGTCCTTGGGGTGGAAAAGAGTCAGACACGACTGAAGCGACTGAGCACGCGCGCGCGCGCACACACACACACACACACACACACACATGCTCCAAAGCAAACACATATATGGAAAATTTAGAAAGTCATCACACATACCTAAGAAAAGATCCAGACTCATAAAATATCTGGGAAACCTTAAGCTTACCTCTCAGGCTGATGCTGTCACAGAGACAACATACACCAATTTAAATAAACTATAAACAAAATCAGTAAACCCTGAGGAAGAGGAAGAATTTTATTTCCAGAGTTCCTACACCATAAGATTCAAATGTCCTGTTTTCAACAACAAAAAAATCATGAGTCTTAAAAGGACAGGAATGTTATGGCCCATTCAAAGGGGGAAAAAATAAACAGAAATGTCTAAGAAAGACGAGATGATGAACTTCCTACACAAAGAATTTAAAACAACTGTCTGTCTTAAAGATGCTCAAAGAGCTAAAAGAAGATGTGGACAAAGTCACAAAACTGATGTATGAACAAAATGGTAATTTTGATAAAGAGAGAAAACCTAAAAATAAACTAAAAAGAAATTCTGGAGCTTAAAAATATAATAACTAAAATAAAACTGACTAGAGGGATTCAAAAGCAGATTTGAGTAGGCCGAAAATTGAGCAAATTTGAAGATAGGACAGTTGAAATTGTCAAATTGAGGAAGAAAAAAAAAGATTGAAAAAAACGGAAATGAACACCGAAAGGACCTGTGGGACAATATCAAGCAGATCAACATACACATCGTGGGAATCTTAGAAGAGAGAAAGGAGCAGAGACTGCTTGAAAAAATAATGGGTGAAAACATCTCAAATGTGATGAAAGGCATGCATATAGCCCTCCAAAGAGCTCAGCGAACTTCAAGTAGGATAAAATCAATCAAAGAAATCCTCACTGAGACACATTATAATCAAACTGTCTGAAGACAAAGAGAATCTTGAGAGCAGTAAGAAAGTAACTCATCACATATAAGGGATCACAGATAAGATTCTTAACAGATTTCTCATTAGAAACCTTGGATGCCAAAAGGCAGTGGGTTGATATATTCAAAATGCTGAAAAAACTGTCTAACCAAAAATCTTATAACTGGCAAAACTGTCCTTCAAATATGAAGGAGATACTAAGTTATTCCCAGATAAATGCTGGAAGGGTTTATTACCATTAGAGCATCTTTGGTTCTAATGAGGTGACTCTTGGTGACCTTCTGGATAGGAGCTGGTCACCAGAAAGCCCAAGCCATCATTAGAAGCTTGGAATTTTGGGCCGTATCCCTCATTCTCCAGAGACAAGAGAGGGCCTAGAAAATGAATTAATAATTGATGATGTCTCCATGATCAAGTCTCCATAAAAACCCCCAAAGTACAGAGCTCAGAGAGCTTTTGGGTTGTTGAACATATGGAGGTGCTAGGAGGGTGGTGTACTTAAGAGAGGGAATGGAAGCTCTGTGTCCCTTTCCCACACCTCACCCTCCATGTAGCTCTTTACCTGGCTGTTCAATTGTATTCTTTAAGATATCATTTTGTAATAAATCTTCAATAGTAAATAAACTTTTCCTGGGTTCTGTGAGCTGGTCTGGAAAATTATCAGATCTCAGGAGGAGGTCATAGAAACTGGTCCCAATTTACAGACAATTGGTCAGAAGCCAAGGTGACAACCTGAACTTGTGACTGGTGTCTGAATCAGGGGGTAAGGACTTCCCTGGCTGTCCCTTGGCTAAGATTCAATGCTCCCAATGCAAAGGGCCTGGGCTCCATCCCCAGTGAGGAAACTAGATGCCACACACCACAAGAGTTCCCATGCCACAACTCAAGGTCCCACATGGTGCAAGTAGAGGATCTTGTATGTCTCAACTAAAAATCCTGCATGCCACAACTAAGACCCAGCACAGCCAAATAAATAAAAATAACGGGGCTTCCCTGGTGGCTCAGTAGTCAAAAGAATCCGGATCTATCTGTGGGCTGAGAAGATCCCACATGCCATGGAGTAACGAAGGCTGTACACCACAACTACTGAGCCTGTTCTAGAGTCCAGGAGCTATAACTGCTGAGCCCATGCGTCACAACTACTGAAGCCTGAGCTCCATAGAGCCTGTGCTCCACAACAAGAGTCCACTGCAATGAGAAGCCTTCAAACTGCAACTAGAGAAAAATCCACACAGCAACAAAGACCCAGAACAGCCAAAAATAAATAACATAAATTAACAAAATTGTTTTTTTAATTTAAAAATAAATATTAAAAAGAGGAAATACAGGGTAGGGGACTGTCTGTGGGATTAAGCCCTTAACCTGTAGGACTGGGCACTAATTCCAGGCAGTTTCTTGTTGCAGAAAACCCACATATCTGATGTCATAAGTGTTGTGAGAGTGAAAATGAAGGAAAACAGTTTTCTTAGGTACCAATGCATAAAAATGTACTAGTTTGTATTTTTGTACTCAAAACATAAAGATGTAACTTTGTGACATTAATAACTTAACTGAAATGGGGACAGGACTAGATGGAGCTTTTATTTTAATCACATTAGAGTGGTATAAATTCAAATTAGTATGTTATAATTATGGGATGTCAAATTTAATCCATATAGTGAACCCAAAGAAAATAGTTGTATGATATATTCAAAAGGAAATGAGAAGGGAAATAACGTTTCACTACAAAAAAAATTCAACTAAACACAAAAGATATAATGCAGGAAACAAGGGGCAAGAAAGCTAAATGCATACTGAAAACAAAGAGCAAAATGACAGAAGTCCCTCCCTATCATTAATTACTTTAAATATAAACAGTTTAAACTCTCCAATCAAGACAGAGGTTGGAAGAATGGATTCAAATAAACATGGTCTAATTATATGTTGTTTACAAGAGACTACTTTAGATCCAGAGACAAAAATAGGCTGAAAGTGAAAAGATGGGAAAAGATATTCCATGGAAATAGTAAACAAAGGAGTGGGCATGGCTATACTAGTGGCTATCAAACATAATAGACTTTAAATCAAAAACAGTTTCAAGAGACAAAGGATATTATATATCAGTGTATTAATAAAGGTTCAACATAGCAAAAAGATGCATAATTATAAAGATTTACACCTAATAATAGGTCAAAGTATCTGAAACCAAAACTGACAGAGTTGAAAAGACAAATAAACAGTTCTAAGTAACAGTTGGAGATGTCAGTATTTCACTCTAAATAATAAATAGAACAACCAGACAGCAGATGAGTAGGGAAACAGAAGTTGAACAAAACATGAACCAACTAGATACAACAAACATATACAGAACAGTCTACTCAACAAGATACACATTCTTCTCAAATGCACCTGGTACATTCTTCTTCAGAATAGATCATATGTCGGGTCACAAATTAAGGCTCAAGAGATTTTAAATGACAGAAATCAATAATAACAAGAATGCTGGAAGATATCCAAATTTATGGAATTAAACAACATATTCTAAAAGAACCAATAGGTCAAAAAAGAAATCACAAGGGAAATTGGAAAATACTTAGAAAAATGAAAACACTAAAAATCTTGCAAGGTACAGCAAAAGCAATGCTAAGAGGGAATTTATAACCATAAATGCTTATAATTTAAAAAGATCTCGAACCAACAGCCTAGCTTTGCGCCTTAAGGAACTAGAAAAAGAACAAATTAACCCAAAGTTAGCAGGAAAGAAATATTAGAGAAATATTACTGAAACCAAAAGTTGGCTTTTGGGAAAGATTAACAAAATTCCAAACCTTTAGCTAGACTGATCAAGAAAAAGAGAAGACTCAAATTACTGATCGCAGAAATGAAAGTGAAGACATTACTAAGAATTACATAGAAATGAAAATTTTAAGAATAGAATACTATGAACAGTTGCATGCCAACAAACTGGATATCTAAATGAAATGGATAAAATCATAGAAAAACAATACATACCAACACCAAATTATGAAAAAATGGAAAATCTGAATACCCCCACAACTAGTAAATCAAAAAGCTTCCAGGACAAAGAAAGATCCTGAACCTGACGGCTTCATGCTGAATCCTACACTAAACATTTAAAGAAAAATGTCAATGCTTCTCAAATTCTAACAAAAAATTGAAAAGGGGACCCTGGTGGTCCAGTGGCTAGGAATCCACCATGCAATGCAGGGGATCCGGGTTCAGTCCCTGGTTGGGGAATTAAGATTCTATACTCTGCAGGGCAACTAAGCCTACGTGCTGCCGACTACTGACCCCATGCCCCACAACTAGAGATTCTGCGTGATGCAACGAAGATCCCAAGTGCCACTAAGACCCAATGCAGCTAAATACTTTTTTTTTTCACTGAAAAAAAGGGGACTACTTCTTAATCCAATCTATGAGCTAAGCATTGCCCTGATACCAAAGCTAGACAAAGATATTACAAGAAAAAAAAAAAACTATAAACCAACATTTTTATGAATATAGGTACAAAAATCCAAAAAACAACAAAAAGGCAAAACGTATTTTTGGCATTAAAGATAGACCAACAGAAAGGAAGAAAGCCAAGAAATAAATCCTTATATATATATGGTCAAATGATTGTCAAAAGATGACAAGACCATTCAATAGGGGAAAGGACAATCTTTTCAATAAATGGTGCTGGTATAATTGGATATCCACATGCAAAGAAATTAAGTTGGACCCTTACCTAACACCATGTACATGGATTTCCCTGGTGGTGAATGCAGTGGATAAGAATCTACCTGCCAAAGCAGGGGACTTGGTTTTGATCCCTGGCCTGGGAAGAGTCCACATGCCTCAGAACAGCTAAGCCCATGCACCACAACTACTGAAGCCCCAGTCGGGAGCCCACAAGCCACAACTACTGAAGCGTGTATGCTCCAGGGTCCACAAGCCACAACTAAGGATGGCACCACCCTTAGGGCAGAAAGTGAAGAGGAACTCAAAAGCCTCTTGATGAAACTGAAAGGGGAGAGTGAAAAAGTTGGCTTAAAGCTCAACATTCAGAAAACCAAGATCATGGCATCCGGTCCCATCACTTGATGGGAAATAGATGGGCAAACAGTAGAAACAGTGTCAGACTTTATTTTTGGGGGCTCCAAAAATCACTGCAGATCATGACTGCAGCCATGAAATTAAAAGAGGCTTACTCCTTGGAAGAAAAGTTATGAATAACCTAGACAGTATATTCAAAAGCAGAGACATTATTTTGTCGACTAAGGTCTGTCTAGACAAGGCTATGGTTTTTCCTGTGGTCACGTATGGATGTGAGAGTTGGACTGTGAAGAAGGCTGAGCACCGAAGAATTGATGCTTTTGAACTGTGGTGTTGGAGAAGACTCTTGAGAGTCCCAGTTGACTCATTGGAAAGGACTCTGATGTTGGGAGGGATTGGGGGCAGGAGGAGAAGGGGAGGACCGAGGATGAGATGGCTGGATGGCATCACGGACTCGATGGAAGTGAGTCTGAGTGAACTCCGAGAGATGGTGATGGACAGGGAGGGCTGGCGTGCTGCGATTCATGGGGTCGCAAAGAGTCGGACACGACTAAGCGACTGAACCGAACTGAAGACACTAACTATCAAAAGCCTAAAGGCAACCCATTCGAAAGCAAGGACTGGAATAGGTATGTTACACACATATTCAGAGCAGCATTATTCACAATAGCCAAAATGTGGAAGCAAGCCAAGTGTCCATCAACAGATAAACAAAATATTTTATATATATATATATACAGTAGAATATAATTCAGTCTTAAAATGGAAGGAAATTCTGACACAGGCTTCAACATTAAGACATTAAGCCAAGTGAAATAAGCCATTAAAAAACAATGTATGATTCCATTCATGAGATACTTAAGGAAGTCAGATTCAAGGAGACAGAAAGTAGTAATGTGAATGCGTTTAATCCCACTGAACTATATAAAGATAACTACATATAATGATATTTTTATGTTATACAGATTTTACCATAATTTTTTAAATGTTTAAGAAGGGGCACAGAAGGGGTTCCCACTGACCACATTTGTAACAATTTGAGATGCAAAAAGAACAATTGTTGATTTTAATGGATTAAATCTATGAAAATTCATGAACCAAAAGTGACAATGGGTCAGCTATTATCCCAGCTCTGAACATTGTGAACTGAAGTGAAAAATCAAGCATTTATTCTGTCTGATAGGAAACTATTACTTCAAATTCACCAAATGATTCCAGTTGTTTAAGAAAAATCCTACTTTACAGAAGAGTACAAACTAAAACAGAAGGAATGGTGGGATGGGAAAATCAATTTATAACCTCTAAGGGAACTTCTGGTTAAGGAAAAATTAGTATTTGTTTAAGTGAAAGTGAATGATAAGTGGGGAGGGGGACCTTTGGGTGGATCCAAGGTAAAATTACAAATTGCTTTCTGACAATAAAGCTGAAATATAAGTTCAAATAGATTAATGAGGCTTTTCTCTCCCCTAATTCAAGGGCCGCACCTAATGTCACCAAAGGTGGGAGCCAGATATATCTCCAGGCTACTACCTTGGAGACATCCTTACCCCAAATCAGGAATCCAATTAGCTTTAAGATCTTTAGAGGGAATATAATATATAATCATTTAGACCAAGCTAAATCATAATGATGAAAATGAAAGAGGAGCATGAAAAAGCTGGCTTAAAGCTCAACATTCAGAAAACTAAGATCATGGCATTTGGTCCCATCACTTCATGGCAAATAGATGGGAAAACAATGGAACAATGACAGACTTTATTTGGGAGGCTCCAGAATCACTGCAGATGGTGACTGCAGCCATGAAATTAAAAGACGCTTACTCCTTGGAAGGAAAGTTATGACCAACCTAGACAGCAACTTCAAAAGCAGAGACATTACTTTGCCAACAAAGGTCCATCTAGTCAAGGCTATGGGTTTTCAACATTAGTCATGTATGGATGTGAGAGTTGGACTATAAAGAAAGCTGAGCACCAAAGAATTGATGCTTTTGAACTGGGGTGTTGGAGAATACTCTTGAGAGGTTCTTGGACTGCAAGGAGATCCAACCAGTCCATACTAAAGGAAATTAGTCCTGAATATCCAGGATTAATATTGGAAGGACTGATGTCAAAGCTGAAACTCCAGTACTTTGGCCACCTGATGTGAAGAACCGACTCATTTGAAAAGACCCTGATGCTGGGAAAGATTGAAGGTGGGAGGAGAAGGGGAAGACAGAGGATGAGATGGTTGGATGACTCAATGGACATGAGTTTGAATAGACTCCAGGAGTTAGTGATGGACAGGGAGGCCTGGTGTGCTGCAGTCCATGGGGTCACAAACAGTGACTGAACTGAACTGAAATCATACCACAAGAAAGCAATTCGTCCACAAGGAAGAATAGTCTACAAGGCAAAAGTTAATGTGATGAAAAATGAAAGATCAGTAAAGAAAAAAGAAAACTCTTCTAATTTCAAAGAGACTTAAACCTGGATTTTGGTTTGGACACACTAACTGGAAAGTACATTTTAGGAGCAACTAGGGAATTTGAATAAGAATTACATCTATGTAAACGAGTTGCTACTATATAGCACAGGGAACTATATATAATATCCTTTGATAAACCGTAAGGGAATAGAATATGTTAGTGTGTATGACTGAATCACTTTGCTGAACAGCAGAAATTAACATGACATTGTTGATCAACTGTATTTCAAAACAATTTTAACTTTGAAAGAACTACATCTAAGATGATATTTAGAAATTATCATTCATTAACTCTGAAGATGTGATAATGTGTTTTGACTATGGAAGAAAAGAAATTGCCATCCTATCGTCTTATCAAAACTCCATCCATTTTATTCACCCCTTACACTCAGTAACTAACATAAAGTAGGCACATAATAGGCACCAGAGATTACTGGATGGGTATTTCTGGGGTACACAGCCACATTTCCCTCCCTTTTCCTTTCCTGATTCTCTACAGGCAAATTTCTTTGGGGATGTCTACAACACTTTACCACTGTCTCAATTTATTATTCCTCCAAGTTCGGTCTGCCTCCCATTTCTCCACAGAAACAGCTTTCATAAAGGTCACTGATGATCTCCATGTTATCAAGTCCAAACACATGTCCGAGTCCTCCCCTGCTTGACCTTTCATGAGTTTCTGAGACTACTGGCCATTGTTCTCTTTCTTTTTAAAAATGTTTATTGGAGTACAGTTGATTTACAATGTTGTATTATCTTCTGCTGTATAGCAAAGTGAATCTGTTATACCTATATATATACATATACCTGGAGAAGGAACTGGCAACCCACTCCAGTATGCTTGCCTGGAGAATCCCAGGGACAGAGGAGCCTGGTGGGCTGCTGTCTATGGGGTCGCACAGAGTCAGACATGACTGAAGCAGCTTAGCAGCAGCAGCGCACATATACCAACTCTTTTTTAGATTCTTTTCCTATAAAAAGGATAATGGCCATTGTTTCCTTAAATGGTCCCTTCCCCCTGGCCTCTGGAACACAGGGACTTACTGGCCAGGCTTTTCTACTTCCCTTCACTCCGGGCTTCCTCCTCAGTCCCCTTTTGCATTATGCTACTCTCTGGGCAACCTTTCTCATGTTAATACATCCACTTCTGTTTATAGTCAATTATTCCTAAATCAATAGCTCCAGGGCAGACCTGTTCAGAATCTTCCAGATGCTTAATGTTCAGTCTATTTGGATAGCCCAAAGGCACTTAGTTTTTGGACTAAGTCCAAAACCCAGGATCGGCTTTATCCACTCACCCAACCCCCAACCTACCCCTAGGAGAATAAAACTATTATTCCTGTTCGTTCTCATCCTTTGCTCCCAGAAAATGTCGCCAATCCAAGTTAATTACCAATTTTTGTGATTTCTACATCAAAAAGGACTCCAAGATCTACTCCATTTTCTCCACTCACCTTTCTAGTTCAGCCACCACTTTGATTGGATTATCACGATAGCTTCTAATTATTGCCTTGAATTCCACCCACACCCACCAGGACATAAATCACGTCATTTATTCAGTTAATAGTCTCAGCATTGGGTGCTGGGATTAAAGAGATTCCAGGTAACTTCTGATAGAGACTTCTGAGGACTCAGGGAAGAAGACCAAGTTGTAAAGTCACGTAAAGTCAGCGGGAAGCAGATAGGGAGGAAAAAATTACTAATTGGCAGGCCTTTGACAGATACTGGAAGTACAATGGTAAGTCTACCATCATATATTTTACCATTTATTAATCAGTATTTTTTTTTAATAAATCTAATTGTGATTGATCATACTTAAACTCTTCAATGGCTTTCCCCTGCTCTTGGAACAACCAACTCAAGCCCAACAGGACTTCCGTGGTTCCAGAGTCCTTGCCTCCCCTCCCCTTGACCACTCTCCCATCACTCTCTCAGCCTCGGCCTCTTCCTGAATCTTTACTACCTCCAAGGTGGAGGCATTCTGTCTCCCAGCTCAGGACCCGCCAACCCTTCACCTAACCATTTCTCTCCCGTTCCAGAATGAATACTCAGCTGTCTCCTCCACATCCTAAATCAGATCAAACACCTCTGCTCTATGTTACTGTGGCCCCTATATTTCTTCTTTACAGTTATTTCTACACTTCCAATCATCCAGCTACTTATTAATAAAACGATCGATGAAATATGTGACGGTAAACTCACCACCCTATTCCCAGAGTCTGTCAAAGGCCTGCCAGTTAGTAATTTTTTCCTCTCTGTCTGCTTCCGCCAACTTTCTTTGTCTTCTTTCCAGAGTACTCAGAAAAGTCTCTATCAGAGGTTACCTGAAATCTGTACTCCCAGCGCCCAACCCTAAGACTACTAACGGAAAAAACGACACATGACTAATGTTCTCTTCCTCGCATCCCTTCCCTTCCCAACCTATTCCTCGGACCCCTAATCCTCCAGATTTGTGCTTCCCTCGACCACCCCAACCTCCACGCCCTCAGCCCCCACGCGGTGTCCTGGGGTGACGCCTGACTCACCTCTGTGAACTGGTGCGAAGCCACATGCCACTGGTTCAGGCCCTCGGCCCCCTGCTCCATTTGAGCTTGGGACGGGTTGCACATTGACACTGCGCTAGGGTCCAGACCCACACCCGAGCAGAGCTGAGACTCGCGGCGCGGCGCAGGTCTGGTACTGCCACGCCACAATCACCGCGCTCAGCTTCTACTTCTCTCCGCGCGGGGGGGCGGAGCCAAGGGCCGCACCCAGCGACCCACCCAGCAGCTGCTGCCCCACCCTGCCGCGCTTCTGCCTCGCGCTGCCTGCCCTGAGGCAGCAGGGTCACTAACAGGGGACCTCAAGACTTTCATTACCTGTGGCTCACGTCTTCACCACCCTACCCACCCCACCCGCCTTTCTGAGCATTTTCACTTGCCCGAGTGAGGGTGGGGACCCCGAGATTTCAGACTTCGGGCAGGCCATGTGGACAGTATGGAGGGACGAGGAAAGGAGGCTGGAGAGATCAGCAGGTCAGGGTGTAGGGCGTCTGCAGACAGGAGAGCTTCCAGCACCACCCCACCAGCTCGGGGTTCTTGCCGTGGCCTCCGCTATAGGCCAGGTACCGATGTCCTTGGGTGTACCAGCTGAAGACTGGGAGCTCTGGGAAGCAAAGCCTTTTTTCCTATGGTACTTCGGACTACCTACTGTGTGTTGGGCGCTATCTTTTGGAACTAGGGATACAATGACAAACGAGACAGAACCAAGTCCTTGCGCTCAGGGAATTTTCATCCTAAATGGGCAGACAGAAAAAATATATAATAAAATCAGTAGTCAACATAATTTTAGATGAGGGTGAGCACTGTGGAGAAAACAAAGCAGGACAAGAGAGCTCTTCTCAGGTGAGCTGAGAATCAAGTGCCTGAAAGGAACCAGACATAGGAAGATTGGAGAAAGATGGAAGAAGCAAGAGCTTGGTAGGGCCAGGTGACCTCAGTGATGTGGATAAAGGGGGAGGATGGAATGACATGAGAGCAGAGATGAGCAGGGTCTTGGAGACTGTGGAAAGTAGTTTAGATGTTATTCTAGGGGTGAAAAATCCACTGAAGGATGTTTAAGCAAGAAATTGGTATGATCTAAGTTTTTAAAATAATTATTTTAGAATTAATTTTAAAATAACAGGGACCTACTGTATAGCACAGGGAACTATATTTAGTATCTTGCAATAACCTATCATGGGAAAGAATCTGAGTCACTTTGCTATACACTTGAAACTAACATTACATTGTAAATTAACTATACCTTAATAAAAAGAAAATAATCCTTCCATTCCTTTGAGGCTTATGGACAAGAGAGAAGCAGGGACACCCGTTAAAAAGCTAAAGGAGGTCTCCAAGAAAGAGAACTCACTGTTCAGTGGTCGGCAGGGGTGGAGGGGGGCTGATGATGGTCATTAAATAATATTTTAGAATTTTAAAAGGTGGGACTTGGTAGTAGATTTGAATGGTAAAGGACCAGGAGGAAAAGAAGAATTAAAGGTGACCCTTAGATTACTGGGGAAGCAACCAAGTGCTGACTGCACCGTTTGGTAATACTGAAAGATAGGAATTTGGGAAGATATCGAGGCTGCTGGGACAAGAATTCCACTTTAGACATGTTGACTTTGAGATGACTTTCCTGGTGACTCAGAGGTAAACAACCCACCTGCCAGTGCAGGAGACAGGGGTTCGATTCCTGGGTCGGGAAGATTCCCTGGAGAAGAATATGGCAACCCACTCCAATATTCTTGCCTGGGAAATCCCATGGACTGAGGAGCCTGGTGGGCTACAGCTCATGGGGCTGCAAAAGAGTCAGACATGACTTAGCAACTAAAACAAACAACAAACAAATTAAATATGTTCAGAGAGAGATCAGGGGTGTAAATGTAAATTTAGGTGTTGTCAGCATAGAGATGGTGATTTTAAGGTTATAAGAATGGATGATATCCACTAGGAAGATAACAGGACAGAACCCAAGTTCACCCTACATTTAAGATCAGATGTAACAGTGAGGTCATCCAAAGACTTTGGGAGATAACCACCAGACAGAGGAAAAGTCAGGAAATTCTATTTCAAGGAGCCAAGAGAGGGAATTCCCTGGCAGTCCATTGATTAGGACTCTGGGCTTCCATTGTAGGGGGCCCAGATTCCACAAGCCATGTGGTAGGAGAAAAAAAAAAAAAAATCCAGAGAAACATGTATGTGAAAGAAGAAATGTTAAACTACATCGAATGTTGCTAAGAACCAGGTAAGAGCCTCTGAGGTTTGACAAGGTGGGATCTTTGGTGACTTTGACTATGACTTTGGCAGTCACAGAGGAGATTGAAGCTGGACTGGAGTGGGTAAAAAGGGAGCACGTGCTGATAAGGTAGACACACTCCTTTTCCAAGGAGTCTGAAACTGACATTTAAGCAGAGAGAGGGTTTAATTATAAGAGTGACAATAATAAGGGAAGAATAGCCAGGACCCAAGGTACAAATAGACAAGAGAGCTTTTGGTGAGAGCAAGGGCTTCTGCTCTGTTGTGACAGGTGAGATAGTACGTCTTAAGAATCAGTGTCTTCACTAAGAAGGGCGTGACTGAGAGCAGGCCCTTGAGAAGTAGGGCTCCAATGCTTCTGTTACTAACACCTGCTCAGGCATCAGCTCTGGTATCACCTTTTTATGGGCCTTCTCTAACTCCCACTTGACGCCTCTTCCAGTTACCATACACCTAGTGTTTCTTCTAACATGGCATTTAGAAAATATCTGTGGAATGAAGCATATTTGATAAACAGAGTCGGTCATTTTTTTTAACAGCTCATTCCTCTATAGGACAAAATTATTTTCATAAATCAAATGTCTTAATTCGTTTCATGTCAATTTCACATCACTCTGGCTTTGAGATTTGGGATCTCTGACTTAATCTTCCCGATTCTCACTATTAGCAACCAGTACTTGAGAGGATTAGCTCTATGATTCATGAACAATCTATTCATGTCTTTACTTCATCAGCCCCCGTGCCCCCAGGGCAAGGCATAACAGGACAGAGACAACCCACCCTTCAGTCTTTTAATATAGAACATATTTTTGTTGTGGACATCTGGAACACCAGGGACTGGAGAGGAAGAGATTATCCTGGGGTCCTGCCTCCTGCCCCCACCTAAAACCACACTCAGGGTCTGCTGACTGTCCTAGAGAAATATGCCTCAGGTCTGGGAATGACTCAGGCAGGCATGCCGCCCTATTCCCCCTCAGCCTGGGTCATTCTGGACTCCGGTCTTGGGTCAGTGACCTGTCGCTTCACCCACTCTACTCCACCATCCAAGGTAGCTCTGATTTCTGTAAGTATTCCAAACACACAAAAAAGCATGGTACCAAGCACCGGGCATTGTCATATTGTTACATTTTCATCCTTATCTGTCTTACAGCTGCTGTGGTGGCTTAGTCCACCCGCCAGTGCAGGAGACCCAGGTTCAATCCCTGGTTCAAGAAGATCCCCTGGAGAAGGAAATGGCAACCCACTCCAGTATTCTTGCCTGGGAAATCCCATGGACAGAGGAGCCTGGGGGGCTACAGTCCCTGAGGTTGCAAGAGTCAGACACGACTGAGCAACTGGACCACCACCACCACTTCTTTCATCATTCAGAGAGGATTACCACGTCCATTTATACATACTGAGGCTCAGAGAAAAGCAGTCCATCAAATCATAGGCAGGTAGTTCCAAAAGCCATATGCTACTTAATGTCTCCAGAACGTGTTTCTCTGCCAAGAATGTCCTTCCTGCTCATCATCAGAGCATCTGCAATCTGACTAACTCCTACCTGTCTTGCACCTCCTGTAAGGTAGGCTACCCTGATACTAGGCTGCGTTACGTGCCTTCTCTGTTTACCCACATCTTGGCACAAATAACTAACTGCCTTTTTGTTGATGATGTGGTTATTATTTATTTGCTTAAGAGTCTTTCTTTTCTGCCTTCCCCCCGCTCACTGTGAGCCCCACATATACATACTCCATTCTGTTTGCTCTCTCTCCTCTGTTCTACTCAGAGTGCGGTCCATGGATGACACCAGTTTGCAAACTTAACCAGTCTGCAGGACCAGGTACAGGAATCGAGAGAAACATTTAGGAACTTTCATAGTAATTTGGCAAGTAATTTCTGTTGATTGAATCTAGTAATGAAAAACTAGGACTTGTATCTTTTAATGTCCTTTCACTTTATTTTTCTAGTAATTGATTTTCATTGTATTCTATAAAAGAATCCATTCTTTTTTAAAAATATTCATTTATTTCTTTGGCTGTATCACGCCTTAGTTGGGGCACACGGGATCTCTGTTGCATCCTCACGGGAATCTTTCACTGTGGCTCAAGGACTCACTAGTTGTGGCATGTGGCCTCAGTAGTTGAGGCCCGTGGGTTAGTTGCTCCGAGGCATGTGACATCTTAGTTCTCCAGGGATCAAACCTGAGTCTCCTACGTTGCAAGGTGGATTCTTAACCACAGGATCACCAGGGAAGTCCCAAAAGAATCCATTCTTGACTGGTTGGAAAAAGAAAGAAGAAAAGAAATGGTCCTTCACTAGAATAGTTTGAGAAGCACTGGCTTTTGTTTCCCAGAAGCCAAGACAGGTTCCAGTATAAAAAGACACTGAATAAATGCAAAAGTGAATAAAAAGTGAATTCAGTTGACAAATGTGTCTATCCTAAGGTAATAAAATTGACAGAACTTAGTGCTGTGTTAGGTTAATGCTGGGGAAGAGAAGTGAGTCCAAGGAAGCCCCCAGGTGTTTACCTTGAGTTCTGGGAGCTTGCTCATGCCATTCCCTAAGATATAGGGAACATTGGAAGGGGAACAGATTCAGGGCATGTTACAGATGATGAGTTCATTTTTGAAAGGTTGACTTTGAGGTTACCTATCAGATTGCCAAGTTTCCCTTGTAGCTCAGCTGGTAAAGAATCTGCCTGTAATGCAGGAGACCCTGGTTTGATTCCTGGGTCGGGGAAGATCCCCTGGAGAAAGAATAGGCTACCATTCCAGTATTCATGGGCTTCCCTGGTGGCTCAGACAAAGAATCTGCCTGCAATGCGAGAGACCTGGGTTCAATCCCTGGATGGGGAAGGTCCCCTGGAGGAGGGCATAGCAACTCACTCCAGTATTCTTGCCTGGAGAATCTCCATGGACAGAGGAGCCTGGCGGGCTACAGTCCATGGGGGCTGCAAAGAGTCGGACACAACTGAGCAACTAAGGACAGTGCAACACATGAGATAGCAAAATGGGGATGTTCCAGAGGCAGATAGATATATGGGTCAGATGCTTGGGAGGTAAAGTCTAGGCTGGGGGTGCAGATAACAGAGTTGAAACCATTAGGATGTATGAGACCATCTGGGACAGACTAGCTATCATACTTTCCTGTTGCCTCAACAGGCCCACAGTCTGTGAGCCCCCTGCCCAGGAGAAAAGGTGCATGATATGAGGAGGCTGGTCCCTGCCACAAGTCCCCTTCTTGTCCTATCCTGACTGTGACCTAGTGACATCAAGCACACCAGTGAAATCCCTTTGTTCCTTGTGCTGCGTACATAACCCTGATTCGCAGGGAGCAACTTGCTCACCGTCTTCAGTCTCTCTCAGCTTGCTTGAGCTGGCTTCCTTAGTGACCTCCCACATAGTCCCCTGTATGGCATGCCTGCCTCTCTCCTCTACAGCTTGTGAGTATGTTAAATCCCTTTCACTTTCATATGCCTCAGTGTGGTGTTATTCCATATCTATACTGATCATTTAAAAAAAATTAAGAACATAGTTATTTCTTAAACATACTTATGAATCCCATTCTGTTCACTTTTTTTTTTCAAGCTTTAAACTTTTTATTTTGTATTGGGGTATAGCTAGTACAACACGGTCAGTGTTGGAGAAGACTCTTCAGAGTCCTTTGGACTACAAGGAGATCAAACCAGTCTATCCTAAAGGAAATCGATCCTGAATATTCATTGGAAGGACTGATGCTGAAGCTGAAGCTCCAGTACTTTGGCCTCCTGATGCAGAAGAGCTGACTCATTAGACAAGACCCTGATGCTGGGAAAGACTGAAGGCAGGAGGAGAAGAGGACAACAGAGGATGAGATGGTTGAATGGCATCATTGACTCAATGGATATGAGTTTGAGCAAGCTCTGAGAGATGGTAAAGGACAGGGAAGCCTGGCATGCTGCAATCCATGGGGTCCAAAGGGTTGAACATGACTGAGCAACTGAACAACAATAGTCGATTAACAATGTTGTGGTAGTTTCAGGTGAACAGCGAAGGGACTCAGCCACACATATAATCCCATTCTGCTCTTAATCTGTACAGCATTCTAACAGATACTGCTGGAGCTTATACTGGGGTGAGGCCCATGACTTGCCCAGAAAAGGCAAGTCTGGAGAACAGGAAAGCACTGGGCACAGTAGAAAACACCAGAGAACTAGAGGAGTCAGTCGTGAACTTGGAAGACTGTCTGGGAACTTGAAGGTTGTCTGTTTCTAGAACAGAAAATTAGAGCCCGAGTTTGAAGGTTATAGGCTGGCACTTCATCACAAATTACAGACAGATGCTGCAGATAGATGCTCTCTCTCTGTTTCCTGACAAAGTAAAGAAGATAAGGATAAAGGCACTAGGATTGCACCAGTTTGTAGTAGTAAAGGACATTTGGAAGCAACCTAAATATGTGCCAATGGGAGAATGTATACCTTGGTTACAGTCAAAGAATGGAATCCTATCTTCAGTCAGAATGAATAAAAAAGAATGCCATGTGTCTTTATAAACCTCAAACATGTAATCTGACAAATGTAATGTAGCATCCTGGGTTGGATCCTAGAACAGGAAAAGGACGTGGAAATGGAAAAACTGGTGAGGAAATTCCCTGGCAGTTCAGTGGGTAGGAATCCAAGCCTCCACTGCAGTGGGCACCGGTTCAATCCCTGGTTGGGGAACTAAGATACCAAAAGCCACAGGGCAGTACCAAAAAATAAACTATATACTATTATTTAGTTTACATAATTGATACTGTATCCATTATATCTTAAAATTAGAAAAAAGCTTGGAAGATGAAGACATTGGTGATCACTTGTACTCTTTATATGTTTAATTTTTTTTTCTAAGAAAGGAGAAAAGACCATAAGGACTTTCTGAATTGTCACATTATATAACTGTAGAGCAGACCTTAATTTCTCAGTAATGTCACCTCAGACCTCAGTCCCAGGTTCACAGTACCTCTGTCAAAGTAGAAATTTTTAAAGCTTAACTCAGAAGATTGGGAAAGCTGATTGAGAGAGCAGTTAAAGGACAGAGACTTACATAATTACATAGGAAGGGAATGTTTAAATAAGTTTGCTAAAGTAGAGGCTTATGGACTGAATGTTTGTGTTCCCCAAAATTTATATGTTGAAATGTGATGGTAATAGGAAGTGGAGCTTTGGGGAAATAATTAGGTCAGGAGGCTGGGACCGTCATAATGGGACTAGTGCCCTTATGAAAGGGACCCCAAAGAGTTCTGTCCCTCTCTTTCTGGCATGTAAGGATATAACCAGAAGACAGCAGTCTGCAGCACAGAAGAGGGCCTTCAGCAGAACCTGACCAGGCTGGCACCCTGATTTTGGACTTCACCCTTCAGAACTGTGAACAATAAATCCCCATTGTTTATAATCCACCCAGTCTATGGTACCGTGTTATAGCAGAACAATGAACTACACTACATTTGGAGTTGTCTTCTCTACTGGCCAAATATCATTTACACCTTTACGAGGCAAAAATCTACAAGTCAACTTGTAACTTCAGTGAATCTGGGCTGTAATTAGTAGTAATAGCAAGTCAAAGGTACATCCCCCCCCCCAAAAAAAAAGGTACATCCCCTAGGGAATTAACTAATAAATCCTATTGGACTATAGTATAACATTGAAAGGACTCAAAAGAGTTGTGTTATCATCATGGCAGAATAAGAGCTTTCTACCATCTTCCTCCCAAAGAGCAACAATTTAGGCAATTTGAGATTTAACAAAGATGATAAGAGGACCAGTTTTGCTTTACTTCCCCCAGAGAAGCACAGCTCAGTGCTAAGAGGGACCATTTTGGCCCATGGTTCCTCCCACGGAGGCAAGTGAGCTTGTGAGTGAAGGCCCAGCATTCTCAGCTGTGCAGGTCACTGTCAAAGACTCCCGCTTCTTTGTTGCTCCATCCCAAAACCTGAGGTGTGCTGCACAACAGAAAGGTAGGGAGCAGCAGATAGAGCCCACATAGGGCTTCCAAGGGACACAGATCCTAGTAACTGTGCCACAAACTCCATCTGGAGATCTGCGCATGGGCCACTGGAGATGCTTCACCTTCAAATCCCCCCAACTGCCCCACATCACCCCCAGAACTCCATATGCCACACCCCCCACCTCAAGACTGGCTCCCTATCAGTGCTCCCAGCAGTGGTGAGAATGAGCTTTTGCAGCTGGTTAGCAAGCACACCAACTTCTGCTTCATTGACTATGCTAAAGCCTTTGACTGTGTGGATCACAACAAACCATGGAAAATTCTTAAAGAGATGAGAATACCAGAACACCTAACCTGCCTCCTGTGAAACCTGTATGCAAGTCAAGAAGCAACAGAACCAGACATGAAACAATGAACTGGTTCCAAACTGGGAAAGCAGTATGAAAGTGAAGTTGCTCAGTTGTGTCCAACTCTCTGTGACCCCATGGATTGTAGCCTACCAGGCTCCTCCCTCCATGGGATTCTCCAGGCAAGAATACTGGAGTAGGTTGCCATTTCCTTCTCCAGGGGATCTTCCCAATCCAGGGATCGAACCCAGTTCTCCTGTATTCCAGGCAGACGCTTTAACCTCTGAGCCACCAGGGAAGTCCGGGAAAGGAGTATGTCAAGGCTGTATATTGTCACCTTGCTTTTTTAACTTATATGCAGAGTACATCATGCAAAATACAGGGCTGGATGAAGCACAAGCTGGAATCAAGATTGCTGGGAGAAGAATCAATAACCTCAGATATGCAGACGACACCATCCTTATGGCAGTGAAGAGAAACTATCCTAAAGGAAATCAGTCCTGAATATTCATTGGAAGGACTGATGCTGAAGCTGAAACTCCAGTACTTTGGCCACCTGATGTGAAGAACAGACTCATTGGAAAAGACTCTGATGCTGGGAAAGATTGAAGGCAGGAGGAGAAGGGGACGACAGAGGATGAGATGGTTGAATGGCATCACTAACTCGATGGACATGAGTTTGAGCAAGCTCTGGGAGTTGGTGATGGACAAGGAAGCCTGGCGTGCTGCAGTCCATGGGGTCACAGAGAGTCGGACACAACTGAGCGACAGAACTGAACTGAAGAGGAAGTACAGAGCCTCTTGATGAGAGTGAAAGAGGAGAGTGAAAAAGTTGGCTTAAAACTCACCACTCAGAAAACCAAGATCATGGCATCTGGTCCCATCACTTCATGGCAAATATATGGGGAAACAATGGAAACAATGACAGACTTTATTTTCTTCTGCTCCAAACTCACTGAGGATGGTGACTGCAGCCATGAAATTAAGAGATGTTTGTTTCTTGGAAGAAAAGCTGTGACAAACCTGACAGCATATTAAAAAATAGAGACATTACTTTGCCAACAAAGGTCCATATAGCCAAAGCTCTGGTTTTTCCAATAGTCATGTATGAATGTGAGAACTGAACCACAAAGAAGGCTGAGCACCAAAGAATTGATGTTTTTGAGCTGTGGTGCTGGAGAAGAACTTTGAGAGTCCCTTGGACAGCAAGGAGATCAAACCAGTCAGTCCTAAAGGAAATCAGTTCTGAATATTGGGAAGACTGATGCCAAAGCTGAAGCTCCAACACTTTGGCCACCTGATGGGAAGAGCTGACTCTTCCCATTGGAAAAGATCCTGATGCTGGGAAAGATTAAAGGCAGGAGGAGAGGGGGACAAGAGAGGATGAGATGGTTGGATGGCATCACCGACTCGATGGACGTGAGTTTGAGCAAGCTCCGGGAGATGGTAAAGGACAGGAAAGCTTGGTGTGCTGCAGTCCATGGGGTCTCAGAGAGTCAGACACGACTGAACAACTGAGCAACAACAAAGCAAGCACACCGAGAAAGCCAGTCCGACTCTGTAGGCCTGGGGAGTCACAAACTTAAGCATTCAATGCATTACTGAGAAAGTGTGCAAGCTTGAGGATTCTACCACAAGAGGGGACAAGTATGGAGCAGTGCACCCTTAGAAAAGGTCTGAGAAAGCCCCAAATGCCTAGCAGGGGTGACAGAAAATATTTATACCCCAAAGCCGATCGTTAAGAACGAAATCTGTGATTGCCACTTCAAGTGGGAAGATAGCAATGCAAGGCTTCAAGTTATGCAAACAATCAAGGAAACACGACACCACAAAAAAAAATAATAATTTTTAGTAACCAACCTCAGCGAAATGAATATCTACAATTTGTCCAATAAGGAATTCAAAATAGCTGTTTTAAGGAAACTTGGTGAGCTACAAGTAAATTTCAAAAAAGACAATTCAATGGAACCAGGAAACCAATACATGAACAAAATAATTCAGTAGAATCATTGAATATTGAAATATTGAAAAATAGTCCAATAGAGAGATAGGAACTTAAAAAAAAGCACCAAACAAATTCTGGAGGTAAAGAATACAGTAAATGAAATGGAAAATGCAATAAATAGAGAGCATAAACAGCAGACAGGATACAGCAAAAGAACCTGTACAGTAGAGGACAGGGTGGGTGAAATTATCCAGTTAGAGGGGAACAAAGAACATTCCTGAACATTCTTACCAAACAAAAAAAGAGTGAAGAAAGCCTACATGAATTATACGACACAATATGTCATGTATGCAAACAACACAGGAAGACTCATACACAGGAACCTTCAAGCTGAGAACTTTCGAGGATGCACATGTGCCTTCTATCGACATCAGGCCTGAGTGAAATTGCAACCCGTCCTCTTTCTCCTGTTGCTGACAGTCCTTTAGCTCTACCGCCTCCTACCTCTTCTCCTCCTCCAGTCAGTCAGTGCCAGCCCCTGATGCCAGCTGTTGTACTGTACTACTGTACTTTTCAGGGTACTATACTGTAAGATTTAAAATAGTTTCTTTATTTTTGTGTTTATTTTTATATATTACTTGTTTACTTTTATATATTACTATGTGTTATTTTATATATTATTTTTGTATATTATTATTATATATATATACATAATATGATATTCTGAAGAGTATTATACATCTATTAAAGTGCAGTACTATACGTCAATTGTGTTAGCTGGATACCTAGGCTAACTTTGTTGGACTTATAAGCAAATTGAACTTATGAATATGCTCTCAGAGAGGAACTCATTCATATGTAGGGGACTTACTATATTTGCATTATGAGAGTCCCAGAAAGAGAAGAGAATGAGAAAAGGGCTGAATGCTTATTTAAAGGAGCTGAAAAATTCCCAAATCTGGAAGGAGATATGGACATCTAGATACATGAAGCTCATAGGTCCCCATATAGATTCAACTCAGAGAAGACCTCACTGAGGCACATTATAATAAAACTGTCAAAAAAACAGAAACAGAGAGAGAATTCTGAAAGCAGAAAAAAAATTATTTAACTCATCTCATGCAAGTGAACCCCCATATGGCTATCAGTGAAGTTCTCAGCAGAAACCTTGCAAAAAAGATCATAAAGTGATATGTACAAAGTGCTAAAAGAAAAAAAAAAAACTTTCCACCTAAGAACAATAATAATAAAAAACTGCTCAGCTGAGAATACTTTAGTGGTCAAACTTGTCCTTTAGAAATGAAAGTGAGATAAAGACTTTCCCAGACAAAAAAAAGCTAGTTCGCACCGCTAGACCTACTTGTTCTAAGAACTGGGAGTTCTTCAATGGAATGAAAGGACAGTAATTAGTAACATGAAAACATTGAAAAGTATAAAGCTCACTGATAAAGGTAAGTATATAGTCAAATTCGGAATACTCTACTACTGTGATATGGTAAAGTGTTATCCATTTAACTCTAGTATAAAGGTTAAAGGACAAAAGTGTTAAATATAACTATAGTTATAATAGTTTTAACAAATATACAATATAAAAAGATGTAAATTGTGACATTAAAATCATAAAATGGGGGAGCAGTAAAAAAGTAGAGGTTTTGTATGTGATCAGTCATCAGCTTAAATAAAATTGCTATATTAATAACTATATGTTGTTTTATGTAAGCTTCATGGTAATCACAAAATAAAAACCTATAATAGATAAAAAGAAAGGAACTGAGGCATACCGCTATGGAAGATCATCAAACCACAAAGGAAGACAACAAGAAAAAAAGAAAGGAAAAATGGAACTGTAAAGCATCCAGAAAACAATTAACAAGATGGCAATAGTAAGTCTTTATCTATCAATAATTACCTTGAATGTAAGTGTATCCAATTCTCCAAGCAAAAGACAGAGTGGCTGGATGGATAAAAAAACAAGACCCAACTATAAGCTGCCTAAAAGAGACTCACTTCAACTTTACAGGCACACATAGGCTGAAAGTAAAAAGATAAAAAATACATCCCATGCAAATGGAAACCAGAAGGAGAGCAGGTCAGAAAAATAGACTAAGTAAAAAGTGTTATGAGACAAAGAGGTCACTATATTATGATAAAAGGATCAATGAAGCAAGAGGGTAAAATGATTGTAAATAAATGCACCCAATAAGAGTGCCTAAATATATTAGGCAAATTAACAGATATTTAATTTAATAAAGGTAGTAATATGCAACAATACAATAACACTAAGAGGCAGTTCCCCATTCTCAACAATGGATAAATCACCAGGCTGAAAATCAAGAGGGAAACATTAGACTTGAACCACACTTTTGAACAAAAAGAACTGATATATTACATTCTATGCAACAAAACAGAATACACATTCTTCTCAAGCACACACTGAACCTCCTCCAGAATAGATCATATATCAAGTCACAAACAGGTCTTAGCAAAGTTAAATAGACTGAGATCATACCAAGTATCTTTTCCAACCATAATAGTAAGAAACTAGGAGTCAGTAACAGGAGGAAGACTGAAGATTTCACAAATATAGGGAAATTAAACAACACACTTCTGAACAATCAATGAGTCAAGGAAGAAATCAAAAGCAAGGCCACCAAAAATCTGTTAGGATAAAATAATTCAGTAATGTTGAGGAATACAAACTTGACATACAAAAATCAGTTGAGTTTCCATACACTAAAAGCAAATTATCAGAAAGAGAAATTAAGAAAATAACCCTATTTACAATAGCACCCAAAACAATAAAATAATAAATTTAATTAAGGGGGCAAAAGACTTGGATAATGAAAATTATAAGATATTGATGGAAGAAATTGAAGACACAAAGAGAACAATATTTTGTGTTCATAGATTGGAAAAATTAATATTGTTAAAATGTTCATACTAGCTAAAGCCATCTATAAAATCAATGCAATCCCTACTAAAATTCCAATGTCATTTTTCACAGAAAAAAGAAAAATCCTAAAATTCATATGGAACCACAAAAGACCCCCAAATAAACAAGCAATCCTGAGAAAGAAGAACAAAGTTGGAGGCAAAATACTTTCCAATTTCAAACTTTATTACGAAGCTGTATTATCAGGGTAGTATGGCACTAGCATAAAAACTGGAGAAGGCGGTGGCCCCCGCTCCAGCGCTCCTGCCTGGAGAATCCCGTGGACGGAGGGGCCTGGTGGGCTGCAGTCCATGGCGTCGCCGAGGGCCAGACACGACTGAGCGACTGCACTTTCACTTTTCAGTTTCATGCACTGGAGAAGGAAATGGCAACCCACTCCAGTGTTCTTGCCTGGAGAACCCCAGGGACAGGGGAGCCTGGTGGGCTGCTGTCTGTGGGGTCACACAGAGTCGGACCCGACTGAAGTGACTTAGCACCAGTAGCAGCAGCATAAAAATAGACACATAGACAAATAGAACTGAATCAAGAGCCCAGAAATAAACCTACATGTATAGGTCAATTGATCTTTGACAAGGGCAACAAGAACACCCAATAGGCAAGGGGGAGTCTCTTTAATAGAGTGTTAAGAAAACGGGATATCTATGAAACTGGACCCCTCTCTTATACCACTCACGAAAATTAACTTAAAGTGAATTCAAGACTTAAATATAAGGAATTCCCTGGTGGTCCAGTGGTTAAGAATCTGCTTGTCAATGCAGGAGACACAGGTTCGATCCCTGGTCCAGGAAGATCACACATGCCTCAGGGCAACTAAGCCAGTGCTCCACTACCAGGCTTGCACTCTAGAGGCTGTGCTTTATAAGAAGAGAAGCCACTGCAAGGAGAACCCCACATGGTCAGCTAGAGAGCAGCCCCCTCTTATCACAACTAGAGAAATGCACACACAGCAACAAAGATCCAGTGCAGCCGAAAATAAATAAGTAAAAAACTTTATTGAAAAAGAAAAAAAGACTTAAAGTAAGACCTGAAATTGTCAAACACCTAGAAGAATACATAGGGGAAAACTCCTTGCCATTGGTCTACATAACATTTTAAAATATGACAACAAAATCAAAAATAAGCAGTTGAGACTTTTTTAACTGAAAAGCTTCTACAAAATGAAAAGGCAACCTATGAATCAGGAGAAAACACTTGTAAACCATCTATGATTGATAAAGGATTAATATCGAAACATAAAGAATTCATACAATTCAACAGCAAAAAAGCAAATAGCCCAGCTGAAAAAAATGAGTGGAGGACTCAAATAGACATTTTTCCAAAGAACACATACAAAAGGGCAACAGGTATATGAAAAGATGCTTCACATCACTAATCACCAGGGAAACGAAAATCAAAACCCCAATGAGACTTCACTTCACACCTGTCAGAATGGCTACTACCTTCAAGACAAAAGATAACAGGTGTTGATGAGAATGTGGAGACAAGGAAGGGAATCCTAGTGCACTGTTGGAGAGACTGTAAATTGGTACAGCCTACTACGGAAAACAGTATGGAAGTTCCTCAAAAAAAAAAAAAAAAAGAAAGAAAGAAATAAAAATAGAGCTACCATATTACTAAAAGGTCCTTTCCTGGGTATATATCTGAAGGAAATGAAGTCAGTTTCTTAAAGAGATACCTGCATTCCCATGTTCATCGCAACATTATTCACAGTAACCAAGGCATGGAAGCCACTTTATGGAAACCATAAAAATGAAGGCAATCTTGCCACTTGCAACAACATGGAAGGGCCTTGAGGGTATTTCTTCTAAGTGAAATAAATCAGACAGAGAAAGACAAATACTATAAGGTCTCACTTACGTGTGAAATCTAAAAACGCTGAATTCATAGAAACAAATAGAATGGCAGTTGAAGGCAAAAGAAGGAGGCAGCAGAGGATAAGGTGGCTAGATAGCATCACCGTCTCAATGGACAAGAATTTGAGTAAACTCTGGGAGATAGTGGAGGACAGAAGAACCCGGAGGGCTACAGTCCATGAGGTCGCAGAGTCGGACACAACTTAGCAATTCAACAATAACAGGTTTCCAAGAGCTAGTGTGGGGAGAAATGGAGAGAAGTTGGTCAAAAGGTATGAAGTTTCAGTTATAAGATGAAAAAGTTCTGAGGATCCAATGTACAGTGGTAAATATACTTAACAGTACAAACTTAATACTTGAAAGTTTCTAAGAGATTAAATCTTATTGTTTTCACTGTATACAAACACACCCAGAGGCAAATATGTGAGGTGATAGAGATGTTAACATATCTTATTGTGGCGATCATTTCGTAATATTCCACAACATGCACCAAATCATCGGGCTGTGCACACCTAAAACTTAAGCAATGTTTTATGTCAATTGCATCTTAACTTGGGGTAAATGAAAAAAGAAAAGAAATAATGATAAAGGCAGAAATAATAAAGGCAGAAATAATGAAACAGAAAACAAGCATAAAATAAAAGCAACAAGGTCAAATTGATGTTTTGCAATGATTAATGACATTGATAAACCCTTAGAAAAAACCAATCAAGGAAAGATAACTGAAAGTGTTCTTTTATACACGCAACTAAAATTTAAGGAAATGTGAAAGAATTGTAAAAGCTACCTTTAAATGATTAACAACACTTTCTGGATATAAAAATAGAATAATATGAAATATTAGAATTGTATGACTTTGTATGAAAGTTTGTATTAAATTTTTGGCCCCAGGCCAAACTACAGGGAGAGAACACAGCCCCACCCATCAGCAGAAAATTGGATTAAAGATTTACTGAGCATGGCCTTGCCCACCTGAGCAAGATCCAGTTTTACACACAGCCAGTCTTTCTCATTAGGAAGCTTCCACAAGCCTCTTATCCTCATCCATCAAAGGGCAGACAGAATGAAAAGCACAATCACAGAAGACTAACCAAACTGATCACATGGATCACAACTGTGTCCAACTCAGTGAAACTATGAGCTGTGCTGTGTCGGGTCACCCAATACAGATGGATCACGGTGGAGAGTTCTCACAAAATCTGGTCCACTGGAGAAGGGAGTGGCAAACCACTGCAGCATTCTTGCCTTGAGAACCCCATGAACAGGCAAAAAGATAGGACATTGAAAGATGAACTCCCCAGGTCAGTAGGTGCGAATGGAGAAATAGCTCCAGACGGAAAGAAGAAGCTGAACCAAAGTGGAGACAACACCCAGTTGTGGATGTATCCGGTGGTGAGAGTAAAGTCCGATGCTGTATTGCATTGGAACCTGGAAAGTTAGGCCCACGAATGAAGGTAAATTGGAAGTGATCAAACAGGAGATTGTAAGAGTGAACATCAACATTTTAGGAATCAGCAAACTGAAATGGACTGGAATGGGCAAAGTTAATTCAGATGACCATTTATCTATTACTGTGGGTGAGACTCCCTTAGAAGAAATGGAGTAGCCCTCATAATCAACAAGTGTCTGAAATGCAGTACTTGAGTGCAATCTCAAAAATGACAGAATGGTCTCAGTTCATTTCCAAGGCAAACCATTCAATATCACAGTAATCCAAGTCTATGCCCCAGTCACTAATGCTGAAGAAGCCGAATGGTTCTATGAAGACCTACAAGGTGTAGAACTAACACCAAAAAGAGAAGTCCTTTTCATCATAGGGGACTGGAATGCAAAAGTAGGAAGTCAAGAGATACCTGGAATAACAGGCAGGTTTGGCCTTGGGGTATAAAATGAAGCAGGGCAACGGCTAAGAGAGTTTTGTCAAGAGAATGCACTGGTCATAGCAAATACTCTCTTCCAACAACAGAAGAGACAACTCTGCACATGGACATCACCAGATGATCAATACCAAAATCAGACTGATTATATTCTTTGCAGCTGAAGATGGAGAAGCTCCATATAGTCAGCAAAAATAAGACTGGGAGCTGACTGTGGCTCAGATCATCAGCTCCTTATTGCAAAATTCAGACTTAAATTGAAGAAAGTAGGGAAAACCACTAGACCATTCAGCTATGACCTAAATCAAATCCTTTATGATTATACAGTGGAAATGACAAATAGATTCAAGGGATTAGATGGTATAGACAGAGAGCCTGAAGAACTATGGACATAGGTTCATGACATTGTACAGGAAGTGGTGATCAAAACCATCCCCAAGCAAAAGAAATGCAAAAAGGCAAAATGGCTGTCCGAGGAGGTTTTACAAATAGCTGAGAAGAGAAGTGAAAGACAAAGGAGAAAAGGAACGATATACCCATCTGAATGCAGAGTTCCAAAGAATAGCAAGAAGAGATAAGAAAGCCTTCCTCAGTGATCAATGCAAAGAGATAGAGGAAAACAATAGAATGGGAAAGACTAGAGATCTCTTCAAGAAAATTAGAGATACCAAGGGAACATTTCATGCAAACATGGGCACAATAAAGGACAGAAGCAGTATGGACCTAATAGAAGCAGAAGATATTAAGAAGAGGTGGCAAGAATACTAGAAGAACTATACAAAAAAGATCTTAATGACTCAGATAACCACGATGGTATGATCACTTACCTAGAGCCAGACATCCTGGAATGTGAAGTCATGTTGCCTTAGGAAGCATCACTACGAACAAAGCTAATGGAGGTGATGGAATTCCAGCTGAGTTATTTCAAATCCTACAAGATGATGCAACTCTCATTAAAGTGCTGCACTCATTATGCCAGCAAATTTGGAAAATTCAACAGTGGCCACAGGACTGGAAAAAGTCAGTTTTCATTTCAATCCCAAAGAAAGGCAATGCCAAAGAATGCTCAAACTACCNGTGATGGAATTCCAGCTGAGTTATTTCAAATCCTACAAGATGATGCTGTGAAAGTGCTGCACTCAATATGCCAGCAAATTTGGAAAACTCAGCAGTGGCCACAGGACTGGAAAAGGGTAGTTTTTATTTCAATCTCAAGAAGGGCAATGCCAAAGAACATTCAAACTACTGCAAATTGCACTCATCTCACATGCAAGCAAAGTAATGCTCAAAATTCTCCAAGCTAGGCTTCAGCAATACATGAACCAAGAACTTCCAGATATTCAAACTGGATTTAGAAAAGGCAGAGGAACCAGAGATCAAATTGCCAGCATCCGTTGGATCATCGAAAAAGCAAGATAATTTCAGAAAAACATCTACTTCTGCTTCATTGACTATGCCAAAACTTTTGACTGTGTAAATCACCACAAATTGTGGAAAATTCAAGAAATGGGAATACCAGACCACCTTACCTGCTTCCTGTGAAATCATATGCTGGTCAAGAAGCAACAGTTAGAACCAGACATGGAACAACAGACTGGTTCCAAATTGGGAAAGGAGTACGTCAAGGCTGTATATTGTCACCCTGCTTATTTAACTTATATACAGTGCATCATGTAAAATGCTGGGCTGGATAAAGCACAAAATTGCAGGGAGAAATATCAATAACCTCTATGCAGATGGCACCACCCTTATCGCAGAAAGCCAAGAAGAACTAAAGAGCCTCTCGGTGAAGGTAGAGGAAGAGAGTGAAAAAGCTGACTTAAAGCTCAACATTCAAAAAATGAAGATCATGGCATGTGGTCCCATCACTTCATGGCAAATAGATGGGAAAACAATGGAAACAGTGACAGATTTTATTTTCCTGGGCTCCAAAATCACTGCAGATGGTGGTTGCAGCCATGAAATTAAAAAGACGCTTGCTCCTTGTAAGAAAAACTATGACAAACCTAGACAGTGTATTAAAAAGCAGAGACATCACTTTGCCAGCTAAGGTCCGTCTAGTCAAGGCTATGGTTTTTCCAGTAGTTATGCATGGATGTGAGAGTTGGGCCATAAAGAAACTGAACTCTGAAGAACTGATGCTTTTGAACTGTGGTGTTGGAGAAGACTCTTGATAGTCCTTTGGACTGCAAGGAGATCCAACCAGTCCATCCTAAAGGAAATCAGTCCTGAATATTCACTGTAAGGACTGATGCTGAAGCTTAAGCTCCAATACTTTGGCTACCTGATGCGAAGAGCGGAATCATTAGAAAAGACCCTGATGGTGGGAAAGACTGAAGGCAAATGGAAAAGAGGGTGGCAGAGGATGAGATGGTTGAATGGCATCACTGACTCAATGGGCATGCGTTTGACAGGCTCCAGGAGATGGTGAAGGACAGGGAAGCCTGGTGTGCTGCAGTCCATGGGGTCCCAAAGAGTTGAACACAACTGAATATAAACGTGCTGAACATATGTTGAACATACGAATATAAACTAAAGGAAATTGTTTCTTTGAGGAATCAAATAATCAGCATATGAAATAAAAGTTTAAGGAAGAACTGGGCTTTTTGACATTATATCTTCAATGAATAAAGTATTAACTTTCAAAAACTAAACAAAGTAAAGCACATGGTTACATAAGATGTGAGATTCTGAGTGACAGGTTTATGTGGGAACACTCTGTACTATCATTGAAACTGTTCTGAAAATTGAAAGTTATTTCAAAATAAGTTTTTTTAAAACTTCAAAAGAAGGAACATGTAGCAATCCTTTTGCCTTATTACAAGCTTTATACAATTTTTCTTAATAGTCCCCTGTTATGATCATAAGTATTCTACCAAAGATTATTCTTGATCACAAAGTAAGCCTGGCCTCACATTGTTTGGCCTGATTAATGTACATCAAGCAGTAAGTCTTCTCACAGCCTAGTCAGCAGAGCTCGAGTGACATGGTGATGACCAGGTACTAAAGCCAGAGATGTAACCTTTGTCCAGAGATTTTCATAAGGAATCTAGGATTAAACTTTTAAAGACTTTCATTATTTGCCCTTCAATCTTATGGTTAGGACCCCCCCCCAATTATTTCCACCATATTTTACCTATAATACTATAAAGACAGTGAGTCCTTTCTCCTTAAGATGCCCCAAATCAGCTGAGGTTTGGCTTGCCAAATCATAGGAAGGGCCTTCCTTCCTATCCGAAGGGCTGCTATGAACAATATAACATATAAGATGCCATTTCAGGCTCCTACGAGAGCTTGTGGGATTTGATTCCACACGTGAACTGAAGCCTTTGCTCCTTAATCAGGTTTGTAGGATTGAATGAGATATATTCTTGAAGATGATGTTCCAGGAATGGGTGTGACTGCACAATAGATTTTTCCAATTTTGTACTGGTGTAAAGAAGGACGGGTACTCATTATTGAACTCATGCTGGTATCACTTTCATATNTGATTCCACACGTGAACTGAAGCCTTTGCTCCTTAATCAGGTTTGTAGGATTGAATGAGATATATTCTTGAAGATGATGTTCCAGGAATGGGTGTGACTGCACAATAGATTTTTCCAATTTTGTACTGGTGTAAAGAAGGACGGGTACTCATTATTGAACTCATGCTGGTATCACTTTCATATAATGTTTAAGATGAAGAGAAACAGGATTTGTACACCAATGTTCACAGCAGCAATATTCACAATACCCCAAAGATGGAACAACCCAAGTGTCCATCAACAGATAAATGGATAACCAATGAGATCTATCAAACAATGGAACATTATTCAGCCATAAAAAATGAAATCCTGACACGTGCTACAACATGAATTAACCTTGAAAACATAAACAGAAGAACCAGGGCACAAAAGGACAAGTATTGCATGATGCTTCCTATAAGAAATATCTAGAACAGGCAAATCCAAACAGGCAGAAAGTAGCCTAGAGGTTACCTGAGCTGGACCATGGGTTGGATGGGGGAGTTACTGTTTAGTGATTACAAAGATTCTGTTTGAGGGTCATGAAAAATTTTGGAAATAATTAATGCTGATAATCAAACAACATTGTGAATGCAATTAATGCCACTGAATTGTACATTTTAAAATGGCTAAAATGGCAATTTTATGCTACATGTATTTTATAATTTTTTTCAGATCAATCAAGGAAATTTAAAAATATTATTTTTTATTGAGGTAACTGGTTTATAACATACAAGTTTCATGTGTACAATATTATACTTCTACTTCTATATACACTACNGGAACCTGAGGAGGAAGTTTTATATGGAGGGCTCATCAACTCTCACAGTCCCCCACCATTCCATCGAACTTTTAGATTTCTTCATGAATCTTCCTCTATTTGCATCTTGGAGGAAGAGGTGACGGAAAGGAAATCTATAAGAATAGGGACAATGGACTTCCCTGGTGATACTGTGGGTAAGAATCTGCCTGCCAGTGCAGGAAACACAGATTTGATCCCCTACTGGGGAACACTACTCACGCTGTGGAACTAAACCTATGGGCCACGACTCCTGAGCCCGTGCACCTAGAGCCTGGGCTCCTCAACAAAAGAAGCCACCACAATGTATTGCAACGAGGAGTTGCCCCTGCTCGCTGCAACTAGAGAAAGACTGTGAGCAGCAACAGAGACTCAGCACAATCAAAAATAAGTAAATAAATTTATAAATTATTTTTTTTTAAAGAATAGGGATGGGGTGCATTGGAGATAAAATGGAGATGGCAATGAAGACAGATTCACCATCACCAANTGCAACGAGGAGTTGCCCCTGCTCGCTGCAACTAGAGAAAGACTGTGAGCAGCAACAAAGACTCAGCACAATCAAAAATAAGTAAATAAATTTATAAATTATTTTTTTTTAAAGAATAGGGATGGGGTGCATTGGAGATAAAATGGAGATGGCAATGAAGACAGATTCACCATCACCAAGGATGGGTAGTGGAAAAGGGGAGAAATGAACCCTGGAAGAAGCAGGAACTGATAATAAAGATGAATGAAGAGGGGTACGCTGATGGCTGCCCTGGGGGACGTCGTCCTGGATGGTTACCTGTACCAGGCGTGCGCCCTCTACTCGTACCAGTGCCTCTACTCGGCCGCCGCCGCCAAGGGAAAAATCGGGGCGGAAGAGGGTGGCTGGCGACCCCGGGGCGGGGGCTACCCTCCCGGTTTTTTTTTTTTTTTTAAATATGAATGAAACTGAAGATATAAATGAAGATGGAGATGCTGATGGAATGGAGACCAGATAGAGATGGGGATGGGATAGAATCTGAGGATTTGATATGGATCGGGATGAGAACAAAGATGGAAAGAAGGATCTGTAGGGATGGGGAATGGAGCTGAGGAGTACAGAGATGGGGATAAGAGTGGAGGTAGAATGGGAGTGGAAACAGGAATAGGATGGAATCATGAAGCTTCACTTGGCATCTCCAGCACCTTCAGCTTTCTGCGCCTTGCCTGTTTTGGCAGCTCCGTTTTTGCAGGGTTATTCCCACCCTTGCTAGCATCACTCCTTTCCCCTTTGGGTGCCTTCTCTCTCTTCTTTGCACGTGCCTTTTTAGGCCTGGGCTCTGACTTTGGAGGAGGAGGTTTAGCAATAACCTCGTGGATCTTCTCTGTGGCTTCTCCTTCACCTTGGCTTTATTTCCTCTAGCATCCGCTTCAGTTTTTCTCTTGGGCATAATGGCAGAGGGGCTTAGGTGCTAGACACACAGGGATGCTGTTGTGCACAAGTTCTGTTTAGTCCACGGACCACTCTTCCCTCTCCTTCATTGTTCCAGTCATAGTAATTCTTATCCAATGACATTCCCACAAATATTGTACAATATGCTTGTCATGTTGGCATTTTCTTTGGGATTCCATTGAATCTATAAATCTATTTGAAGAGACTAAAGACATCCTTCCAATCCATAAACATGTCTTTCTATCTCTCTAGATCTCCTGTAGTGCTCACTACGGCAGCACATAAACTATTTTGATCTTCTGTAATGTCTATCATTAGAGTTTTACCATTTTACCTGAAGAGGTCTTATACATATTTCGGTAGACATATTCCTAGGACTTCATTTTTTTTTAATACCATTGTGAGTTTTTTATTTCAATTTTTGTCTTCTTACAGGAATATAGAAATAAAATTGATTTTGTTAATGCTGGTTTTATATCTAGCAACTGTGCTGTTTTATTTATTTAATCTTTACATTATTTAAGGTTTTTAAATGCCTAAAATCACAGGGTCTTCAAATAATGTCAATTTTGTTTCTTCCTTTCCAGTCCTTTGTCTTTTCATCTTTCCCGTTTCATACATCACAGACTGTGACCTCAAGGACAGTGCTGAATAGAAACGGTGATTGCAGGCATTCATGTCTTGTTCCAGTCTCAAAAGGAAAGCTTTGTTGCTTGCTACAGGGTTTTTGTAAACAGCTTTTATCAGGCTAAGGAAATGTCATTCTATTCTTAGTTTGTTAGGAGTTTTCATGAATAGATATTAAATGTTATCAAGTGCTTTTTCTATGTCTATTGAAACAGTTATATGATTTTTTTCTTATAATTTGTGAATGTGGGTGAATAAACTTATTGATATTTTGAATGTTCAAACTAAAGGTATTTATTAGTTGGATTTACATATCGGTAATTCTGTCTTGGTTACTGTTAAAACAGCTTCTACACATTTCAGATTAATTTTCTTTTTTTGAATGTTCATGTTAGAGGAGGGACTCTCTTACATTCAACACCAAAATCTGTTTTCTGAAACCTCTGGCCAATCTTCTCCCACAATTACCTAAACAAAAGGGTATGGGTCAACACTCTAGTACTTTGACAATTAAATTCACTTTAGCTGTTCCCTTTAAAAGTATGCAGTAAAATTGCAAATCAAAAGAGAAAACTGGAACCATTTACAGTTTGGATGGATATAGAGCTTATTTCACCTTGATTCAATACCTTTTACTACATACTTGGCAGAGTTTCTATAAAATCTCACCAACTTAATTCCACTTAACTAAAATTTCACAGGAAAATCCAATCTTCGCGCATAAACCGTAATCTTACCTTTTCTTTATTGGTTAGCACTTTTAAATTTTCGAAAAGAATAATTATTCATAATTTCTAGCAAGTACCATAGCTTTTCCCTGTCTCATTAAAAATAAATCTCAATTGCTCATTGTTTCTTCAGTTTAAGTAAACAGAATTTTTGAAAGCAGAGATGAAACCTTCTGGCTGTTTAGGTGAGTTGGCAGAGATCCTGACCCCTCATTCTTTTATCCAGAAACCACACCCAGCAGCTGTTACCTAGCCACTGGAACAGCCGGTATCTCTTCAGCCTGGGAAAGACTTTGTATATCTCAAAAGCTTTGAGTATGTGAAGGGATAAAGAAAACGTGGTATATAGCTGAACTATTACTCAGCTTTAAAAAGGAAGGAAAAGGGTGGGGAAATTCAATGAAGGTGGTCAAAAGGTACAAATCCTAGTCATAGAATGAATGAGTACTGGGCGTGTAGAGGACAGCACGGTGACCATAGTTAACGCTGCTATATGGCATATTTGAAGGTTGCTAACAGACTAGAACGTCTCAAGGGAAAAAAATTTTTTTAAACTGTCTGAGGCAGTGAAACTTAACTAAACTTACTGAGGTAATCATTTCACAGTACATGTCTGTGCAGTTACCATGCTGTATACCTTTAACTTATTCAGTGCTATATGTCCATTATATCTCAAGAAAGGGGGAAAATTAAACTAAATTTTGGGCTTCCTTCATAGCTCAATTGGTAAAGAATCCACTTGCTATGCAGGAGACCCCAGTTTGATTCCTGGGTCGGGAAGATCCACTGGAGAAGGGATAGGCGACCCATTCCAGTATTCTTGGGCTTCCCTTGTGGCTCAGCTTAATGTTAAAGAATCCACCTGTAATAAGAGACACCTGGATTAGATCCCTGCATTGGGAAGATCCCCTGAAGAAGGGAAATGCTACCCACTCTAGTATTCTGGCCTGGAGAATCCCATGGACTATATTGTCCATGGGGTCGCAAAGAGTTGGACACAACTAAACGACTTTCACTTTGCTTCACAGAGTAATCAAAACCATAGAAACAAAAAATAGAATAGTGGTTCTGTTCAGGGGCTGGGGGTGGGGGGAGAGGAAACAGGGATTTGCTTCACGAGTATAGAGTTTCAGTTTTGCAAGTTTTGAGACTGGTTCCACAACAATATGAACATACTTAACGCTAGTGAACTGTACCCTTAAAAATAATGAGACGGGCTGTGAAGAAGGCTGAGTGCCGAAGCACTGATGCTTTCGAACGGTGGTGTTGGAGAAGACTCTTGAGAGTCCCTTGGACTGCAAGGAGATCCAATCAGTCCATTCTGAAGGAGATCAGCCTTGGGATTTCTTTGGAAGGAATGATGCTAAAGCTGAAACTCTAGTACTTTGGCCACTTCATGCGAAGAGTTGACTCACTGGAAAAGACTCTGATGCTGGGAAGGATTGGGGGCAGGAGGAGAAGGGGACGACTGAGGATGAGATGGCTGGATGGCATCACTGACTCGATGGATGTGAGTCTGAGTGAACTCCGGGAGTTGGTGATGGACAGGGAGGCCTGGCGTGCTGCGATTCATGGGGTCGTAAAGAGTCGGACACGACTGAGCGATTGAACTGAACTGAACTGAAACTTTATGCTATGCTTTATCCTAATTAAAAATTTTTTAAAGTGTAGAGTCTATATCTCTATCAATGTATCTGTCTGTTAGTTAACAAAGCAGATTTCTTTTTTCCTTTGAGGCATCATCAGTATTTTGTTTTTAAAAGATGCTCATTAATTTTTAAATAATGCCAGCTACGCTTACAGCTTAGCGCTGTAACAGCACAGGAAATCCATTAGGGGTAGAAGTTTCACTACTGAAGAGGAGGATCTGAGCTCTTTGCCGGGAGTAAACTTGAAAAGATTTTTTGGAGCAGTTGGAGCTATGTTTCTTTAAGAGCTGAATTGGGAGGTCATGATCCATATTCAAAGTCCTTTCCTGTCTGTATCCACATCTCAGCTACCTCAGCCCAGACAGCCCCTCTAATTGTATTTGGGGTGAAATCCTTATGGCCTGGAGTGTCCACAATGTAATAATTTGGTTTTCTACTTTGTAAAATGTCAATGTCCATCATGACTTTCTTTTCCTCATCTTTGCTGGTGCCATCGGAGACTGTATGTATGTGAATATGGATTTGCCAGTCTTTTCAGAGTGCTATCTATACCTATGTATAGTTCTTTTGTCTATATTACCCAAATGGCCCGTCAATGACATCACCAAACCAATGACCACCCAGCTGAGCCGCTGATCCTCTACGTTTTCTCCCTGTTCTGCAGTAACAGACAACATCCAGATCTTAGTGGTTTCAGTATGATTGTTGTGTTGTCCTTATGACTAACTAGGGCTTCTTAGGTGGTTCAAGTGGTAAAGAATTTACCTCCCAATGCAGTAAACACAGGCTCGATCACTAGGTGAGGAAGATCCCCTGGGGGAGAAAATTGAAAATCCACTCCAGTATTCTTGCCCGGAAAATCCCATGGACAGAGGAGCTACAGACAGACTGTAGTCTATGATGTTGCGAAGAGTCAGACACTTTGCAACTGAGTANGCAGTAAACACAGGCTCGATCACTAGGTGAGGAAGATCCCCTGGGGGAGAAAATTGAAAATCCACTCCAGTATTCTTGCCCGGAAAATCCCATGGACAGAGGAGCTACAGACAGACTGTAGTCTATGATGTTGCGAAGAGTCAGACACTTTGCAACTGAGTACATGTGCTGCTGCTGCTAAGTTGCGTCAGTCGCGTCCGACTCTATGCAACCCCATACAACACTGGAGTGCGTTGCCATTTCCTTCTCCAATGCATGAAAGTGAAAAGTGAAAGTGAAAGTGAAGTCGGGTCCAACTCTTCGCGACCCCAGGAACTGCAGCAAACCAGGCTCCTCCATTTGTGGGATTCTCCAGGCAAGAGTACTGGAGTGGGGCGTCATTGCCTTCTGTGCAGGAATTAACTAATTAAGGTTATGCACTGTGGGGCAGGAAGATCAGGTAAACGATGTGCCTGTCTCAGTGCATCATGTGTGTTAGTTGCTCAGTCGTGTTCGACTCCTTCCAATCCCATGGACTGTAGCCCCTGTGTTCCCATGTTTGTGGAATTTTCCAGGCAAGAATACTGGAGTGGGTTGCCATTTCCTTCTCTAGGTCAGTGCATCGTATCAGAAGACATATGACATTTGTTGTCCTTTTTTTTTACTGATGATAGTCACTTTCACCACAAACCTCTTCACTATAAAGACAAAAAAATAAAAAATATAAATTTGTTAGTATGCTAAAAATATTTTTATTGATATATTAAGAAAGGAACACAACAACACAAGAGAAGACTCTACACATGGACATCACCAGATGGTCAACACCGAAATCAGATTGATTATATTCTTTGCAGCCAAAGATGGAGAAGTTCTATACAGTCAACAAAAACAAGACCAGGAGCTGACTGTGGCTCAGATCATGAACTCCTTATTACCAAATTNCGACTCGATGGACGTGAGTCTGAGTGAACTCCAAGAGGTGGTGATGGGCAGGGAGGCCTGGCGTGCTGCGAATCATGGGCTCGCACAGAGTCGGACACGACTGAGCGACTGAACTGGACTGACTGAAGAAAGGAGAGAAAATGAAATCATATTAAACACTCAAAAAACCAGAAAAGGCAGAGAAAGAGTGGAAGTCAAAAACAAGAACTAAGAACAAGGACAACAAATAGAAAATAGTCACAAGTATGGTAGAAATTAATCTAACTATATCAATAGTCATTTTAAATTTCAATTGTCTAAATCCACCAATTAAGAGACAGAGATTGTCAACACCGATAAAAGAATGCAAATATATATTTCTACAAGAGACTCAGTTTCATTTTTCTTGGTATATAATACTCTCATTTTTGCGAGAGAGGAGTAAGTATAAAGACACTTGAAAGAGATTAGAACTTATGTTCTACACTCCCACTTGATGCTCCCCACTGGATGGGATTAAGAAAGCTACTCTACATCTAGGTTAAAAGGTATAGAGGAAGATATACCATGCTAACACTAATCAAAAGAAAGTTGGAGTAGGGGTTCCTCTGGTGGTCCAGTGGTTAAGACTGCATTCTCCCAATGCAGAGAACTCAGGTTCGATCCCTGTTCAGGGAACTAAGTTCCCCCAGGCCTCTAGGCACAACCAAACAAAAAAAAAGAAGTTAAAACAAAACAAAAAAAAGCCGAAGTAACTGCATTAATTTATAACATAGCAGACTTTGGAGCAAGAAAATTATCAGGCATGAAGAAAGGCATCACATAATGATCGAAGGGTCAGTTCTCCATGAAGTCATAACAATCCTTCATGTGTATACACCTAACAACAGAGCATCAAAATACATGAGTCAAAAACGGATAGAATTACAACGCCTGAAATAAATGAATCTACTTTTCTCATTGGAGACTTCAATACTTCTCTATTAGAAATGGACAGATTCAGCAGACATATGAGTAAGGACTTAGGTAAACTCTACAGCACCACCAATCAACTGCATATAATTGACATCTATAGGCTATTTCATCCAACAGTAACACAAAACAGAATTTTCTTAAGCTCACATGGAACAAGACAGACCACACTCTGGACCATAAAACATGACTTAACAAACGCAAGTGACGAGAAATCATACAACATCTGCTCTCAGACAACAATGGACTTAAATTAGAAATCAATACAGAAGGATAGCTGGAAAATGCCAAAATACTTGAAGGCTAAATTTACTATTTTTCCTTTCACAATCCACCAGTACTTTGTGGGGAGAATATTTGAGACTATGCTAATTTCCCTTGTTAGTTTTAGTGTTTTTTTGAGGATTCTTCCCTGAATCGATTATTATTATTACAGTTGCTAGATATTAATTCCTAACTACCTCATCCTTCTACATTTGTTAATTGGCATTCTACTGTAAGAAACAGTTTTTTCTTCTTCCTTGTTTATTTATGTATAACAGTATCAACTCTTGGATTCTTATTTTACTCAATGCATTCTAATCCATACTCTTATTCTGATGCTTGAATTGTCCCATTTTTGGCCAGATGGAGCCACTTCAATCTACGTCCTGTGTCTGTTTGACATACACCAACATTCTTTAAGTACTTTCTTAATTCCTGCCACAACAAGATTGTCTAAGTTCATGTGCATTTCCCACGTTCAACCTACAAGCATTTTTTCTTTTGTTTTGTTTTGTTTTCAGTGTGGATTTAAAAACCAAGATCTAGGCACTAGAAGAACTCATTGTTACAAAAATGTTACTGTTTTTATACCCTCTTAGTGGACCAAGCTAGGAAATGTGTATACACATATACACATACACACATGTCCAAACTAAATTTATTTCAACACTTCCAACTTTAATTCAATAGCACAGAGTTCATTCTAACCTTTCCTCTTTTCACAATTGTAACTTCCTTCTTCAACAGTAAGAAACTTGGTATACGTATTCAATCCTGGAATACACAGAAAAAGAAGTTTTAAAATCTCTAGCCCATACCATTGCAAAAAACAAACCAGGTCTCAGTATTAAACAGAACCCTATATTACCATTTTTATTTGACTGAAGTATGTGTACACAAAATTCTGTGTTCAGAAGCTATCTGAATTAGCTCTTTTTTCCTTCTTCCGTGTGGTTTTGTTTTTCACTTTAAATACATTTGGTTTCATTTATTTCTTTGTATTTCATTGTAGGCTTCACCTCTTTTTGGCTTTTTAATTTGTTTTTGTTTTCAGTATGTAAAACGGTAGCATGATTTCAAAACTCAGAACTGTAACAACAGGTGTACTCAGCAAAGCGTCTCTCCCCTTTCCCGTTCTCGGTACCTTAATTCCATCCCCGCATTCTTTCCACCCCATTCCTCCCACCCAGTGTGGGTCACCAGTCTCGTTAATTTCTGCTCTCACCATTCTATGCTTCTTTGCACAAATAAACAGAAACATACATACTTTCTTATTTTCATTCTTTCGTACACAAAAGGTAGTATTACTGTAGACACCCTTTTACATGTTTCTTTTCTCATTTAACAATACCTTCTGGAAATTATCCTGTATCTGTTCATCTAGATTCTTACTTATAGTTGCCTAGTATTTCAGTGTCAGTCACGGGCCTATGCATTCAGGTTGCTTCCAATATTTTGCAGTGTCAAGCACTGCGGCATGAAAAAACTTGTCCATATTTTCATATTGTTAGACACATATCTTCTATAAGTGAGACAGATAAATCAGGAGATAAACACATATGCAGTTTCGATAGAAATCACTAAATTCTCCTCCATAGGGTTGTGCCAATTTGCATTCCCATCAGCAGTGTATAAGACTATCTGTTTCCCCAGAGTCTCACCAATGGAAATGTTTCATGATTTTAGTTTTTAACCAGTTTGACGAGTGAGAAATGGTATCTCAGAGTAGATTTACTTTGCATTTTCTGTTATTATGAGTAAAGTTGAACATCTTTTCATATGTTTAAGGGCATTTTAATATTTCTGTGAATTGTCTTTTTGGTCTTTTGCTCATATTTCTAACAGGCTTTGGTCTTATTTCCTTCAATTCTTTTTCAGAAAAAAATGTATATACTTATTTAAAGGATGTTAATAATAACTATCATTTAAAGCAATAATACTTCTTTAATTCATTTTCATCTCATTGTAGATGAAAGTATATATAAAATTTCAGATTTAGTTAATTGTTCTTATAAAATTAAAATAGCGATTTCCAAATTAAATCTATCAAATATTTCATTCTCTTTTTACTTTCATTCTTTTTAACTTTTGGCCATGCCCTGCATTTTGAAGGATGTTATTTCCCCAACCAGGGATCAAACCTGCACGCTTGGCAGTGAAAGTGAAGAGTCCTAGCCATTGGACCACCAGAGAATTCCCTCAAATATTTCATTATTAAAAAACAGTTTTAAGATGGTTGGTGGAAAATGGTTGGAAAACTCATTCAGTGCAGTGACAGTTCTTGAGCACAAACTAGCCATTCCTTCAAATAANACCAGAAAAGGCAGAGAAAGAGTGGAAGTCAAAAACAAGAACTAAGAACAAGGACAACAAATAGAAAATAGTCACAAGTATGGTAGAAATTAATCTAACTATATCAATAGTCATTTTAAATTTCAATTGTCTAAATCCACCAATTAAGAGACAGAGATTGTCAACACCGATAAAAGAATGCAAATATATATTTCTACAAGAGACTCAGTTTCATTTTTCTTGGTATATAATACTCTCATTTTTGCGAGAGAGGAGTAAGTATAAAGACACTTGAAAGAGATTAGAACTTATGTTCTACACTCCCACTTGATGCTCCCCACTGGATGGGATTAAGAAAGCTACTCTACATCTAGGTTAAAAGGTATAGAGGAAGATATACCATGCTAACACTAATCAAAAGAAAGTTGGAGTAGGGGTTCCTCTGGTGGTCCAGTGGTTAAGACTGCATTCTCCCAATGCAGAGAACTCAGGTTCGATCCCTGTTCAGGGAACTAAGTTCCCCCAGGCCTCTAGGCACAACCAAACAAAAAAAAAGAAGTTAAAACAAAACAAAAAAAAGCCGAAGTAACTGCATTAATTTATAACATAGCAGACTTTGGAGCAAGAAAATTATCAGGCATGAAGAAAGGCATCACATAATGATCGAAGGGTCAGTTCTCCATGAAGTCATAACAATCCTTCATGTGTATACACCTAACAACAGAGCATCAAAATACATGAGTCAAAAACGGATAGAATTACAACGCCTGAAATAAATGAATCTACTTTTCTCATTGGAGACTTCAATACTTCTCTATTAGAAATGGACAGATTCAGCAGACATATGAGTAAGGACTTAGGTAAACTCTACAGCACCACCAATCAACTGCATATAATTGACATCTATAGGCTATTTCATCCAACAGTAACACAAAACAGAATTTTCTTAAGCTCACATGGAACAAGACAGACCACACTCTGGACCATAAAACATGACTTAACAAACGCAAGTGACGAGAAATCATACAACATCTGCTCTCAGACAACAATGGACTTAAATTAGAAATCAATACAGAAGGATAGCTGGAAAATGCCAAAATACTTGAAGGCTAAATTTACTATTTTTCCTTTCACAATCCACCAGTACTTTGTGGGGAGAATATTTGAGACTATGCTAATTTCCCTTGTTAGTTTTAGTGTTTTTTTGAGGATTCTTCCCTGAATCGATTATTATTATTACAGTTGCTAGATATTAATTCCTAACTACCTCATCCTTCTACATTTGTTAATTGGCATTCTACTGTAAGAAACAGTTTTTTCTTCTTCCTTGTTTATTTATGTATAACAGTATCAACTCTTGGATTCTTATTTTACTCAATGCATTCTAATCCATACTCTTATTCTGATGCTTGAATTGTCCCATTTTTGGCCAGATGGAGCCACTTCAATCTACGTCCTGTGTCTGTTTGACATACACCAACATTCTTTAAGTACTTTCTTAATTCCTGCCACAACAAGATTGTCTAAGTTCATGTGCATTTCCCACGTTCAACCTACAAGCATTTTTTCTTTTGTTTTGTTTTGTTTTCAGTGTGGATTTAAAAACCAAGATCTAGGCACTAGAAGAACTCATTGTTACAAAAATGTTACTGTTTTTATACCCTCTTAGTGGACCAAGCTAGGAAATGTGTATACACATATACACATACACACATGTCCAAACTAAATTTATTTCAACACTTCCAACTTTAATTCAATAGCACAGAGTTCATTCTAACCTTTCCTCTTTTCACAATTGTAACTTCCTTCTTCAACAGTAAGAAACTTGGTATACGTATTCAATCCTGGAATACACAGAAAAAGAAGTTTTAAAATCTCTAGCCCATACCATTGCAAAAAACAAACCAGGTCTCAGTATTAAACAGAACCCTATATTACCATTTTTATTTGACTGAAGTATGTGTACACAAAATTCTGTGTTCAGAAGCTATCTGAATTAGCTCTTTTTTCCTTCTTCCGTGTGGTTTTGTTTTTCACTTTAAATACATTTGGTTTCATTTATTTCTTTGTATTTCATTGTAGGCTTCACCTCTCTTTTTGGCTTTTTAATTTGTTTTTGTTTTCAGTATGTAAAACAGTAGCATGATTTCAAAACTCAGAACTGTAACAACAGGTGTACTCAGCAAAGCGTCTCTCCCCTTTCCCGTTCTCGGTACCTTAATTCCATCCCCGCATTCTTTCCACCCCATTCCTCCCACCCAGTGTGGGTCACCAGTCTCGTTAATTTCTGCTCTCACCATTCTATGCTTCTTTGCACAAATAAACAGAAACATACATACTTTCTTATTTTCATTCTTTCGTACACAAAAGGTAGTATTACTGTAGACACCCTTTTACATGTTTCTTTTCTCATTTAACAATACCTTCTGGAAATTATCCTGTATCTGTTCATCTAGATTCTTACTTATAGTTGCCTAGTATTTCAGTGTCAGTCACGGGCCTATGCATTCAGGTTGCTTCCAATATTTTGCAGTGTCAAGCACTGCGGCATGAAAAAACTTGTCCATATTTTCATATTGTTAGACACATATCTTCTATAAGTGAGACAGATAAATCAGGAGATAAACACATATGCAGTTTCGATAGAAATCACTAAATTCTCCTCCATAGGGTTGTGCCAATTTGCATTCCCATCAGCAGTGTATAAGACTATCTGTTTCCCCAGAGTCTCACCAATGGAAATGTTTCATGATTTTAGTTTTTAACCAGTTTGACGAGTGAGAAATGGTATCTCAGAGTAGATTTACTTTGCATTTTCTGTTATTATGAGTAAAGTTGAACATCTTTTCATATGTTTAAGGGCATTTTAATATTTCTGTGAATTGTCTTTTTGGTCTTTTGCTCATATTTCTAACAGGCTTTGGTCTTATTTCCTTCAATTCTTTTTCAGAAAAAAATGTATATACTTATTTAAAGGATGTTAATAATAACTATCATTTAAAGCAATAATACTTCTTTAATTCATTTTCATCTCATTGTAGATGAAAGTATATATAAAATTTCAGATTTAGTTAATTGTTCTTATAAAATTAAAATAGCGATTTCCAAATTAAATCTATCAAATATTTCATTCTCTTTTTACTTTCATTCTTTTTAACTTTTGGCCATGCCCTGCATTTTGAAGGATGTTATTTCCCCAACCAGGGATCAAACCTGCACGCTTGGCAGTGAAAGTGAAGAGTCCTAGCCATTGGACCACCAGAGAATTCCCTCAAATATTTCATTATTAAAAAACAGTTTTAAGATGGTTGGTGGAAAATGGTTGGAAAACTCATTCAGTGCAGTGACAGTTCTTGAGCACAAACTAGCCATTCCTTCAAATAACAGCATATATATACATGTATGTGTCTATATTTTAGAGAGAAAGAAATGCCAAAAAAACAAAAGAAAAAAGCAAACACACACATACACACATATGCCTTAAGAGCAATTTTCTGTTCTTCATTTAGATTATAAGAGGCTTCAAAAGAAAACATAAATTTAACCAGTTTTGTTGGTTAACATCTTTTATGTCTTCTTTAACACTTGACTGGCTAAATTATCCCAATAATGTGAATGCCCTACTGTCAATCTTGGGCAGGCTATGCTTTTTTTTTTTTTTTAATGTTAATTTTTATTTTTTTTTCATCTCAGGTGTACATGAGTTCCCAATCAAGGCTATGGTTTTTAAGCATTCTGATACTTCGGCAAAGAATGGTACAAGTGATTTAATACAAGGACTTGCACATGGCTGCTAAAGCAACTGGAATTTTTTTTAATTTATTTACTTTTTAATTGAAAGATAATTGCTTTACATGATAACATGATTTTTGCTTAATTTTTTTAAAGAATTATGTTTGGCACCCACATGTGAAACTATGACTACCTTAATAATGTACTGGAGTTGCTTGATATTACTTTCATTTACATGTGATACTTCAATACCACTAGATGCTCTGACATTTAATTTAAAACTCTGATTTATCTATCACAACTAAAATTCAGAGATGATTTGCTCAAGCTACTCGTTTATGCCTATATATTTTTTTAAGACAGCAAATAATTTCATTCTTCTTCAATAAATTTAACTTCCTTCACTTTGTGACTGTTACAGGGAAGACTGTTTTGAGATTCCTGAAGACAACTGCAGATTTATTAAGGAGTGGCAGCAAACACGCCAAGTATATGCCATCTTGCTGGAAACCAAAAAGGCTAATGTTTCAGTTTCATTCTTACCATCTCTACATTGATTCTTATATCTGCCTGCTAATTGTGTATCCTGTTATCTTAAATTCTTTTACTAAACGAGTTGGCTTTATTTATTATCTAGGGATTTTCAGGAATACTATCATATCATCTAAAAATAAAATTAGTTCTACTTTTTTTCTCAACTTTTATACCTTTAATTGATTTCTCTTGCTTTATTGCAAAGGTTTATGCCTTTGGTGTTAGTCAATGTTAATAGTAATGAGGAAAATGATCTTCTTTGCCTGTTCCTGAACTTAGGGGAAGTGTCTTTGGTGTTTCTGCCTTAAGTAAGATGCTGATTTTAGAATTAAAGTATATACAATTTATCATGTTAAGAAAGCATTAGAATCAGATCAAGATGGTAGAGTAGGAAGACATGGAGCTCACCTTTCCCCACAAACACATCAAAATATATCCTCACATGAAACAAGTCTCTTAGAGAACTAACCAGAAACTGGCAAAACAACTCCTATACAACCAAAGCTGCAAGAAAGATTTCCATGTAACCAGGTAGGACAGGAAAAAGGCATAAGGTTGGGACCTCCAACTCTGAGAGAAATCAAAAGAAGGTCCACACAGGTGGACCCTCACCCTGGAATCAGGGCACTCCAGTCCTGGTGTCCTATACAAAGGAGGCAAGCCCCCTTGGTTGTTGGGAGAATCACTGCGACAGACGGAAGGGTGGAGAATCCTATACTCTGCCCACAAAGAGTGTGCAGGTGCTGGCTTGCAAACAAACAGGGCAAAGAGTTTTACACTGGCGGCTGCCTTGCCACACTCCTCAATCTGAGTAGGGCAAAAACCCAGGCCCTACTCACTCCACACCACAGTTAAGTGCAAGATCTGGGCAGACTTGGCCCTGGGGAACTATTTGGTCTAGTACACAGAGACCACCCCAAGGGCCCTGGGGTGTGGCCCATGCAGGAAAGCAGTACCATTGTCAGTGCTTACTCAAGCAGTGCTAGGAACAAGCACACTAGGTCCCTGTTCCTAACCCTGTTCCCAGCTAAACAAACAGCCTGCCCATGCCATGCCACAGTTTGGCACTGGACCTGGGGCAGACAGATCCTGGAAGAAGACTGCCACAGAGGCAGCCCAGATCTCCTGTAGCAAGACAACAATGCAAATTCCTACAGCCACAATGCCCCAACCTAGCCTCAGCCCCAGCCTAGCGAGTACTCTGGCCCTACCCACTCCATGCCACAGCCTTCCACTAGATCTGGGACGACACAACAGGTGAAGAGACTCAAACTTGAGCTGTATCTGAGCAGAGCTTCAGACACCTACACAAGTAACAGATCAGTTCTCTGTGAGCACACGAGCCTCATGTCTTTAATACTCCTCTCTTTGGGAGCAGAGCATGCCCTCAAAGAGAATGGAACCTTATTGAGTCCAATCCTCAGGGCTTCTACTTCAACAACTGGGGAGTAGACTACACTCTTTTCAGTATGGCAGCAGCCATGGAGCAGAGAAGTCCTGCCTCACACCGTTTACAGACTTTAGACCTTCCAACACCAACCACAGCCCCTATCAAGGTGATGGTGGCCAGCCACCCTGAGAAAAGATGTGGCTGATGTCCATATCAAAACCAGCCCTGGCACCAAAGACAACTGGAAGCACGCAGCCTACATAGGGATGCTTCCACATAAAAACAGTCTTCAAGACCACAATAGACAATCCAGCAAGATTATCATTTAGAATGGGCAAGAGAAAGAATTTCTCAGACAAGCAAAAAATAATTTAGCAATAGTAAACCTACCCTAAAAGAAATACTGAAGGATCTTCTCTAAATGAAAATGATGCGAGAATCTGTATAAAAGGGAAGGCAAATATATAAAAGAATTGAAGATCACTTAACCAAGTCAGCACACAGTTCAAAAACTAATCAAAAAATTGCAAAAGCGATTATAACTTTAATAAACAGTAAAAATATAAACTTGAAGATATAAAATAGGACATCAAAATTACAAAAATGTGGGGAGGGGTATAAAAAGGTAGATCTTTTAGAATGTGTTTGAACTTGAACAACTATCAGTTTAAAGCAAGTAGATAGTTACGGGTCAACATATTTGAAGTCCATGGTAGCCACAAATAAAAACATACAAAAGATTCACAAGAACCAAAAAAGAAAAGAACTCAAGCATATTACAGAAGAAAATCATCAAACCACAAAAGGAGAAACAAACTGAAGACATTAACAAAGAACTAAAAAACAATGGAAAAACCATAGTCTTGACTAGATGGACCTTAGTCAGCAAAGTAATGTCTCTGCTTTTGAATATGCGATCTAGGTTGGTCACAACTTTTCTTGCAAGGAGTAAGCGTCTTTTAATTTCATGGCTNGGCAGGAGGAGAAGGGGACGATAGAGGATGAGATGCCTGGATGGCATCACTGACTCGATGGACATGAGTCTGAGTGAACTCCAGGAATTTGGTGATGGACAGGGAGGCCTGGCGTGCTGCGACTCATGGGGTCGCAAAGAGTTGGACACAACTGAGCGACTGAACTGAAGATAAGAAAGCAACCCAAGTGTCCACCAACAGAATAACAAAGAAATAGTGGTTTGTACACACACACACAAAAACACAATATGGAATATTACTCATTAAAAGGAATTAAATTCTGTCATTTGCAAAAACATGGATGAATCTACAGAGTATTATGCTTAGTGAAATAAGTCAAAGAAAGACAAATACTTTATTAATTCTATGTGGAATCCAAAAATTAACACAAATGAATGTGATGACAAAACAGAAACAGACTCAGATACAGAGAACTAGTGATTACCAATGAGGGGGCGGGGGGAGACAAGGGTTAGGGATGAAGAGGTACAAATTACAATGGATAAAGTAAAAGTATGCAAATATAGCCATTATTCTGTAATAACTTTAAATATAATCTATAAAAAATACTGAATCACTATGTTGCACACCTGAAACTTAATATTGTAAATTAACAATAAAAATTGTTTTGAAAACAAATTTGAAAAACAAAATGAATGAACAATAGCTATACATGAAATGGATGAATCTTAACATCTAAAAAACTGCAAAAGCAAATTACAGATACAAAAACAGACCATGATTTCCACAAATAACTATTAAAAGAAAAGAAAGCAACATTATTTCTTTACTGTTGGCAATATTAGGTGGTGAAACTTTTTAAAACATAAAAAGTAAGAAGGGAAATACACAATAGTCAAGATACCAGTTCAGTTGGAAAAGGCATAAATATCAAAAAAGAGAGGGAAAGAACTTCTGAAGTTTTGGCAATGTTCTATTCTTAAATGTGTAGTGGTTACTATCAGTGTTCCATCAGAAGTAATCCCTCCAACTGCGTAATTCTGTTTGGTGCAGTTTTCTTTATGCTACATTTTAAAATAACAAAGATTTAAAAATGAATTATATGCAAATAACTAATGATGACATGCAAAGAATGCTCTTGGTTCAGTATGCTGTGCTCACTTTCCTGCATCTTAAAAAGAAAAAAAAAAAAACTTGAGGTTTGATATTTCATTTAATTTTGAAACCCTTGCAACAGATATCAGAACTATTTATTACATTTCTTTCTTCAACAGTTTCAAAGGATAGCTTGCTTAATTCATAAGCTATATACATATGCTTCATACATGTAATTTAAGCAGTTTAAGANGAAAAAAAAAAAAACTTGAGGTTTGATATTTCATTTAATTTTGAAACCCTTGCAACAGATATCAGAACTATTTATTACATTTCTTTCTTCAACAGTTTCAAAGGATAGCTTGCTTAATTCATAAGCTATATACATATGCTTCATACATGTAATTTAAGCAGTTTAAGACAGCCCTGGGATTTCTTTGGAGGGAATGATGCTAAAGCTGAAACTCCAGTACTTTGGCCACCTCATGCGGAGTTGACTCATCAGAAAAGACTCTGATGCTGGGAAGGATTAGGGGCAGGAGAAGGGGACAACAGAGGATGAGATGGCTGGATGGTATCACTGACTTGATGGGCGTAGGTCTGAGTGAACTCAGGGAGCTGGTGATGGACAGGGACGCCTGGCGTGCTGCGATTCATGGGGTCGCAAAGAGTCGGACACAACTGAGCAACTGAACTGAACTGAACTAAGATTTCACTTGTCATAAAATTTATCTTTTTTAAAGTGTAAAACTCAATGAGTTTCAGTATATTCAGAGTTGTGCAACTGCTATCACCAATGAACTTCAGAACAGTTTTCATCACTCCAAAGAGAAACCCCACACCCCATCAGCTACCTCCCCTCAGACCTTGGGAATCAAAACAAAAGTAGTGTGTTTATAGTGAGTCAGCCTTACTTGGCTGTACTATGCTTTCTATGATTTTCTTCCCTGTACTTCTGCCTAAATTCCCAACCAAACTATACCACACCTTTCAAGAATCAGGCTCATACATTATACTTCTGTAAGTACAGAAGTATACTGGTTCCTAGGCAATTAGATACACCATCCTCTGTGGATGCAAAACACCTCTTATATACCTTTATTGCATTCTACATATCAATCTTTATAATAAATGTTTATAAATTCGTTTCCACCACTGTAAAAGAGATATCTTTAAGAAGTAGAATTTGACTTATTTTTCTATCTCCTATATCTAATACAGTGACTTTCAAAACTTTTGATGAATGAAGGCACCATAAGAAGAATATAATGAGTTTTAAAAGGATGATGATTTAGTAATGAGAAGATATTCAAAGATCATTATGTTCAAGGACATAAAGACAGAAATAAATACACTGTGCTACACAAAAGCATTATGACAAAAGTAGCTTTAGTCGGCAACTGATCACTTTATCATTACTAAAAAATTATGACAAAACTAAGGAAATATATTAAAACTATTACTTAGGGTTCACACAAAGATGTTAATGCATCATAGCCAAAGAGGAATGACAGCTAGAATCTTAAACATATCTAGGTTATATTATGATATCCAGACCAAGAAAAATTATTCTAAAAGTCAAATAGAGACAAAAATACAATGCTGGGGACTTCTGAAAATGGATGAGAATTATATTCAGAGTAAAAACCAAAAAAAAGTTTTAAAAGAGAGCTTCAGTTTTTAAAAAGCCAGCATTCACCTTAAAAGTGAAAAAGATGAATATTTTTAAAAGTCTGTTTTCTGAGAAGACAAAACTATTTTTAAACACATGAAACTATAATGTGTTTGAGTAAGAACTATCTTTGTAAATAAAATTAAATGAATTAAATTTTTCATCACAATATGCATATAGCATGATTTTGTTAAAACATTTACACACATATACTGTTTAGGAAGTATCACAATTATTTTACAGTGAAAAAATTTAACTCAAAACATTCAATACACAAGACAAAAATAATTTTCTTTGGGTATACACAAATAATATTCATTAATAATGTAAGAAAGTTTTATCATTTAAAATATTAGAGCTCAATATTCTTATTAAAATCAGAAAAAGTTATGAAGTTAATATATACACAACTTAGCACTATTTATCTTTAAAAAAGGAAACCTGATTTTAATCATATCTTCAGTTACTTTCTATATTGGAAAGTAAAAACGAAAGCCGCTCTGATGCTACTGTTGCTGCTGCTAAGTCGCTTCAGTCATGTCTGACTCTGTGCAACTCCACAGAAGGCAGCCCACCAGGCTCCCCCGTCCCTGAGATTCTCCAGGCAAGAACACTGGAGTGGGTTGCCATTTCCTTCTCCAATGCATGAAAGTGAAGAGTGGAAGTGAAGTAGCTCAGTCGTGTCCCACTCTTAGCAACCTCATGGACAGCAACCTACCAGACTCCTCCATCCATGGGATTTTCCAAGCAAGACTACTAGAGTGGGGTGACACTGCCTTCTCCAGAAAGTTGCTCAGTCATGTCCAACTCTTTGCAACCCCATGGACTATCCAGTCAATGGAATTCTCCAGGCCAGAATATTGGAGTGGGTAGCCGTTCCCTTCTCCGGGGGATCTTCCCAACCCAGGGATCAAACCCAGGTCTCCCACATTGCAGGTGGATTCTTTACCAGCTGAGCCACAGGGAAGCCCAAGAATACTGGAGTGGGTAGTTTATCACTTCTCCAGTGGAGCTTCCCAACCCAGGAATTGAACCGAGGTCTCCCGCATTGCAGGTGGACTCTTTACCAACTAAGCTATCAGGGACTTCTGTCCAAATAGAAAAGGAATCAATTAGGAATTAACTGAAATGCAGACTTGAAAAAATATTTTCTACAGGGTTTATTAACTCAAATTCTGTGAATAAGTCTGTTCATTTCTGATCATTTCCAAACATAAAATACTATATAGCAAGACATAAATGAAGTTAAAAGAATTCTAAAAATCTAAAGGAGTATGTAGTCCTTCATGATTAAATTAGTACCCCAAAATTCATATTACTACTTTATCTTACTTTAGCATTCAAATTCTTTAAAACTAATCAAATCATTAAAAAAATAACCCACACAAGAACAAAAGCAACCCAGAGATACAATAGTCATAGAAGTTATGTAGAGTGAATTATTTTTCCAACAGAAGCACTCTTCTAAACTGTAGTAAATAATCTTTAAGATCTGGTGAGGTCTGAGGGCAAGTAACACAAAATTATTCCAAAAAATTAGGTAAGAATGAGTAAATGTTAAAACTCTTTCTAAAATAATCACAACTAGATATTAATTCATAATGTAAAAATCTTTAAATAATGTCTGCCTGCTTTGAATAAATTAACTTTCAGGATACCAAATTTAAATGCCAATATATTCATAAATACTATTTCTGGAAATTATTTCCTAGGCTCAAAAAATAATATCAACACATATTCAACACTCAATATATATGTACAAATGACAAAGCTCATTGCCGTTAGCCAGTTTTGAAAATTTAAGTTTTTCACAAAATTCTTTGTATCCCTAGATCTCTAGTTTTTCAAAACTATGTGATTTACACTGACTCTTTAAGTACACTTGTATAATTTTAAGGTTCTATCTTTGCACCAAAACACTGGATTTGCCCAATAAATATTTGAACTAAACATAGTCATACAGTTGTGTCCGACTCTGTGATCCCATGGACTGTAGCCCGCCAGGCTCCTCTGTCCATGGAATTCTCCAGGCAAAAGAAGTAGAGTGGGTTGCCATTTCCCTCTCCAGGGGATCTTTCCAACCCAGGGATCGAACCCAGGTCTCCTGCATTGCAAGCGGATTCTTTACCAACTGAGTGACAATATTTACTTGCAAAATAAATTCCTATTCACAGGTAAATGTTCTGACAATATCTATACTCCTACCACTACAGAAGGATGTTCTTTAATGTCACAAAAACCCACATAGCACAAATATCCACAAGCAATAAACCCAAACCCAAATTTAAAATAGATATAATGATAAAATGAAAGGAAGAAAATCATCATAGTAAGAGCCAAAAAGATGGGAAAATAGGATTTACTCTGACCTGATAAATGTCAGTCCTATAAGCACTTCTACTTCCCAAAGAATACAGTTACACAGGCTTAACTGCATATAACTCAGGATTGAAATTAGGACCCTAAGTAGCAACTGAAACACAGACATTAGCAAAGACAGCTGAAAATATTGAAATATTACCTAATGACTGTAAAAGCCTGTGTAAAAATTATTTCTCAAATAAAATTTTTTCAAGATACTTTAGAGGTGAACCACATTTCCTAAGTAACACTTTTTACATCAAATAACAATTCTTGGTGTCAAAAATTCCTCTAACATTCTAGTTATTGCCTCTTGAGAAAATAAGCTGAACAATCTAGATTATTTTAACAGTTTTAATATACTAAAAATTGTTCTACACTTAAAACCTTGAAAATATATCTGGAACATCTAAATATAGCAATTACTGTGTATCCTATGTACCATCTGTTGATGCATAAACCACGTGAACTTTCTTCTCCCTCTACTGAAAAAGCAAACGAAAATGAACATGATGAACACAATTTTCAAAGCATTATGGGTTCAATTCATAGTTAATCAAGATTTGACATAAAAAGAATTTCTACATAATTACTAAAAGTCCCAATATAAAAAGATATGAAATACAGCAATAAATTATGCATACACCAAAATGTAAACAAATAACCATATACATAGAAACTTAAAATAGCTTTCTTAAACAATTATAACCTCTGTGAAACACATGCAGCCTATTCCAATGTTTATTTAAAACAATAATTATCTCTTAATCATAAGTCTTACCTTCAAAATAGAAATTTAACCATTAATCTCACACTATTAAGTATGATGTGTGCACATGCATACACTGTCCTAAACACTTCTTACAGAGTAGCATCAGAATTTCTTCAAAGTTACCATTTCCCAAAATATTTTCAAAGTAAATATAGTTGCTTTATTATAATGATTACTGGCTAACAATAAGCATTTACTATGAATCAGGTAATAGTGATGCTGAAGAAGCTGAAGCCGAACAGTTCTATGAAGACCTACAAGACCTTTTAGAACTAACACCAAAAAAGGCGTCCTTTTCATTATAGGGGACTGAAATGCAAAAGTAGGAAGTCAAGAAACACCTGGGGTAACAGGCAAATTTGCCTTGGAGTACAGAATGAAGCAGGGCAAAGGCTAATAGAGTTTTGCCAAGAGAACACACTGGCCATAGCAAACACTCTCTTCCAATAACACAAGAAAAGGCTCTACACGTGGACATCACCAGATGGCCAACACCAAAATAAGACTGATTATATTCTTTCCAGTCAAAGATGGAGACACTCTAAACAGTCAGCAAAAATAAGACCAGGAGCTGACTGTGGATCAGATTATGAATGCCTTATTGCCAAATTCAGACCTAAATTGAAGAAACTGGGGAAAACCACTATACCATTCAGGTATGACCTAAATCAAATTCCTTATGATTATATAGTGGAATTAAGAAATAGATTTAAGGGACTAGATCTGGAAGGGTGCCTGATGAACTATGGACAGAGGTTCATGACATTGTACAGGAGAAAGGGATCAACACCATCCCCAAGAAAAAGAAATGCCAAAAAGCAAAATAGCTGTCTGAGGAGGCCTTACAAATAGCTGTGAANAAAAGTGAAAGTGAAGTCTTTCAATCATGTCCGACTCTTAGCGACCCTAGGAACTGCAGCCTGCCAGGCTCCTCCACCCATGGGATTTTCCAGCAGCTACTTGTCAACAAATTGGACAACCTAGAAGAAATAGACAAGTTTCTAGAAACATATAACCTGCCAAAAGTGAGTTAAGAAGAAACGGATAATTTGAACAGACCAATTACTAGAAGTGAAATAGGATCTGTAATTTAAAAAAAGAAAGAAAGAAAAATAAACAAACAAAAACAGCAAACAGAATTCCAGGACCAGACAGTTTCGCTAGGGAAATTCTACCAAACATATAAAGAAAAACTTACAGCTATCCTTCTCAAACTATTCTCAGAAACTGAAGTGAAAACACTCTCAAATTCATTTTATGGAAGTCACCATTATCCTGATACTAAAATCAGACAAAGACATTACCCTAAAAAAGAAATCACAGGTCAATATCTTTGATTAACATAGATAAAAATATCTTCAACATAATATTAGCAAACCAAATCCAATAGTGCAAAAAGGGACCATTTACCATGATCCAGTTGAATTCAGTCCAAGGTCACAAGATAGCTCAGTATACACAAATCACTGTGATATGCCATATTAACAAAAGGAAAGACAAAACCCACATGATCATTCAACAGATACAGAAAAAGCATTTGACAAAATTCCATATACGTTCACGATAAAAACTCTCACCAAAGAGAGTTTGGGAGAATATATCTCAACATAACAAAGTTCATTTGCAACAAACTCACAGCCAACATAATAGTGAAAAGCTGAAAGACTTCCTGCTAAAGTCAGGAACAAAACAATAATTTCTCTCTCCCCATTTCATTTTAACACAGAATTGGAAATCCTAGCCACAGCAATCAGACAAGAAAAGGGAATAAAATATACCCAAATTGGACAGAAAGAGGTAAAACTGTCATTATTTACGGATAACATAATATACTAAATCACTTCAGTTCAGTTCAGTTCAGTAGCTCAGTCATGTCTGACTCTTTTTGACCCCATGAACTGCAGCATGCCAGGCCTCTCTGTCCATCACCAAGTCCCAGAGTTCACTCAAAGTCTCTACACAAAAACCATTAGAACTAATAAATGATTTCAGCAAGGTAACAGGATAGTTGATTAATATACAGACATCTATTTCATTTCTATTCACTAATAACAAAATACCAGAAAAAAGTAAAAAAGCAATCCCATTTAAAACTGCATCTAAAAAAATACCTAGGAATAAGCTTATCCAAGGAAATGAAAGACCTATATGTTGAAAACTATAAAACATTGATAAAGAAAACCGAAGATGATTCAAAGAAAAGGAAATACATTCCATGCTCTTGGATTAGAGGAATTAATATTGTTAAAATGGCCATACTACCCAAAGCAATCTACAGATTTAATACAATCCTTATCAAAATACTCATGACATTTTCCAAAGAACTAGAACAAATAATCTTAAAATTTATAAGGACTCACAAAAGAAAAGAATGGCCAAAGAAATCCTGAGAAAAAAGAACAAAGCTGGAGGTATAACCCTTCCAGACTTCAGACTATACTACAAATATACAATAATCAAAACAGCATGTGTTGGTGCAAAAGCAGACACATAAACCAATGAATCAGAATAGAGAGCTCGTGAATAAACCCATACGCCCAAGGTCAATCAATCTACATATAAAAACAGTGAAAATATAACATTTCCTATCACTATATAAAAAATTAAACTGAAAATGATTTAAAGACCTAAACGTAAGACATACCATAAAATTTCTTGAAGAGAACATAGGCAAAAACACTCTCTGACATAAATTGTTTCTTAGATCAACCATTCTTAGCAATGGTTTCTTAGATCAGTCTCCTAAGGAAAAAGAAATAAAAGCAAAAATAAACAAATGGTACTAATCAAATTTAAAAGCTTTTGCACAGCAAAAGAAGCCATCAACAAAACAAAAAGACAGGGACTTCCTGGCAGTCCAGTGATTAAGACTTCACCTTCCAGTGCAGGGGGTGCAGGTTCAATCCCTGGCTGAGGAGCTAAGATCCCACGTGCCTTGTGGCCAAAAAAACCAAAGCATAAACAGAAGCAATATTGCAACAGATTCAATAAAGACCTTAAAAACAGTCCACATTAAAAAAATAATTAAAAAATACAAGAAAAAAATGAAAAGACAAACTACAGAATGGGAGAAAATACTTGCAAACAATGCAACCAACAAAGCGTTGTTATAAAAAAATATAGAAACAGCTCATACAACTCAATATTGAGAAAGCAAACAACTCAATCAAAAAAATGGGCAGAAGACCTAAACAGACACTTTTCCAAAGAAGACAAACAGATGGCTAAGAGGCATATGAAAAGATGTTCAAATTTTCTAATAACTAGAGAAATGAAAATTAAAATCACAATAAGGTATCACCTCACACTGGTCAAAATGGCTAATAAAAAGTCTACAAATAATAAATGCTTGAGAAGGTGCAGAGAAAAGGGAACTCCCCTACACCACAGAGGGAACGTAAAGTGGCACAGTCACAATGGAAAACAGTATGAAGTTTCCTTAAAAAAACAAAAATGGGCTTCCCTGGTGGTCCAGGTCCTCAAAATCTTTCGGGTAGCTACAAAGCCAAAACTAGTTCCATAACAGTACAAATATGTTATTTGCCTCTTTCACTCTGATTTTCTTCCTAGTGTGTGGAGTTTTCTAGATGCTACAGGATGTGCTATTGCAACAAACTGAATGTAGATATACATGTAAGAGAATCAGTTGTCTTCTCTTAAGCCAGACGTTAAAGAGATTTTTTAATTTAAAAATAATGTCATTCTTCTCATGGACTTTTTGTTTTGAAAAATATAGTTGTTTTTAATAAAAATATTAAATTGTTGCTTTTAAATTAATTTCTAAAATATTTTTAATTCTCAGTTTTGATATCAAATATAGCAAATAGTGGTAGATATAACCCACAAGTACAAAAGGTCTTCAAGGCACTCACATGTTAAAAGTGTAACAAAGTCCTGAGACCAAAAAATCTGAGAACAGATACTTGAATATGGGTGGATGTGTTTGATGGTAGTTTTTATTCTGCAGTTTTTTTGGTTCTGTTTTGCGTTGCATGGCTCAACATTTTTCTCTTTTGATTATTTTCCTCTTTACCATCTTAACTCCAAAGGGTGCCTTCTCCCTTCCTTTTTTGCATTCTATTCCCCTGGAAGAAATGCTTTTCTGAGATTGCCTCCCTAGTCCTGAAATGCCTTTTTATATCCCTTCCCATGGTTGGTGCTCTGATCCACCAGGATTCTTTTTCAGTATTTTTTCCCATAGTAACAATTTTAGATCAATCTTTGACCTGCTGTTAGCTGTCCCCTCTTCTCTTCTGCAGTTTTTCCTGGGCTGCCCTTGCTCTCCACAAAGATTTGCAATAGAATCATGAAAGATCTCACTGGGACTTAGTTTTGCTTTTCTACTTACAGGTAATTTGAAGTTTGGGCATTCTCTGTCATCTAGCTATGCTAAAAGTGTAGGTTTTGTCTTTTTTTTTTTTTCTTGTTCTATATCAGGAGTCAAGAAACTTTTTCTTAAAGTTCCAGATAATAAATATTTTAAGCTTGCAGCTATACTATCTCTATAACAACTGCAACCCTGCCATTGTAGGGTAGCATGATGGTGGCCATAAAGACAATGCCTAAATGAAAGGGTGTAACTCCAGTACTTTGGCCACCTCATGCGAAGAGTTGACTCATTGGAAAAGACTCTGATGCTGGGAGGGATTGGGGGCTGGAAGAGAAGGGGACGACAGAGGATGAGATGGCTGGATGGCATCACTGACTCGATGGACTTCAGTCTGGGTGAACTCTGGGAGTTGGTGATGGGCAGGGAGGCCTGGCGTGCTGCGATTCATGGGGTCACAAAGAGTCAGACACGACTGAGTGACTGAACTGAACTGTGTTCCAGTAAATATTTGTTTACAAAGACAGCTGTCCATCCCTTAGGACATCATGTGCTGACTCCTCTTCTATACTGCTATTTGGAATGTAAAGAGATTCATACTTAGGCAGCAACTAATCCTTTGCAGGGCTTCCTCAGTGGCTTAGCAATAAAGAAACTGCCTGCAATGTAGGAGACACAGGAGAGGAGAGTTCAACCCCTGGGTCAGGTAGATCCCCTGGAAGAGGGCATGGCTACCCACTCCAGTATTCTTACTTGGATAATCTCATGGAGAAAGGAGTCTGGTGGGCTACAGTCCAAAGAGTGGCAAAGAGTTGGGCACGACTGGAGTGACTGAGCATGTGTGCATGCATGCATTATCCTTTGCAACCCAGATGCTCACCCTGATTCATAGGGGTTCTTCATATATGCAAAATAAAATATGAGTCTCTTTGGGGTGGACACAGAGATGCACTACCTAGATGCCCCTTCAGACAGAACTTGTTTTCCAGCTACAGGGAGCATATTAAGCAGACAACTCCCAGCTGTCAGCTGTTTCAAGATGTGCCACATCTGCAAGGGACTGCCTGCCCAAGGTCGATCACATAACAGTGCAGTCCGTCTCTGGTGACTGAGGCGGCCTGTGGGGTCTAAAGACTCAACTATTTTGACATAATATTGGACACTCTGACATGCAGTATTTGCTCCAGAGCTCCCTGACAGCTTTGTAGGACCTGTATCTCAGTTTAAGTTCTTCCTCTGCCCAATCCTGCCTCCTCCCACTTCCTTTCACAAGTGTTGATCTCTTAAAAAATTTCTCGTACCTCAAATTCTATTTCAACATCTGCTCCAGGAAAACTCAATCTGTGACATCCTTGTTGGTTATATGGATTGCAAATATCTTCCTCTGTGACTTAAGACTGGTTATGCTACATTTCCCCCCAGTAAAGTCCCACTTTACTTCTGTCACCTATTTGCCTTGAGCTGTTCTCTCTCCTTCTTTAAAGGTTTAACACCTGGCTTGCTGTCTCTCTCTGCGATGCTGCTCCTGTGATAACCCTAATAATTTCAGTATGAACAAGATGGTCCTTCTAATGCCTTAGCCTCTCAGTCCTGTGTATCCTTTCTACCTGTGGTCTTTTTACTCATCTGCCTCTACCTCAACTGTTCATTCCCATGGTCATACCTTAGATCTTGTCATTACAAGTGACTGCAACTCCTCTGTAATCCCTATTTCATACTCCCCTCTCATACCTTCTAATGCTTCAATTCCAGTTATCCTTCATCTTACCATTACTTATAATCCATTAATCTTACCACCTTTTCACCATCCTCAGTTCAGTTCAGTTCAGCCGTGTCCGACTCTTTGTGACCCCATGAATCGCAGCACGCCAGGCCTCCCTGTCCATCACCAACTCCTGGAGTTCACTCAGATTCACGTCCATCAAGTCAGTGATGCCATCCAGCCATCTCATCCTCTGTTGTCCCCTTCTCTTCCAGCCCCCAGTTCCTCCCAGCATCAGAGTCTTTTCCAATGAGTCAACTCTTCACATGAGGGGGCCAAAGTACTGGAGTTTCAGCTTCAGCATCATTCCTTCCAAAGAAATCCCAGGGCTGATCTCCTTCAGAATGGACTGGTTGGATCTCCTTGCAGTCCAAGGGACTCTCAGGAGCCTTCTCCAACACCACAGTTCAAAAGCATCAATTCTTTGACGCTCAGCCTTCTTCACAGTCCAACTCCCACATCCATATATGACTACTGGAAAAACCATAGCCTTGACTAGACGGACCTTAGTAGGCAAAGTAATGTCTCTACTTTTGAATATGTTATCTAGGTTGGTCATAACTTTTCTTGCAAGGAGTAAGCGTCTTTTAATTTCATGGCTGCAGTCACCATCTGCAGTGATTTTAGAGTCCCCTCAAAATAAAGTCTGACACTGTTTCCACTGTTTCCCCATCTATTTCCCGTAAAGTGATGGGACTGGATGCCTAGATCCTCTCAAATCATTCCTTCTGTTATGGAGTAATTGCATTTCTCCAAAACCATAAGTTAGTGATTCCCTGGTGGTCCAGTGATGAACATAGAATGCTTTCACTGATGTAAGCCAAGGTGTGATCCCCAGCTGGGGAACTGAGATCCCACAAGCCACCTGGTGTAGCAAATAAATAAATAAATAAATAAAATAAAATATTTAAGCCCCAACCTCCAATGTGACTGAATTTGGTGATAGAGCCTTTAAGGAGATAATAAAGATTAAATGAGATCATAAGCCAATAAGGGCTTCCTTTCCAAAATATACAAATAGCTCTTATAGCTCAACAACAACAAAAAAGCAAACAACCCAATCAAAAATGGGCAGAAGACCTAAATAAATATTTCTCTAAAGAAGACACACAGATGGTTAATATGCACATGAAAAGATACTAAACATCACTAGTTATTAGAGAAACATAAATCAAAGCTACCATGATATACCACCTCACACTGGTCAGAATGGCCATCATTAATGAGTCTACAAATAACAAATGCAGGAGAGAGTGTGGAGAAAAAGGAACCCTCCTACACTGTTGGTAGGAATGTAAGTAGGTGCTGCTACTGTGGAGAATAGTATGGAGGTTCCTCAAAAAACTAGAGTTGTCATATGATCCAGCAATCCCACTCCTGGGCATATATCTAGACAAAACTATAATTAAAAAAATATTTTTGCACATCTATGTTCATAGCAGCATTATTTACAATAACAAAGACATAGAAGGGCTTTCCTTATGGCTCAGCGGGTAATATCTCACACTCTAGTAAAGTAATGCTCAGTATTCTCCAAGTCATGCTTCAACAGAATCATGAATGTCCATATGTTCAAGTTGGATTTAGAAAAGGCAGAGGAACCAGAGATCAAATTGCCAACATCTGATGGATCATCAAAAAAGCAAGAGAGTTTCAGAAAAATAACACTTCTGCTTTATTGACTATGCCAAAGCCTTTAACTTCTATGCAGAGTACATCATGAGAAATGCTGAGCTGGATGAAGCACAAACTGGAATCAAGATTGCCAGGAGAAATGTCAATAACCTCAGATATTCAGATGACACCACCCTTATGGCAGAAAGTGAAGAACTAAAGAGCCTCTTGATGAAAGTGAGAGAGTGAAAAAGTTGGCTTAAAGCTCAACATTCAGAAAACGAAGATCATGGCATTGGTCCTGTCACTTCATGGCAAAAAGATGGGGAAACAATGGAAACAGTGACAGACTTTATTTTGGGGGCTCCAAAATCACTGCAGATGGTGACTGCAGCCACGAAATTAAAAGACGCTTGCTCCTTGAAAGAAAAGTTATGACCAACCTAGACATCATATTAAAAAGCAGAGACATTACTTTGCAACAAAGGTCCATCTAGTCAAGGCTATGGTTTTTCCAGTAGTCATGTATGGATGTGAGAGTTGGACTATAAAGAAAACAGTGCCAAAGAATTGATGCTTTTGAACTGTGGTGTTGGAGAAGACTCTTGAGAGTCCCTTGGACTGCAAGGAGATCCAACCAGTCCATCCTAAAGGAAATCAGTCCTGAATATTCATTAGAAGGACTGATGCTGAAGCTGAAACTCCAGTACTTTGGCCAGAACCAACGAAGAACCGACTCATTTGAAAAGACCCTGATGCTGGGAAAGATTGAAGGTGGAAGGAGAAAACGATGACAAACTGAGATGGTTGGATGGCATCACTGAAGCAATGGACATGGGTTTGAGTAAACTCTGGGAATTGGTGATGGACAGGGAGGCCTGGTGTGCTGCAGTCCCTGGGGTCACAAAGAGTTGGACACAATTGAGTGACTGAACTGAACTGAAGACATGGAAACAAACTGATGTCCACAAATAAATGAATGGATAAAGAAGATATCATACATATATACAATGGAATATTACTCAGCCATAAAAAGGAATGAAATAATACCATTTGGAGCTACACCACTGGACCTAGAGATTATCATACTAAGTGAAATAAGTCAGAAAAACAAAGGCAAATACCATATGATATTGCTGATATGTGGAATCTAAAATATGGCACAAATGAACTTATTTACAAAACAGAAACAGACAGACATATAGAACAGATTTGTGGTTGCCAGGTGAGGGGTGGTGGAGGCTGGATTAGGAGTGTCGGACTTGCAGATGAAAACTATTGCATATAGAATGGATAGACAACAAAGTCCTACTGTAGCGCACAGGGAACTATATCCAACATCCTGTAATAAATCACGGTGGAAAGGAACATGAAAATATATAAAACTGAGTCACTTTGCTGTATGCTGAAAACTAACACAATATTGTGAAGCAAATATACTTCAGTTTTTAAAAAATGAAATCATGAGGCTGGTGTCTTTATCAGAAAAGGAAGAGACACCAGAGCTCTCTTTCTCTGTCCACAAGCATAAGAAAAAGCCATGTGAGGACACAGAAAGACAGCAACTGCCTAAAAACCAAGAGGAGAGGCTTCACCAGAAACCAAACTCGCCCACATCTTGATACTGATGTTTTAGCCTCCAGAACTGTGAGAAAATAAATGTCAGTTGTGTAAGCCACTCAGTCTGTGGTATCTTGTTACGGCAACTTGAGCTAAGACACTTCGTTGTGCTGCGTGTTCAGTCACTCAGTTGTGTCCAACTCTTTGTGACCCCGTGGACTGTAGTCCACCTGGCTCCTCTGTCCATGGGATTTCACAGGCAAGAACTCTGTAGTGGGTTGCCATTCCTTCTCCAGGGAATCTTCCCTACCCAGGGATTGAACCCACATTCCCTGCATTGGCAGGTGGATTCTTTACCACTGAGCCACCAGGGCCAAGACACTTCCTTACCTGGCTTAAATTCCATGACCAATCAAAATCAACCATTGCAAACACCCTTAACTCCCTTGGTCAGATCTCAATCTGTATTCTTTTCTTCTTGTTGTTGTTCAGACACCCAGTGGAGTCCGACTNTGCATTGGCAGGTGGATTCTTTACCACTGAGCCACCAGGGCCAAGACACTTCCTTACCTGGCTTAAATTCCATGACCAATCAAAATCAACCATTGCAAACACCCTTAACTCCCTTGGTCAGATCTCAATCTGTATTCTTTTCTTCTTGTTGTTGTTCAGACACCCAGTGGAGTCCGACTCTTTGCAACCCCATGGACTGCAGCACACCAGGCCTCCCTGTCCCTCACCATCTCCCAGAGTTTGCCCAAGTTTATGTTCACTGCACCAGTGATGCCATCCAGCCATCTCATCCTCTGATGCCCTCTTCTCCTTCTGCCCTCAATCTTTCCCAGCATCAGGGACTTTTCCAATGAGTCAATGTTTGCATCAGATGACCAAAATACTGGAGCTTCAGCTCCAGCATCAGTCCTTCCAGTGAATATTCAGTATTGATCGTCCTTAAAATTGACTGATTTGATCTCCTTGCTGTCCAAGGGACTCTCAGGAGTCTTCTTCAGCATCATAATTTGAAGGCCTCAATTCTTCGTCACTCTGCCTTCTTTATGGTCCAACTCTCACATCCATACATGACTAAGACCACTGGTCTTTCCAGTGGTCATGTATGGTTGTGAGAGCTGGACTGTGAAGAAGGCTGAGTGCCAAAGAACTGATGCTTTTGAACTGTGGTGTTGGAGAAGACTCTTGAGAGTCCCTTGGACTGCAAGGAGATCCAACCAGTCCATTCTGAAGGAGATCAGCCCTGGGCTTTCTTTGGAAAGGATGATGCTAAAGCTGAAACTCTAGTACTTTGGCCACCTCATGCGAAGAGCTGACTCATTGGAAAGGACTCTGATGCTGGGAGGGATTGGGGGCAGGAGGAGAAGGGGACGACTGAGGATGAGATGGCTGGATGGCATCACTGACTCGATGGACATGAGTCTGAATGAACTCCGGGAGTTGGTGATGGACAGGGAGGCCTGGCGTGCTGCGATTCATGGGGTCACAAAGAGTCGGACACGACTGAGCGACTGAACTGAACTGAACTGAATAGGGCTGAATGCCATGATCTTAGTTTTTTAAATATTTAGTCTTAAGACAGCTTTTTCACTTTCCTTCTTCACTCTCATCAACAGGCTCTTTAGCTCCTCTGTTTTCTTCCATTAGAGCAGTATCATCCACATATCTGCATTCTTTGTTTAGCAAAACCCAAATATTGATGAAATCCAATTCTCCCAGCTACTCCATGTCTGCACCAGTGCTGCCAAATATGGCTGAATAAAAGTAATTATGTTGACTAGACTATTTTAAATTCATGACCACTTACCTCCAGTGGGCACTTAACTTCCTAGCAATTATTCTACATTTTTCTAGTCCATTAACTCTCTCAGTTAATTATTTCACATCCTTTCCTCCCTCTTCATACAGGTTCCTTCTCACTCCCTGCTGATGACCTTGCTTCTTATTTCACTAATAGAGGCCAGCTCGAGACAATTTCGATAGCTCCCGCTACCAAACCCACCAATCACAGCATCTCCCCACAGGCCTCGGCTTCTCTCCTAGGCTGTCCGCACCCTCATTTTGCTCCTGCAATTTCCTTAGTTCTCTTACAGCATAGATAGTTTCTCTCCAGTGGATAATCACCACCAGCATAGATCTACTAATATATGATCTCCCAACCCTCCAAAACCAGAAAACAAAAAGGCAAAGACTTTCTTCACCTGTGTCCCCTTCCAGCTATTGTACTGTTTCTCTGCTCCCTCTTAAAACACAATCCCTCACAATAAGGATCTGCACTTGCCATCTCCAGTTTCTCTCCATCTGAAGTCATTTCCATGAGGTTCTCGCCCCTGTTGCTCCTCGAGAGCTGGCCCGCTCTCTGCCCTCATCTTACCCAGCTGCCAGCTTGGTCACCCTCTCATCCTTGAAAGCATTTTTTTCCCCAGAGGGCTTCCAGAGCAACGTAAATCTCCTGTTAATCCTTCTACCTCAGTGAAATTGTTACTGGTCCCTTCTCATTTCCCAGATCTCCAATAGCAGGAATGCACCCAACCATGTCTCTCTTTTCAAGTGGAACTTAGGTGTATAGTACTCACTACTCATAATCTTGGAGTGTCCATCCCTCAGACAGTCACATGGCTTGCTTTTACTTCCTTCTGGCTTTATTCAAAGATCTCCTTCCAGGGAAGCCTTGCCCTGGCCGCCATACCTAAGACTGCAGTCCTCTTATCACTGACCACATAGGTATTCTCTACCCCCTTTCCTTGCTTTTTTTTCCTCATTAGCACTAAATACTGTCTAACATAATATACATTTTACTTCTGTATCTTGTTTCTCTCTTCCCATTAGCAAATGATCTCTGTGAGGGAAGGAATCTCTGCCTTTTTTGATCACCACTTTATCCTCAGCACATAGAACAGTATCTGGGATATAGCAGGTACCCAATACACGTTCATTGACTGAACAAACAGTAACATCACTATGGCTTCACATAGTGAAATATTCAGTTCAATTCAGTTGCTCAGTTGTGTCCAACTCTTTGCAACCCCATGAATCGTAGCACGCCAGGCCTCCCAGTCCATCACCAGCTCCCGGAGTCTACCCAAACTCATGTCCATCGAGTCGGTGATGCCATCCAGCCATCTCATCCTCTGTCGTCCCCTTCTCCTCCTACCCTCAATCTTTCCCAGCATCAGGGTCTTTTCAAGTGAAGCTTTCCTATGAGGTGTCCAAAGTATTGGAGATTCAGCTTCAGGATCAGTCCTCCCAATGAAAACCCAGGACTGATCTCTTTTAGGATGGACTGGTTGGATCTCCTTGTAGTCCAAGACCTCTCAAGAGTCTTCTCCAACATCACAGTTCAAAAGCATCAATTTTTCTGCACTCGGCTTTCTTTATAGTCCAACTCTCACATCCATACATGACTACTGGGAAAACCAAAGCCTTGGCTAGATGGACCTTTGTTGGCAAAGTAATGTCTCTGCTTTTTAATATGCTGTCTAGGTTGGTCATAACTTTCCTTCCAAGGAGCAAGCGTCTTTTAATTTCATGGCTGCAGTTACCATCTGTAGTGATTTTGGAGCCCCTAAAAATAAAGTCTGTCACTCTTTCCACTGTTTCCCTATCTATCTGCCATGAAATGATGGGACTGGATGCCATGATCTTAGTTTTCTGAATGTTGAGCTTTAAGCCAGCTTTTTTACTCTCCTCTTTCACCTCATCCAGAGGCTCTTTAGTTCTTCTTCACTTTCTGCCATTACTCAGCCATAAAGAAGAATGAAATAATGCCATTTGCAGCAACATGGATAGACCTAGAAATTATCGTACTCAGTGAAGTAAGTCAGAAAGATAAATATCATATTGCTTATATGTGGAATCTAAAATATGACACAAATCAACTTGTCTATGAAACAGAAACAGATTCACAGAAATAGAGAAGAGACTAGTGGCTGCCTAGTGAGGGCTGGAGAAGGGATGGATTGGAAATTTGAGATTCGAAGATGCAAACTATTATATAGAATGGATAGATAATAAAGCCCTACTATGTAGCATAGGGAACTATATTCACTACCATTATTATTCAACAATGGAAAAGAATATGAAAAAGAATATATATACACATAAATATATATCAGAGAAATTAGCACATTGTAAATCAAGGATACTTCAATAAAATAAAATAAAAAATTTTAGCTGCACTGAGTCTTCACTGTAGATCATGGCCTTCTCTTGTTGCAATGCAAGGGCTTAGTTGCCTTATGGCATGCAAAATCCTAGTTCCCTGAAGAGGGATCAAACCCAGGTCCCCTGCACTGGAAGGCAGACTCTTAGCCACTGGACCACCAAGGAAGCCCCTAAAATAAAATTTAAAAAAACAAACAGTAACACCAACTTCCCATAAACATGAGTGACTCATCCTTTACCACAAAGACATGTGTAAATATTTAGGTTTTTTTCTGCCCAGGCAGAGAAATGATGTTTATTCAATTATGAGCTTGGTAATTCATGTGTGTTTAGAACAAAGAGAAATTAGCAATGAGCGAAGGCTAACACAGTCACCATTCATCAAAGGCTCCTAAAGAGCTTCACTGTCAGGTTTAGGGAACATTATCTCTCAGTGGTGATCAGGGTCCTCAGACTGCAGGTCAAATAGTAAAGGAAATGTGTAAAGCCTATCAACACTAATGCTTTCACTGTTTATATCACCCACAATTAGTTCAGAATGGTAGAAAGCCAAAAGGAGATTTTAAAAAGTAAATTGGCCAAGAAGTACAGACCCAAATGATTAGCTGTCCTGCCCATAATTTCCAAGACTATGAGATCTATAGAATGGCACCCCATTCCAGTACTCTTGACTGGAAAATCCCATGGATGGAGGAGCCTGGTAGGCTGTAGTCCATGGGGTCGCTAAGAGTTGGACACAACTGAGTGACTTCACTTTNAGAGTCGGACATGACTGAGCGACTTCACTTCACTTCACTTCACTCCTGCATCATACTATCTTGATTATTGTCATTTTCTACTAAGTTTTGAAATTGCAACATATGAATCTTGGCACTGTCCTGTTCTTTCGAGATTGTTTTTGTTAGCCTGGATTCCTTAAATTTCCATATGTAGATTAAGATCAGCTTGTCAGTTTCTGCAAAGAAGCTAGCTGAGATTTTGGCAGGAATTAAACTGAATATATAGATCAGTTTGGGTAGTCTTGCTGTCTTAACAGTATTAAGTTTATTGAACCACAACTACTGAGCATGTACTCTGGAGGTCAGGAGCCACGATACTGAGCACATGCATCCTAGAGCCCATGCTTCCCAACAGGAGAGGCCACCGCAATGAGCCACCTATGCACCGCAACTAGAGAGTAGCTCCTACTCACTGCAACTGGATAAAAGCCCTTGCAACAAACAAGACCCAGCACAGCCAAAAATAAATAATTAAACTTATTTTAAAAATCGATCAACTTCATTAGTAATCAGTAAGCTGTAAACNCAGGAATTAAACTGAATATATAGATCAGTTTGGGTAGTCTTGCTGTCTTAACAGTATTAAGTTTATTGAACCACAACTACTGAGCATGTACTCTGGAGGTCAGGAGCCACGATACTGAGCACATGCATCCTAGAGCCCATGCTTCCCAACAGGAGAGGCCACCGCAATGAGCCACCTATGCACCGCAACTAGAGAGTAGCTCCTACTCACTGCAACTGGATAAAAGCCCTTGCAACAAACAAGACCCAGCACAGCCAAAAATAAATAAATAAACTTATTTTAAAAATCGATCAACTTCATTAGTAATCAGTAAGCTGTAAACTCAAAGCGCAATGAGGGGCTTCCCTGGTGGCTCAGAGGTGAAGAATCTGCCTGCTAAGGCAGGAGACACAGATTGATCCCTGGTCGGGGAAGACACCACGTGCTGTAGAGTGGCTAAGCCCATGTGCCACAACTATTGAGCCTGTGCTCTAGAGCAGGAGGAACTGTAAATACTGAGTCCACATGCTGCAACTATTGAAGCCCAGCTCTGCATCAAGAGAAGCCACTGCAATGAGAAGCCACACACAGCAACTGGAGAGTAGCCTCCACTCTGCAACGAGAGAAAAGTCACATGCAAGAGATTTTGTTGGGAAAAGGCACCGGGTGGAGAGCAGTAGGGTAAGGGGACCCAGGAGAACCGCTCTGCTGCATAGCTCACATGGCTCGCAGTATCAGGTTTTATGGTGATGGGATTAGTTTCTGGTTTTATGGTGATGGGATTAGTTTCTGGGCGGTCTTTGGCCAATCATTCTAATTCAGAGTCTTTCCTGGTGGTGCACCCATCACTCAGCCAAGATGAATNAGCTCTGCATCAAGAGAAGCCACTGCAATGAGAAGCCACACACAGCAACTGGAGAGTAGCCTCCACTCTGCAACGAGAGAAAAGTCACATGCAAGAGATTTTGTTGGGAAAAGGCACCGGGTGGAGAGCAGTAGGGTAAGGGGACCCAGGAGAACCGCTCTGCTGCATGGCTCACATGGCTTGCAGTATCGGGTTTTATGGTGATGGGATAAGTTTCTGGTTTTATGGTGATGGGATTAGTTTCTGGGCAGTCTTTGGCCAATCATTCTAATTCAGAGTCTTTCCTGGTGGTGCACCCATCACTCAGCCAAGATGAATGCTAGCGAGAGGGATTCTGGAAAGTGGATGGACACGCAGTGTCTCCTTTCAACCTTTCCCGAACTCTTCCGGTTGGTGGTGGCTTATTAGTTCCACATTCCTTATCAGGATCTCCTGCCATAAAACAACGCATGCAAGTGGTTACTATGGTGCCTGGCCAGGGTGGGCGGTTTCAATCAATGTGCTTCCCCTAACACAAGCAGCAATGAAGACCCAACACAGCCATATCCCCCCAAAAGATTGGTTTTTAATTCATAATAAAATAGTGTAAAATGTGTCAATTTCAAAGATCTTCGTTAATATGGACCTTGAACAAGATATAATTCTTGAAGATGATTGTTAAATCAGTGATGCTCACCCAAATGTTGCATAGAAGACAAAGTGACTTGGGCCAAGGTCTCTACATCCCTGGTCTCAATAATAATATATCCCCACCTGAGAAATCTTTATTAGATCCTAACTTAAACATGTTTACAAGTCAAATTTATATACAACATGAAGAGTAGCAAATTCAACCATTTTTTTTTTTTTTTACAAAATCACGTCTCTTAGTTTTATTCTAACCAAAAAAAAAANTGCAGCAATGAAGACCCAACACAGCCGTATCCCCCCAAAAGATTGGTTTTTAATTCATAATAAAATAGTGTAAAATGTGTCAATTTCAAAGATCTTCGTTAATATGGACCTTGAACAAGATATAATTCTTGAAGATGATTGTTAAATCAGTGATGCTCACCCAAATGTTGCATAGAAGACAAAGTGACTTGGGCCAAGGTCTCTACATCCCTGGTCTCAATAATAATATATCCCCACTTGAGAAATCTTTATTAGATCCTAACTTAAATAAACATGTTTACAAGTCAAATTTATATACAACATGAAGAGTAGCAAATTCAACCATTTTTTTTTTTTTACAAAATCGCATGTCTCTTAGTTTTATTCTAACCAAAAAAAAAAAAGAAGAAGATTGTGCCCTCATTGGTAAAGAATACTATTATACATTCAGAAAATTCCAAAGAAAAGTTATCAAACACCAGATTGAGCCCTATGATCTTTAGTTGGCATCTTACTAAGATAGCTAAGAATAAAATAAAATTAGATAAGAATTCACAGTTACAGTGGAAATAATAGTTTCATTAATATGTATCAATAACTAATTATATATTAAGTATATGAAGATATAATAGTATAATATCTATAAATTGTATAATTAATCCATTGATTAGAACATATATGCATTTGTGTCTAGCCTTGACTAGGTGGAAATTCTGGGTCACAAATTGGTATAGGAGGAAAAATTTATAGAGAGAAGATAAAAATCTCAAGGGCATGAGAAATGTCTTACTTATTCAGGTCCTGGGCTGATAATTTCCCTTGAAGATAAGATAAAAAAAGATACAGAGTACTTGTAACTCCCAAATCCTTGTTAGTTGACTAGTCGGTCTGGAACAAAAACTGGAGTTCCAAGTGAGATTCAATTTGACCTGTTTCATCTTTTTTGAATCATAGCTTATAGATAGTTTCCCAGGGTTTCCTGACACTGGAAATTAAGAAAAAAGAGCTCTCTGAGAAGGCAGATTATTTTATCAAGAGACTGTTTTCATCTACAGGATTGGAACTCTCAGGCCCAAGGCCTGTGATAATGCCATCATATGCAAAATATATTTTAGAAAACCTCAGGAAGTCATTTATTATGTCTATTGTAAGGAACAGTGCTAGTTCATAAAATAGGCTTTTTAATATTTACTTAAGTCACCGAAAAAAAGCACTTCCATCTCTTTCTTCCCATAGCTGCTTGTATTAACCGTGGCTCTGGCAATTTCTAACCAATACACAGTGCAAAGCTATGTTTCTTCCCCACGATGCTGAGGCAGACTAGGTAAGGCAAGAGGGAATGGGAAAGCGATGGTGATGGAGACAGCATGTAGAAGGCAAGAGAACAGAATGGGGGAGGAGCTGAACAGAGACCGTGCTGGCAATGACTACAGGAGACTGGGATGACGCAATCAGGATGCGCAGACCGGATGTGGGCGGGGGTAGCGCTGAGACTGGGGTCAGCAGGGGAATTAAGCTGGGGGATGGAGGAGACAGACAGAGATGAGGGTGGCTACTCTCAGGATAAGGGTAGTAGGGGGGGAGGGTGCGGGAGGGTGGTATGGGAATGATGGGGATGGCAGTGGAGATAGGTTAGAATGTTTTCTTGGGTGAATGGGGATGGAAAATGGGAGGAGATGTGGGTTATAGGAGAATGAAATAAAAATCAGAACGGAATGAGAACTGAGCATGTTGCCATGGGCATGAGGGAGAGATTCACTTCTTCCTTCATTCTCAAATATTTGTTGGGCAACTTCTATGTGAGACACTGCTACTGAGTGTTGGCAATATAGGGTGAATAAGACCAAGTCTCTCCCCTCGTGGAATTTATATTTTAATGACAAAAGCAGACAATAAACATATTTATTCTGTATTAGGACAAATGCTACAAAGAGGGTTCCCCAGGTGACTTGATAAAGACTCTGCCTGCCAATGCAGGAGACACAGATTTGATCCCTGAGTCTCGAAGATCCCCTGGAGGAGGAAATAGCAACCCACTCCAGTATTCTTGCCTAGAGAATCCCGTGGACAGAAGAGCCTGGTGAGCTATAGCACATGGGGTCGCAAAGTGTTGGACATGACTGAGCGATTGAGCATGTGCTAACAAATGAAAGTAAAGCAGGGGACTTCCCTGGTAGTCCAGTGACCAAGGCACCATGCTCCTTATGCAGTGGGTCCAGGTTCGATCCCTGATCAGGAAACTAAATCCCACATGCTGCAACTAAAACTTTCTCATGCCACAGTGGTGCAACTAAGAAACAGCATGGCCAAATAAATATTTTAAAAAATAATAATAAAGCAGGATAAAAGTAGAGACAGTGATGGGTAGCGCCATTCTAGAAGACTGGACAGGAAAGATTTCTCAAAGAGCAGACACTGGAGCAGAGTAAAGGGAAAGAGGAAGCCGTGACAATAGCTCAGAAGAGTTTCTGTCTAAAGCCAACCTCCCTGTTCAGGGAGTAGGTTCTTTCGTCTCTCAATCTCTCAAGAGTTTTGTTCTTCTAATATTTCTTCCCTCTTGTTTCATCAGTCTTTTCTCTCTGCTGGATCAGTCTCATAAATATACAGAAATAATCTATCTGCTGTTATTTATCTCATATTTAAAAACAAGTAAACAAAAACACTCTCATGATCTTTTAATTAACCTTCTAGCAGGCATCCACTTTACTGAACCCTTCCTACAGCAAAAAAGTTTTTAACAGCTTGTCTAACTCCAACCCCTCTCTCTCCTTTTTCTCTTAGATGTAATCCCACAAGCTTTTGCCACATCATTTCCTGAACTGTTCTTGTCTGCATCATCAACGATCTTCCTGTTATCAAATCTCATGGTCAATTCTCAGCCTTCAGCTTACTTAACCTTTGACACAGTTGACCACTTCCTCCTCCAGCAAATCCCTTTGCCACTAGGCTTTCGGGGTGCTACATTTTCCTGTTTTTCCTCCTGAGGCTCATCTCTGCAAACTTTTAATGCTGAAGGCTCCTGGGCCTCTTCAACTTTTTATGAAACTTACACCCCCAGTGCTCTCATTCAGTCTTGTGGCTTTAAATTTTGCCTATCCACTGATGACTCATAAATTTACTGCTCCAACTCAGATCAGTCCCCTGAACCAGATTCATATACCTAAATGGATTTCTAATAGCCATTTCCAGTGACATATCCAAAACTGAACTCCTTCTCTTCCCATCCAAACCCATTATTCCCAGTCTTCCCCCCATTCGGTTAGTGGAATTCATTTTTTTCTAGCTACTCAGGCAAAACTAAATAAACAAATAACAAAACTGGAAAGTTATCCTTGAATCCTTTTTCTTCCCACATTTCCAAATCCAACAAGTCCTATTGTATTTCCCTTCAAAGTATGCCCAGAATCTCATCAATTTCTTTTTTTTTTTTAATATATCCACTTGTTTTTTAAAAAGATTATTTTCCCATATAGGCCATTACAGAGTGTTGGGTAGAGTTCTCTGTGCAATACAGAAAGTTCTTATTAGTTATCTATTTTATGGTGCTAGTGGTAAAGAACCTGCCTGCCATTGCAGGAGACATAAGAGATGCGGGTTCCATCCCTGGGCCAGGAAGATCCCTTGAAGAAGGAAATGGCAACCCACTCCAGTATTCTTGCCTGGAAAATCCCATGAACAGAGGAGCCTGGTGGGATACAGTCCATGGGTCACAAAGAGTCAACATGACTGAAGCAACTTAGCACAATGTGTATATTCAGTACCAATCTCCCTATTTACCCTCCCCGCATTCCCTAATACCATAAGTTTGTTTTGTACATCTGTGACTCTATTTCTATTTTGTAAATAAGTTCATGTGTAAACCCCTCCCCTTATTTCCAGAATCTCATCAATTCTTACCACATCCGTGTCACCACCCTAGTTCACGTCTCCAATATCTCTCGCCTGGCTATTCTTGTCCCAAAAAATAATACAGGAGAGGAGAAAAGATTGCCTAAGCAGGAGAGGGGAAGCTCCAGGTAGCTACACATTGTTGGAGCAGAGAATGAGAGCGAAGGCTCTCCTGAGCACACGCACACCTGACATTGGGAACCAGAAGATAGAAAGTCTGAAAGGCCAGCCTGAACCAATGAGAAATCACTAAAACCTCATCAGACTGACTTCGGTGTGAAAAGTGGACTGAACAAGTAGAGACCGGGGAGACCAGTTCAGAGGCTATTGCAAGCCAGAGATAATGGCAACTTGGATGAGGGTGGTAGCCAGGAAACAAAGAGAAATGAATAAGTCAAGATAGTTGAGACACAGAGTCAATAGGACAGACCTGGTGGACTGCAGCGGAGGTTAGTGGGAGGGTGTGAGAGGGAAGGTTTTGAGCTTGGGGACTGAATGGATGACGGCACCTCTCCCTGAGACAGAAGATGCTGGAGCAGGAATGCTTTGTCAGGCACCTGAGAACTCTGGTTCAGATTTAGCTGATTTGGGCGCCTCAGAGAGTACACAATGGGATGCACAGATCTCCAAGTCAGAAGCCACGGCTGAGCTACGGAAAGCTGTTCACTTATTTATTTAGCCACAGCGCGTGGCCTATGGGAACCAGGGACTGAACTTTGCCTTGGCAGTGAGCCGCAGCGTCTTAACCACTGGATCACGGAGGAATTCCCAGAAAAGCTGTTTAGAAGTAATCTGAGTGCAGATGGTAACTAAAGCCAGACAAGTGCAGGAACTATCCCAGGAGAGAGATGTAGAGAGACAGAGGAGACCAGCTCAGGACGCTGGGGAACACAAACATTCCGAGAGGAGGAGCCACGAGGACGTCCGAAAGGGACAGGTTTAGGAAGCAGAAGGGAACCCCAGAGAGCAGTTGTCACTGAAGCCACAAGAGAGCTTTTCAAAGAGGTGACGTCTGCTGAGAGGGTCACAGCTGAGAGGAAAAAACGTCCATCAGATTTCTCAATGTGAAGGTCACTGGCGGCCTTGGCAGGAGCACTGGATGGTATTTGCAGACACACAGGGTTGAAGAGCTACAGGTGAGAAAGAGAGAATTAACACACTTAAAAGGTGAGGGTTAACCACTGACCCGCCAGTGGTTAAGACTCTGAGCTTCCGCTGCAAGGGGCAAGCTGGGGGGCCAGAAAAAAAAATGAGGGTTCCCATCCCTCCTATCTATACGTGACACAAACTAATTTTTGATTTTCAAAATAATGTAAAATTTGCATGTGTGATAAAATTCAAGTAAGCCTTTTCTAAATTATCTTAAGCATGACAACATTGATTTATTGCCACTTTGCGCTGAAATGACCTTTCCTGTTCTTATTGCACTTGCTCCTCTTGGCTGCCTCTTGACATGCGTCCCTGGTCTGTCGGTTAGGTAACCCATCAGGGTCTGGAGACACGCAAGAGGGGAGAACCAGGGGCAGGATGCATGAAGAAGGGAGATTTGGGCTTTTTTACTTATTTATTTATTTTTAATGAGGAAGGATTTTGCAAGTTTTTGCAAGTTTATAAACTTGCATTTTAGACTTGGAGGCTAAAAATGCAAGTAATAAGGACTGATCAATAAAACAACAGGGTGGAAGATGGAGGCGTCCAGAGCATGGGGAGGACAGCTGAGGGTGTGGAGTGACCTCCCGTGTGCCAAAGAGACAGAGGTGCCCCCTCTGAATGCAGTGGCCGCAGCTGTATGGGACAATGGGGCACAAGGTCTGAAGGAAGGGACAGCCATTGGCTGTAGGCGGGGCAGGTGCTAAGGATGGACAAGAGGGAAAAGAGAAAGGGGGAAGCTGGAGCCTTTGGATTGAATCTGAGGCCTCTGATTCAAGCAGCTGGGGGTGAAATTAGATACAGCCTTTCTCTCAGCACCTTCAAGACAGGACTAAGTGGAGGAGGGGCCACCAACTTGGGGGGATCCTGCTGAGCCACGTCTGGCCAAGTTCCCTCCCAGAAAGGTCCCACCCCCTGCTCAGGCCCCCACCCCACGCTGCTAAGATGCCCCCATCCACCAGCCACCCGGAAGGATGGGAGAACTGGAACGTTGAAACAACTACCCAGGCCTGTCTCTGCCGCTGAACTTCCGGCACCAGCCTGTGGTGGCTCTGGCTTCCTGTGCGAGTATTCAGAAAGGTATAAATCTCTGCTGAAGGTGGGGGCTGACCCCTGGGAGCAGGTGGCAGGGGAAGGCACAGGGCAGAGGGTGTGCAGAAAGCACAGGGCAGACATAAGGGCAGAGGTGGCAACTGTGTTGGAAAGAGGGGTGGGCCAGGGGACACTCCTTTTATTCATATTAAGTGTTTCCTGGATGGCCTGAGTGAGAATGAGGAAGTATATGGAGTGCCCAAAGCCCTCCACAAGGCTCCCTTTGGTGCCACCCTGGAGAGAACAATTTCCAGAATCCTAGGTTCTGGCCCTAGAGAAACACACTGGCAGAGCAGGGGTTAATGCCTCCTGGTCTGCCCTCCTGGGAGGCCAGAATGTTCCACTCCAGACTGAGGCAGACAGCTTGGGGGAAAACTGCCTGTCACCCAATGAATCAGCCATCACATTGAATCCAGCACCTTCAAAGCCTGAGATCAAGGCCAAGGCTGGGGCTGCAGAGAGTAGGGAGGAGGGAGGGGGAAGCAGGTTGCTAAGAGAGAAGCCTAGTTCTCTCTGCCCGAGTAACAGGAAGCATGACACTGATGACTGGGGTGGACTGGTGATGTGCTTGGCACTCTCTGGAATGAGAAGCTAAGGGGAGGGCTTGGCCTGTCCTTCTGTGTCTCCATGGGGAAGAGAGATCACTGCTTCGCAAGGCCAAGCCCCCAGGGTCTCAGGCTGCACTTCCAGGGTGCACAGACAGCCCCCTCTTCTGCTCTCCCCACCTCGCTGCCCTCCTCCATCTCTGACCTCATCCCAGATCTCCCTCCCACTTCCCAGTGAGGTCAGGTTGGTGCTGAGTCACTTCCAGGGCTCTGCCCTGCTCAGTGCACCCTACTCCAATCTCTGTCAGAGCTGGTGGCCCCTTCCCAGTCACGTGGAAATCAACTCCCCTGGAGGCTAGGCAGCCTCCCTCAGGTACAAAAGGCTAGCCTATCCCACTTGCCTGAAATGGGAGCCAGTTCTGTGGTACCCTCATGCTCCGATGCTCCCCTGAGAACCAGGCTGAGGACAGTCTCCAGATAACACTCCCAAGTTCTTGTTTAACTTTATTCCTCTTGTCCTGTCTGGTTCCCCTCACTCATCTTCTCCCAAGAGCACTCCTTAAATAAATATAATAAACAGATAATCTCTTAATCAAGATTAATTCATTAATCTTAATTAAATTAATTAATGTCTTAAATAATTTAAATTAAGATTTAAAATAAATCTCTTAAATAAGAATCTTAAGTAAGAACCTCTAGAGCTTCCCTGGTGGAACCAGTACTTAAGAATCTACCTTGCAAAGCAAGGAACACCTCTTCAATCCCTGGTCCCAGAAGATCCCATATGCCTCGGGAACACAGCTATTGAGGCTATGCTCTGAAACCTGCAAGCCTCGCCAACTACTGAACCCACGTCCAGCAACAACTGAAGCCCACGCACCCAGGGGCAATTCTCCACAACAAGAGAAGCCACTGCAATGATAAGCCTACAGACCACAACTAGGGAGTAGCCCCCACTCTCTGCAACTACAGAAAGTGAAAAGTGAAAGTGAAATCGCTCAGTCATGTCTGACTCTTTGTGACCCCGTGGACTGTAGCCCACCCCACCCATGGGATTCTCCAGGCAAGAATACCGGAGTGGGTTGCCATTTCCTTCTCCAGGGGACCTTCCCAACCCAGGGATTGAACTCAGGTCTACTGCATTGGAGGCAGACACTTTAACCTCTGAGCCACCAGGGAAGCCCATGGTTCTGAGCGACTACAGAAAGCCACGCATAGCAACAAAGACCCAGCAAAAAATAGTAATAAAAAATATTTTTTTTAAATCTCCATTGCAGACTCTGTTCTAGGGACCCCACCCTATGAAAGCCTCGTTATTCATAATTAGCATCAGCCACAATTAAAGCCTCATTATTCATAATTAGCATCAGCCACAATTTATTGCCTCTAAAAATTCAGCTTTACCCAGTACCTGAGTGAGTGAGTGAGTGAAAGTCGCTCAGTTGGGTCCAGCTCTTTTGTGACCCCATGGACTGTAGGCCAGAATACTGGAGTGGGTAGCCTTTCCCTTCTCCAGGGACTCTTCCTCAACCCAAGGATCCAACCCAGGTCTCCCACATTGCAAGCAGATTCTTTAACAGCTGAGGCACAAGGGAAGCGCAAGAATACTGGAGTGGGTAGTCTATCCCTTCTCCAGTGGATCTTCCCAACCTAGGAATTGAACCAGGGTCTCCTGCATTGCAGATGGATTTTTTACCAACTGAGCTATCAGAGAAGCCCACTCAGTACCTAGTACCTTGTAATACATTCCTTTCTTTTTAAACTAAGTATTAGATTCTGTGGTTTGCACAAAGCACTTTGACCAATACAATGATTCACACCAAAAATAGTAGCAGCAATAAACACTCAAGGGAGTGGGAGTCTGGCATCCTTAGGGGTGAAAATATAGTGAGGACCATTCATTTCTTGATTTTATTTTTTAAATAATATAATGAGAACCCATGAGTTTGGTACTCATCCCAAGAGCTAATCTATTATCAGTAACTTAGGTTACCATGTACTCCTCTCCCATCCAATACTCATGCCTCCCCCAAGAGGACACAATTATCTGAGGGTTTTATCACATTATGTTGATGTCTAAATAAGATATTGTTTTGTTTTATTTGCTTTTGATCTTAGTGAAAAGAGTAGTCTTTTGACACTTGCTTCTCCACTCAAAATTATAATTATGAAGATTAGCAATGTTGTAGCACAAAAAGGAATAGTGTTTTCGTTTTTACTGCTGTGTAGTATTCCGTGTGTGAATACACCGAAACTATCCATTCTGTGGTCAGTGGGCGTGTGAATTGTTCCTTTTTCCTTCTGTATTTCTCCTAATACAGACAGTGTTACTGGCAGCTAGCTTGTTCTCTGTATCTGTGAGTCTGCTTCTTTTCTGTTATATTCACTAGATTGTTGTGCTTTTTAGATCCCACCTATAAGTGGTCTCATACAATATTTGNGTGGTCTGGTATTCCCATCTCTTTCAGAATTTTCCACAGTTTATTGTGATCCACACAGTCAAAGGCTTCGGCATAGTCAATAGAGCAGAAAAATAGATGTTTTTCCAAGTCCATCCATGTTGCTGCAAAAGGCAAAATTTCATTTTTTATGGCTGAGATGTGGCATATACACCACATCTATAAAGTTTTATTTTCTTTACTCATTTATGTGTTGATACTTATGTTGCTTCCACATCTTTGCAATAAATAATGCTGCTATGAACATTGGGATGTATGTATCTTTTTAGATTAGAGTTGTTTTTGGGGGGGATATATGCCAAGGAGAGGGATTCCTGGTTCATGTGGTAGTTCTGTTTTTGGTTTTCTGAGAAACTTCATACTGTGGTCCACAGGGACTGTACCAATTCACATTCTCATTAACAGTGTACAAGGATTCTCTTTTCTCCACATCTTCNCTTTTTAGATTAGAGTTGTTTTTGGGGGGGATATATGCCAAGGAGAGGGATTCCTGGTTCATGTGGTAGTTCTGTTTTTGGTTTTCTGAGAAACTTCATACTGTGGTCCACAGGGACTGTACCAATTCACATTCTCATTAACAGTGTACAAGGATTCTCTTTTCTCCACATCTTCGCCAATATTTTTTATTTATGTTCTTTTTTGATGATAGACATTCTGACAGATTTGAGATGCTATCTCATTGTGGTTTTGATTTGCATTTCCCTGATCGATTAGCGATATTGAGCATCTTTTCATGTGCTTGTTGGCCATCTGCATTTCCTCTTTCGAAAAATGTCTATTCGGGTCTTCTGCCCATTTTTAAATTGGGTTGTTTGATTTTTGGTGTTGGTGTCAGATTGTATGAGCTGTTTACATATGTTGAATATTAATCCCTTGTCGATCAAATCATTTGCAAATATTTTCTCCTATTCCGTAGGTAGTCTTCATTTTGTCAATGGTTTCTTTTGCTATGCGAAAGCTTTTATGTTTCATTCGGTTGTATTTGTTTGTTTTTGCTTGTATTTCCTTTACTCTAGGAGGTGGATCAAGAAAAAATTATTGCTGCAATTTACATCAAAGAGTGCTCTGGCTATGTTTTCCTCTAGGAGTTTTATTGTATGCTGTCTTACATTTAGACGTTTAATCCATTTTGAGTGTATTTTGGTATATGGGGTCAGAGAATGTTCTGGTTTCATTGTTTTATATGTAGCTGTCCAGTTTTCCCAGCACCACTTATTGAAGAGACTGTCTTTTCTCCATTGTATAGTTTTGCCTCCTTTGTTGTAGCTTAATTGACCATTAGTGTGTGAGTTTATTTCTGGGCTATCTATCCTGTTCTGTTTAGCTATTGTGTCTGTTTTTGTGCCAGTACCGTAACAGTTCTTGACTTTTAAACAATATCAAGTTCTTTCTAAAGATACCTAGTTAACATACTTTCTCTTAAAAATTGCATTAACTATCAACCTATTTTCATATTAAATTATTTGAGAGTTCTTTGTCAGTGTTTTTGTATACAATCAACAGCTTTCAAATCATCATCAATTACTATAGCATTTTACTCATGAAAAATTACACACATAAAATATATATATATATCTATTTACAGATATATATATTTATACTTCAACTGACTGGTGGAATTTCAACATATGAAGCAAGAGAAGTGCATTTTCACTGAATTGCATCTTAAATAACAAATTTGAAATTGAATATTCAGACACTAATAATCAATCCAAGTTATGTGGCTACTATTGTTATGTTGACAAGATGTGATAGAAATATACACAGTGGGTCACACACAAGTTCAAGGATGTCAGAAATGATATTGAAGTAGGTTGAAGATAACTGTTTTGGGGTAGTGGCATTTGGGGCAGTTAAAAAAAAACTTTTTTAGTACTTTTTGCATTGATTTTTATAAGGAACATATGTCTTTTAATGATTGTTTATTTAAGAATCTTTCCACAATCATGATACCACGAATTATTCACTCTTAACCAAGAAGAGTATTTTCATGTTACACTGCAATGTCAACAAAATACAGCAGAAGACTAGAGCTGCACTTGGCATAAAGATCTGACTCATAACGTCTCTCTCAATAACAGGCAGTCACATGACTTTTTTCATCTCACTGGCGTGTAATTTAGACACAGTAGTGAGTACAATATCCATTTTAAATACATATATCCCATATAATCTCCACTCAGATGAAGAATTGAGTAAGCCAGCCTTGCAGAAGACTGTCTCATGGCTTCTGAAAGTCAGTGCCACTGCCGTGGGTGACGTCTACCTGGCCTCTCCTACACTGGCTAGTTGAGCCAGTCGTTAACTTCCTATAATTGGGATAATGCTTTTTCCAGCCAGAATTATGTGAGGTCCACCTCTGTGGTTATACTGCCCACGCGTCGTTCCTTCTTTGTTGCTGTGTGACATTTCACTGCATGGACACCTCGCAATGTACTTCCTCCTGCTGCTGCTGCTGGGCGTCCCAGTTGCTTCCAGAGTGGGTTATCCTGAAGACTGCTGCTGTGAACACGTTCACCCGCGCCTTCTGTTCAGAAGCACTCGTTTCCATTAGGCACACGTTCAGGAGGAGAATTGCTGGTTGAGGCATATGTATGCTTAGTTTTAGGAAATGTTGCGGGAGATTCCCAAAGTCCTTGTACCAGCTAGCACTTGCACCAATAACGTAAGATTGTTCTAGCTTTTCCTCATCCTTGATATTACGATATATGGTTTTGGGACTTCCCTGGCAGTCCAGTGGTTAAGAATCTGCATTCCCAAAGCAGGGGACATGGGGTTCAACCCCTGGCTGGGGAATGAAAATCCCGAATGCTGCAAAAAAAAAAAAAAAGCCTAGCTGAGTCAATAAAAGTTAAATTTTTCATAAAAGTATATATGATTTTGAAAAGACTGAAAAATAAGTTTATCATTTTTAAATTTGAGGGATATATGTGTATAGAAAGTAAAAGATATCTGATTGCTTGTATATTTGATCTTTAAAAAATTTATTAGAGAATAGTTGATTTACAATATTATATTAGTTTTTATCTTAATAAAATAAAAATAATACCTCTAAATTTTGTCTTATGGTAATGATAACCCTATATGCGAGACAGCAAAAGAGACACAAACGTATAGGACAGTCTTTTGGACTCTGTGGGAGAAGGCGAGGGTGGGATGATTTGGGAGAAGGGCATTGAAACATGTATGTTATCATATGTGAAATGAATCGCCAGTCCAGTTTCGATGCACGACACAGGGTGCTCAGGGCTGGTGCACTGGGATGACCCTGAGGGATGGGATGGGGAGGGAGGT